>OZ030028.1:28673200-29128200 GCA_964023405.1 Apodemus agrarius
AAGCCACTGCAGGGATGGAAATGACAACCAGAGCATCCTGAGCCTTCAGCCACAGGTGGGGGTGGGACACAGGGCAGGACTGTGCCTATGGGCTGGTGGGACAGGTAAAAGAGGGACGGGCTAGAATGGACTCTCTCTTAGGAATGAACACTCTTAGGGCAGAGGGAACAAGCTGCTTCCTCTAAGGGACATCTATCCACCTGACAGTCCAATCTTCTCAAGCCCCACTTTCCTCTCCTGTATTCAAATCTCTGCTACTGAGGTCCCCACCACTCACCAGTGTGCTGACTTGCTGCTGGTAGCAGAAACAGCAGGATCCATGGCATGGTCAGAGTCCCTCCATGAAGTGAGACCAGCAGAACCATAAGATAGGAGACTGAACCTTGTGGAGGGCCCCTGCTGGATTCAGGAGACACTTATCTACATTACCCTGGGAGGTGTTTTATGAAGGACTCCATGGGGTCAGGACCTTCCCTCTCTGCTTCATGACACCATCAACGTTTTTTATGTATCTGGCTTCTTCTTTTCTCATGTTGTACAAGATGTGCTCCTGTCACGGACAGCCTCCTTTCTTTGACTTGGAGATACATCCTTGATCTAGGCCATGAAGTTCTCATGTATGAAAGGTGGGATGGATTTGTAGATGAATTCCCCATCGATGTGCTTCCATCTCCAGGCTATGCTCACCTGTGGATCCTTGGCCAACTTCGAAGGGTAGTAGAAGGAGAAGGGAATCTCAATGGAGCCACCCTGGACCCCAGAGAGGCTTGTTGGCTGGTTAACCCCATAGTCATTTTCTATGTTGAATCTCACTGAGTTCCCTGTGAAGGACAGGGAGAATGTGATGGCACTGCAAGGGGCAGTGTCTAGATAGAGGACAAACCAGTACATTCTGTGCCTTAATCCACAGTCAGGTTTGGAAACAGGGCAGGACTGTCCTTTTGATGGTGGGACAGGAAAGCAAGAGAAGGGCTGGGTTGGGCTCCCTCTGAGGGATGATCTCTCTTGGTGCAGAGAGGACTGACAGGCACCTCTAACAGACACCTGTCCACTTGACACCCACTCTGCTGATCTCCACTGTCCCTTCTATGGTTAAGTCCCTGCTAGTGAGGTCCCCACCACTCACCAGTTTGTAGACTTGCTGCTGAAAGCAGAAGAAGCAGGATCTGAGCCATGGCCAGAGTCCCTCTAGGAAGTGAGACCAACAGAGCCATCAGGGAGGGGCAGACTCTGTGGTAACACTGGGGTGCTCAGGGGTCCAGAGAGAACCAGGGTAAAGTGACACACATCCTCAGGCCTTCTCATGTGGAGGACTGAGTTGGGGCAGGACCTCTCCATCTCCACCTCCTGGTGGCCAGCAACTTCCTTTATTGATCTGGCTTCTTCTTTTCCCATGTAGCAGAAGATCCTCCTTTGTGGTCACTGACAATATAACTGGTCCCTTGTGCCCAGCCCCCACTGTTGGCTTGGGGACATGGCCTAGACCTTGGCATGACTGGCTCTCCTCTCTTCTTTCTTGACCTTCTGCCTTGTCTACTTTATCCATTTTCTAAGTGGCTTGTAATCTTTGTCCCCCTTTCTCTATATTTCCTCTATTCCTTCCTTCTCTGTCCTCAATCTCTTTCTCATTATATTTTCTACGATGATGGTTGTGTAGGTCTCTCTGTAATAATCTCATGTAATGAAGTTGTCAGTCTCTGAACCACTTTAGACATGATGAGGAAGGTGGTGATGAGCAAACCCATTCAGTCCCCGGCCCTAGCACAGTAACCCCCTTACCCTCCTCCTCCTTCCCCCTCCCTGCCCCCCATCTGCACTTTGGCATTTCCTCATCTTTTAGCCTCCACAGTGCCCTGGCAGAACCAAGGCCTGCTGGACTCTCTCTCCCTTGGCATACTCCCTGTGGCACAGTCTCCAACTTCCCTTGGCCTCTTGGACAGTGACTCTAAAGCTACTCCAGTTTCTAAAGAATCCTTTCTTCCTTCCCCACCACTGTAACACTCAATTAAATGAGCATTCTAAAATCAGAGAAGCCCTGGCACATGTCACATGACAGCCACATGACTGATTCAGTGGACTTTAGTCACATTGGGTTCTTGGAGTCTTACTTTCCACATAGAGACTTCCAATTGACACCTCAGCACAGCCTCTGGGGAGGCTTTTTCCGCAAATCCCTTGAATGTCTCCCTCTAGTTGTGGTCACACCAGAACCTTCTTTGAAACATGTGGTCAATGAAGGTTCAAAACAGCCATGTGTCACTCATGACATAAGACACACGGCATGTCTGAAAGTGGACATAGCTCGCCTATGACTTGGGTGGAGACGTGAGAGGTTGGGGCAGAGGCTGTGTTGGCCTCAGTGCTGGTTCTAAAGAGGTTCTACCTACCCTTCCCACATGGTGCCATCAGCTTCCTGAAAGGCAGGAAGACATGATTGTATCAGAGGAAGTGGCATCATTCTTCCTGAGTGACATGCGCAGAGGCATCTTCTCACTTCCTTAGCTTTCCTGGCATTGAGCACCTTGTCCCCGATTACCAGCATTTGACTATGAAGCCTGCCCCCTCTCATATTTGCTTCTCTGCCTTTCTCACAGTTTCTGCAGTCTTTAGATCTTTACTTGAGCCAAACACAACCTCCCACGGCCTCACTGACAGCTGTGCACAGACTTCAGTATCCAGATTCCCCTTGGAGACATTGACGCAGAAAGCCATTGAGATGAATGGCCCAGATGGAAGATCAAACAGGACATGGATAGGGCTATGGAACTTGTGTGTGTGTGTGTGTGTGTGTGTGTGTGTGTGTGTGTGTGTGCTTAAATTGTATTTCAAGCAGCAGAATCTGGTTATTGAAAGTATTATGTAGCCAAAGATGTAGACCATGAAGGACTACAGATCCTCCTGTGTGTTCCTCCTATGAGCTGGGATTACAGATGTGCACCATCATGTGCCTTTATCTCCTATTGACATAAAGCCTTTGGTTCTGTGCTTGCCATACAAGTAAGCACTCCACCAAATGAAGCACATCTATAGCAGCCGTGAGGTCTGCTAGAATGCCCTCTTAGTCATGAATCCTCACCTCCAGATTTCATCTGCATTTGCCTTATTCTCTGGGATCTCTGGGTAAAGGTCACCTGCTTGTTAATTCACCCAGGAAGGGGCTGGACCTGACAAGTCTGCCATATGTCATGTGTTAGACCCTAGCAGTTTTACACAACAGGCTCTGGTTTGCTCTGCATGATCCCAGCTGATCCTAGTGCCCTGGCTCCCGAATCCCAAGAATCTCTGATCTAGTTTCATGTTCTGTACTTTGTTGAATCCCCATGGGGACCCCGATGTGGGGTGTGGTACTGCCCAGGATGCTGTCATCAGTCTCCTGGAGTGTCATCCTCCCTCCCCAATTCTAGTGACTGTTCCCAGCAGCCCTGATGCTTTTCCAGGGGAGGGGCACTTTCTGTAAAAGAGTGCCCTGGGATTTTGCTGTGCACACTAGGTGCCTCTGCACACCCTAGGACCATGCAGGTTGTCAGAGCGCAATGTTAGAACATTGGTGTGCCTTAGGCAATAGTACATGTGTGCCCTGTCTATCACAATATAACTAAGTTTAATTAAAAAAAATAAAGCCTGCCGGGCGTGGTGGTGGACGCCTGTAATTCCAGCACTTGGGAGGCAGAGGCAGGCAGATTTCTGAGTTCGAGGCCTGCCTGGTGTACAGAGTGAGTTCCAGGACAGCCAGGACTACACAGAGAAACCCTGTCTCAAAAACAAAACAAAACAAAACAAAACAAAACAAAACAAAACAAAACTAAACTAAATAAAGCCCAAGGTAGGCTTGCTCATCTATGCCTTTAATTCTAGCCTTTTGGGAGGCATAGGCACAGGCAGAGAAGAGACAAGTGGATCTCTATTAGTTTGAAGCTAGCCTGGTCTATATATTCAGTTACAGGGAAGCAAGGGGTACACAGTAAAATTTTGTCTCAAAAAAAAAAAAAACCAAAACAAAAATCATACAAAGAAACTAAAACAACAAGCAATAAAAAATAAAAAAGCAAATCAAAATAACAAAAACAACATATCAAAATACCAAGAAACCATATCATGGGGATGGTAGGGTGAACCATTTTTGGAACCATCACTAAGTTCACTAGAGCCTCTGCCCCAACCTCTCATGTCTCCACCCAAGCCACAGGTCAGCTGTGTCCACTATCATCCATGTCCCAAGGCAGGTCTTTAGTGACACATGACTTCTCTGAGCCATCTGTGCCCACTTAGTCCAGAGAAGGTTCTTGTGTGACCATAACTAGAGGGAGTCACACATGAGCTTTGTGGAAGGAGCCTCCTCAGGTGCTACACTGAGCAGACTGACTGAAGTCTCTGTGTAGAATGGAAGACTCGATGAACAATATGAGGAAAGTCCAGTCAATGAGCCACGTGACTGTCATGTGACATGTGCCAGGGCTTCCCTTAACCTCTTCTGAGAGAATGCTATGGTAGGGGCTGGGGTAGAAAAGATTATTTAGAAACTGGAGTGGCCTTAGAGTCACCATCCTGCCACAGGGATCAGGGCAAGGTGGAGGGGATCCACCAGGCCTTGGCTCTGCCTGAGCACTGTGAAAGGTCACTGATGGCAAGAAAGGGCAAAGAGCAGATAGATGCTGGGGAGCAGAGCAAAGGGTGAGTGGGCACCGTGCTAGGGCCAGGGACTGAACGTGGTTCCTCATCTCAACCTTCCTTGTTGTGTCTGAAGTGGTTTAGAGACTGCCAGTTTCATTACATGAGATTATTAGAGACAGGCTCAGACACCCAGATAAATAGGAAAGAGATTGAGGAAGAGGAGAGAAGGAATAGAGAAAAGAGAATAAAGGAGACAGAGAGATAGTCACATAGGAAATGGAAAAGAGTAGACAGGGCAGGACTGGAGATATGGCTCAGACATTAAAGGCTAGGCTCACAACCAAAAATAAAAGAGCAGACAGGGCAAAAGGTCAGGGTGGAAGAGAGGAGAGCCCTGCCTGCTGAGGATAAGGCACTGTCTCCCAGGCAACAATGGGGGTGGGCCCAAGGGGCCGTCCATCTTGTCAGTGACCACAAGGGCAGATCTTCTGCAACATGAGAAAAGAAGAAGCCAGATAATTAAAGGAAGTTGCTGGCCACAAGGATGTTGAGATTCAGAGAGCCTGTCTCCACTCAGTCCTCCACTTAAGCAGGCCTGGGGATCTGTCTCACCTTACCCTGATTCTCTCTGGATTCCCGAGCTTCCCAGTGTTACCCCACAGGGCAACCTCTCCTACCTGTAGGTCTGATGACCTGGAGGGACTCTGGCCATGGCTTGGATCCTGCTTCTTTTACTGTTGGTAGCATGTCTGCACACTGGTAAGTAGAGGGAACCTCACTAGCAGGGACTTAACCACAGGAGGGGACAGTGTGGCTGGGAAGACAGGGCTATCATGTGGAGAGTTGTTTGGTAAAATGACCTGCTAGGCCTTTCTGCCACAAGAGAGCTCATCCCTCAGAAGGAGCCCAACCCAGACCACCCCTGTCTTCCCTGTCCCACCAGCCATAGGGACAGCCCTGCCCTGTGTCGCACCCCTGCCAGTGGATGAAGGCTCAGGATGCTCTGGTTGTCCTTTCCACCCCTTCACTGTCTTCAGATTCTTCCCATCCTTCCCAGGGAACTCAGCAGGATCCAACAGAAAAAATGACTTTGGGGTCAACCAGCCAGCAAACCTCTCTGGGGTCCAGGGTGGCTCCATTGAGATCCCCTTCTCCTTCTACTACCCTTGGAAGTTGGCCAAGGATCCGCAGATGAACATAACCTGGAGATGGAAGAGTTTCCATGGGAAATTCATCTACATCTCCACCCCACCTTTTATACATGAGCACTTCAAGGACCGGCTCTTCCTGAACTGGACACAGGGTCAGACATCTGGAATCCTCAGAATCCTGAACTTGAATGAGACTGACCAGGCCACATACTTTTGCCGTGTTTTTCTGGAAACAACAGAAGGCATGAAGAGTTGGCAGTCTCTTCCTGGGACCAAACTCACTGTTACACATGGTGAGTCTTCATGGCTCAGGCTTTGACACTTGTGGCTTCCTTGTCCCCTACATCTCACCTCAGGCTTCATAACTCTGACCTTCCTTTCATATTCTTTTCCCTTGGCTCTGTCCACATCTTTGCCAACAGCATCTTTTCTTGTAGTCGTGACAAGTCTTTGCTGCCTCCTATGCCATGGTCTGTCATTGTCTTCTCTGACAGAACCACACCCCACTCTGGGTGTGTCAGCATGTGTCCCACCCCATAGCTCACTCCCTTATTTTTCCAAATCTAACACTACTGTCCCGCCCACTTTCACCCATGACCTCAGTGTAGAGGAACTTCTCCAGGATAGACCTGACTCTCTCATTCCTGTGTCAGGGCTCCAATTGGTCCCTGTATGCAGCATCTCCACGTGGCTCCAACCTCAGCTCAGAACATATAGTGTGTGTGTGGGGGACTCTATGCATTTTCTGGTGTCCTCTGGTTTAAGTGTAATGCCGCATGTCACCACAGTTCCTCATTTCCCTCTCATAGCTCACCAGGACACATCTGTCTTCTCTCCTTAGGCTCTTCTTCAGTAACTAATTAGAAAATGAAAAAGAAAATGTCTCCATTTTTATGATGTGGCTGCTCTGTCTTCTGATCCTTCCAGCCCCTCTGATGCAGGAGTAACTGCAGTCCCCTGGACCGGGAGCCCTGACACCCAGCGTGGTCACTGTGTTTCTGTACTCGGCCCGACAGCAGCGGGGTCTCTGTGTGGCTGCCCTGTTCTTATGACCTTGCTCTGTGGCTCCACCCCACCCTTTTTTTTTACCTTAAGTACTTCTTCATTTCCCTTTTTATTTCTTCTGCTTTATTTATTTATTCATTTATTTATTTTTTTGTTTGTTTGTTTTATGTGGGGATCTCTGCATGTAGCCCTGGGTGTCTGAATACTGACTACATAGACCCATCTGGCCTTGAACTCACAGTAATCTCCCTTGTCTCTGTCTCCTGAGTGTGGGCATTAGAGCATGTGCCACCACATACCAGGTGGCTCCTGACTGTATAACTCACCCTGTGAGAGGATGCCCACAGCACAGTTATCTGTGCAGGTCCCAGCTGCCAGGAGGACCTGACATAAAATGAGAGAGCAGTTGCCCGGACTCATGGCAGAGAGGGAGGAGCCGCTTCATGTCTGTGTCTAGCTCAGGGCTTCTCTGCCTTCCTGGTGCTCAAATCTTTTATATAGTTCCTCATGTTATGGGGACACACATGCATAAAAGTATATCATTGCTACTTCATAACTTAAATTTTCTACCGATATGAATCACACTATAAATAAGTGATATGTGTGATATCTGTTATGCAATCCTTGTTGGGGGGATACACAGTTTGAGAACCACTAGTCTAGAATTTGCAAATAGATAAATGTTGGCAAAATTATTCTTAGTGATACTTGTAAAGCAAAGGAATGTATTCTGCCCTGGACTGAGCTGTACACATATGGTAAAATTGGACTTTTTGTGCTACACATTTGGGGAATATTCAGGGTTTGTGAGAATATGGGCCTGTTAAGTCAGGTATGTACACATGTATGTGTACCCGTGTGGCTTTGTGTAAGTTTCTGTTTCTATGTGTGTCTCTGTGTGTATCTGGGTGTATATTTCTGTGTGTGTGTGTGTGTGTGTGTGTGTGTGTGTGTGTGTTTGTGTGTGTGTGTGCATATTTATTTGTGTGTTTGTGTAGTTGAGGCTAGAGGAAAGTTTAGGGTCCCATCCACCTTATTTTTTGGGACAGGCTCTCGAACTGGCTTCAAGTTTTCCATGGATACCAGATTGGCTGACTAGTGAGTCACAGGGACAAGCCTGTATCTCCACACCTCAGTACTAGGATGACAGTTCCCTCGGCTCTGTTTGGGGTAGAGCTAGACACCCAGACCTGGCTGCCTGTCAGCTCACAGAAAGCCTCTGTCTCTGCCTCTGTCTGTTGGGCTAGGATTAAAGGTCCTGCCCACTTCACCAGGTTCTTCATATGGGTGCTAGGGAGCAAAGTCATGTTCTAAGGCGCAAGCAACAAACTCTCTCTGAACTAGTCATATCTGTATGTTACATACATTTAAGTGGAAAAAAAAGATGCATTTCTCTTGCTTGGTTATCTGTGACCAAATGAAAATCTGTAGACACAGCCAGAAGAGTTGGGGACTGTGCATTTGAGCGTTCTCTCCTAGAGTCTCAGCCTTAAGCATCTGCTCTGATCCCTGTGTGAACTTCTGACAGCTGTTGCCCATCCCACGTTCCACAGAGCAGAAAAGATGACACAAGCACCCATCTCTCCCTCATCCAGCGAGGGTCTGCTCATGTCTCATCTCTCCCTAGCACTCAGCACCACCATGAGGAGCCCCTCCATCATTACCTCTGCAGTCACCACAGCTGGCCTGGAGAACACAGGGGGCCAGAGGAATCCTTCCCTGCTCAACCTGGGAGCCATGGTCACCATGGTCACAGTCAAGGCTGTGGTCATAATCCCACTCTACGGATTCATGATTTTCCTGTGGTGGAGGCAAAGGTAAGTGGTCCAGGAAAGGCCTCACCCGAGCTTCCCACTGGGATTGTTCCTAGCTGTGGGATATGGAGAAGGGCAGGAACCTGGGGGTGGGGGCTGACTGTTCATTTGGAAAGAGCTGTGGCTGCTAAAGAAGGTCCGAGGGTAGACCAGCTTTCAGGGACTCCATCTCACAGGAAGTGATATGTATAGAAAGAGACAGCTGTTTGATTTGGACATGTGGGATCAAAATGGAAGTTAAAAGCATAGTGTATGATAGACAGCTGACAGAAGGAAATGTGGCGGGAGAACCTAAAATGTACAAGATGCAAAAGAACTCCAAACCTAACACTGCTGAGCAAATTCATCAAACAGCCACTGAGGTGTCTCAGTTGAGGTGATTGCCCCACAAACAGGGACATGAGCATCATCCCAGGAGCCACAGGAAGAGCTGTGAGATGCTTGGGCAGACAGACAGACAGACACACTGGGCTCACTGTGCTGCCAACCTTACCTAATGGGTGAGACCAATGACAGACCTGTCTCACACTCTAGAGAGGACACCTCCTAAAGGACAGTGCCCAAGGCTGTCCTCTATCAACCACATGTGTGTGCACATATGCAAATATACACATGTGCATGTATGCAAATATACAAATGTGTGCACATATGCAAACATACACATGTGTTCATGTATGCAAATATAACCAAGTGGAAATGTACTGATCAAATAATTTCTTTTATTTTCTATATTCTTTGTTTATATTATAAATGATTTCCCCTTTCCCAGTTCCCTCCTCCCCATAAGTCCTATAAGCCCTCTTCCCTCAGCCCATTGCCCAATCCCCCCCTCCCATTTCTCTGTCCTGGTAATCCCATACAATGCTGGATCAAGCCTTTCCAGGACCAGGGCCCTCTCCTTCCTTCTTCTTGGGGATCATTTGATATGTTAATTGTGTCTTGGTTATTCAGAGCTTCTGGGCTCCACTTATCAGTCACTGCATTCCATGTGTATTCTTTTGTGATTGGATTACCTCACTTAGAATAATATTTTCCAGTTCCAACCATTTGCCTAAAATTTTCATGAATTCATTGTTTTTTAATTGCTGAGTAGTATTCCATTGTGTAAATATACCATATTTTCTGTATCCATTCCTCCATTGAGGGAAATCTGGGTTCACTCCAGCTTCTGGCTATTACAAATAAGGCTGCTATGAACATAGTGAAACATGTGTCCTTATTGCATGCCGGGAAAACCTCTGGGTATATGCCCAGGAGTGGTATAACAGGGCCCTCCAGAGGTGTCATAACCAGTTTTCTGAGGAACCACCAGAATGATTTCCAGAGTGGTTGTCCCAGCTTGCAATCCCACCAGCAGTGGAGGAGTGTTCCTCTTTCTCCACATCCTCACCAACACCTGCTTTCTACTGAATTTTTAATCTTAGTCATTCTGACTGGTGTGAGGTGAAATCTCAGGGTTGTTTTGATTTGCATTTTCATAGTGATTACTGATGTTGAACATTTCTTTTTTTTATTTTTATTTTTTTGTTGTTATTTTTGTTTTGTTTTTGTTTTTTGAGACAGGGTTTCTCTGTATAGCCCTGACTGTCCTGGAACTCACTCTGTAGACCAGGCTGGTCTCGAACTCAGAAATCCTCCTGCCTCTGCCTCCCAGAGTGCTGGGATTACAGGCATGCACCACCACCACCTGGCTTGAATATTTAAGGTGCTTCTCAGCCATTCGAAATTCTTCAGGTGAAAATTCTTAATTTAGCTTTGTACCCAATTTTTTAATAGGGTTATTTGGTTCTCTGGCATCTACCTTCTTGAGTTCTTTGCATATATTGGATATTAGCCCTCTGTCAAATGTAGGGTTGGTGAAGATCTTTTTCCAATTTGTTGGTTGCCATTTTTGTCCTTTTTACAGTGTCCTTTGCCTTAGAGAAACTTTGTAATTTTATGAGGTCTCATTTGTCAATTCTTGATCTTAAAGCATAAGCTATTGGTGTTCTGTTCATGAACTTTACCCCTGTGGCCATGTCCTCCAGGGTCTTCCCCAGTTTCCTTTCTATTAGTTTCAGTGTGTCTGTTTTTTGTGGGGGTCCTTGATCCACTTGGAGTTGAGCTTAGTACAGTGAGATAAGAATGCATCAATTTGCATTCTTCTGCACGCTGACCTCCAGTTGAACCAACACCATTTATTGAAAAAGTTATCTTTTTTCCACTGGATGGTTTTAGCTCCTTTGTTGAAGGTCAAGTGACCATAAACGTGTGGATTCATTTCTGGGTCTTCAATTCTATTCCATTGACCTACCTGTCTGTCACTGTGCCAATACCATGCAGTTTTTAACACTATTGCTCTGTAGTACAGTATGAGGTCCAGGATTCGGATTCCCCGAGAAGTACTTTTACTGTTGAGAGTAGTTTTAGGCATCCTGGTTCTTTTTTGTTATTCCAGATGAATTTGAGAATTGCTCTTTCTAACTCTATAAAGACCTGAGTTGGGATTTTGATGGGAATTGCATTGAATCTGTGTATTGCTGTGGCAAGATGGCCATTTTTACTATATTAATCCTGCCAATCCATGAGCGTGGAAGATTTTTCCATTTTCTGAGGTCTTCTTTAATTTCCTTCTTCAGAGACATGTAATTCTTGTCATACAGATCTTTCACTTGTTTGGTTAGAGTCACACAAAAATACTTTATATTGTTTGTGGCTATTGTGAAAGGTGTCATTTCTCTAATTTCTTTCTCAGCCTGCTTATCCTTTGAGTATTGGAAGGGTACTGATTTGCTTGAGTTGATTTTATAACCAGCCACTTTGCTGAAGTTGTCTATCAGCTGTAGGAGTTCTCTAGTGGAGGTTTTTGGGGCAATTAAGTATACAATCATCTTATCTATGAATAGTGATAGTTTAACTTCTTCCTTTCCAATTTACATCCTTTTGATCTCCTTATGTTGTCTAATTGCTCTAACTAGAACTTCACGTACAATATTGAAAAGATATGGAGAGAGGGGGCAGCCTTGTTTAGTCCCTCATTTTAGTGGGATTGCTTCAAGTTTCTATCCATTTAGTTTGATGTTAGCTACTGGTTAGCTGTATATTGCTTTTATTATGTTTAGATATGGGCCTTGAATTCCTGTTCTTTCCAAGACTTCTAGCATGAAAGGATGCTGAATTTTGTCAAAAGCTTTTCACCATCTAATGAAATTACCATGAATTTTTTTCATTGTTTGTTTATGTAGTGGATTTCATTGATGGATTTCTGTATATTGAAGCATCCCTGTATCCCTAGGACGAAGCCTACTTGATCATGCTGAATGATCATTTTGATGTGTTCTTGGATTTGGTTGGCAAGAATTTTATTGAGTATTTTTGCATCAATATTCATTAGGTAAACTGTTCTGAAGTTCTCTTTCTTTGTTGGATCTTTGTGAGGTTTTGGTATCAGCGTAATTGTGGCTTCATAGAACTAATTGGGCAGTGTTCTTTCTGTTTCTATTTTGTGGAATAATTTAAACAGTATTGGTATGAGGTCTTCTTTGAAGTTCTGATAGAATTCTACACTAAAACCTGGTGCTGTGCTATTTTTTTTTTTTTGGTTGGAAGACTTTCAATGACCACTTCTACTTCTTCAGGCATTATGGGACTGTTTAGATGATCTATTTGATCTATTTACAGGATCAAATGTAAATTTTTGATACATTAAAAATTTAAGAATATTTGCACATTAGAAAGATCTATACATAACCTCCGTACAACATAAATACACTAAAAATACATTACAACTCCTTTTTGAATTCCAATTGCGTTTTTATAAAATTAAATTGTTTGACTCCTACCATCCATGAGTACTTTAAGAATAAAAAATGGGAACCCAGTGGGAGACTCCATTATCCCAACACATGGGAAGGGCAGGGAGGAGCATCAGAAGTTCAAGGCCATTGGCAGTTACATAGCAAGCTGTCGGCCACTGGGCTCTGCAGACCTTGTACACACAATACAAGCCAAGTGTGGGCCGAGTCAGGGAAGATATAAAGCCGTGGGAACTGAAGACTACGGGATGAGATCAGAGGTGCATAGAAGGGATAGTGTCATGGAAGTTACAAAGAAACATATAATGTGCATCCCAGGCTTGGCCCTCCATTGTGGTAAGTAAAAGAACTGAGAGGAGGGAGAGTGGCAGACTCCGAGACAGCAGAAATCTGACTGTGATTCAAACCATGAGGCTGAATCTGCAGGGAGAAGCAGCGCACGTTGTGAGGAAGAGCTGGAGAGCTGGAGTCCAGGGAGGCAAAGGGAGACATGGAGTGTGCAGAGCAGAGGAGGCAGAGAAGTGTCAAGAGGTCAGAGCAGGGGAAAGAAGGAAAGGGAGACATGATATGGACCAGTACACTAGTCGTCAATCCTCTGACTTATTGGGTGGTACAGAAGTCACCTGACTACTTTTCTCTGGTCCTAGTGACTCTCAGACCTGTCCCTGCCTGGTTGCAGCAGAGCTCTTTGCTGCCCTGGGTCCTTCATGTTGTCTGAACACAGAGAACAGCCAAGAGGCAGGATGGAGAACCAGCATGGCTGGCACACTGACACTGTCTCTTCTCCTACAGGCCAGAAGACTAAAGCCTAAGCCCCAGTCAGGTGAGTGCCTGTCACTCCCAGGGACAGCTGAAGGGCTGCTGAGAAGTTCATTATGAGAGGCATGCAAGGGAGACAGAGAGATGATTCAGTCAGAAAAGCATGGGACATGGGTAGGCTGGCCTGAGTTTGATGGATCCAGAGCTTATACATTATAAACCAGAGATGTGTCAGGAATTTGCAATCCCAGACCTGGTCAAGCAATAAACAGGCAGTCATGGGTTGGCTTTCCACATAGTCTACAGCAATTGGTGAGTTCCAGGACAATGAAAGATCATATCCTTAAAATCTGGAGGGATTGCTGAAGGTGATAAAATCATGGTCACAACATTTTCTAAATTTATTGGACGTGAAGTATTTCAAATTGCCTATTAATTGACAGACAGTAGTTGTGTGCCAGCAAGATAGCTCAGTGAGAAATGGACCCTGTTGCCTTGACCAATGACCTGGGTCAGATTCTTGGGAACCTACATGGTCCATGGAGATAACTGACTCTAGATAATTGTCCTTTCTCTTCCTGGGTCACTACAGGCTCCTGGTGAGACATTGTTTGTCTCCAGCACACAGATCTCCACAAGTCTGGTTCTCTCACCAGGGAGAAGACTTTACATCAGAGTAGTGATTGGTGACGGCACATCCGCATCCTATCCATTCTATCTGTTCTTCCTGGGGATCTCACTGTGCATGGCTACAGGGTTGTTCTGTGAAACACCCACGTTCTTGGGCAGGGATAGGAAGGTAGACCCTGCCTCTGCCATATGGTCCCTGGTGCCCTGTCCTTGGACCCAGGTCATCCTGTCTATCTCTGGTCCTGAAGTCCAAATTGTGTTGTTTTCTGTTTGCTCGTGGTGTTAATGATACATTTAAATAAATATGGGATCAGAAAGTTGAGCAAATAGAGGATTCAATTCAGAGCAAGGTGGAGATCTAGATGTGTATTAAGTGTTTTACTTCCTCTCTCCCTATAAGAACATTTCTGGCAAATACCTGGAATTCCTCTCCATACAAATGAAGCTTCTCCATGTCCTCAGCACCGGCTAATAATATATAGTCATCTCTGTACCAAACATCCCTCAGGAAGGTTCATATAGCCCTTTATAAACCCAGTAAAGGACTGCTCTTCAACGGAAAACCTCTTGGAGAAGCCTGCTTTTTCAGATGACTCAATCTAGAAGATATACTGTGAACCCACCAACCCATATAAGCTCTGTCCCTTTCATTCCAGCCAGGTGCTCAACTTGCCTGCATACCTTGAGGGCAGAAGATGAACCAGGACAGCAAATAAATATTTTATTCCCAGCAATCTATCTCAGAGTTTCTCTTGACCCTATTCTCCCAAATGAGACCTCTAAAGTAGTTGCAGGCTGTCCAGGATACAAGTCAGCATATCCTGAGATTGGCAAGAATCATGGTTCATACTGAGAACCATTGCTGAGAATGACTCCCTTACTCTGCCATCTCATCTAGAGCCTGACGCCTCCATGCCTCTTATCCAGTGACAGAGCGTGGCTTGCCAGGGGCCCATGTTGGGCTTCCTTTGCTCACAGGTTCAAATCTTTGCATTCACTTTTTACTTCCTGCCATGTTGATATTCTGACCTTTGGGTTCTCTCCTTAGATCACGACTTTTGTCCTAAATCCAGTCTGTCTTAACATTTGGTAGTCAGTGTGTCAGCTTCTAACAGAGAGCCTGTGGGGACACAGGAAACCATGCAGAGTGACCCAGTAAGAGTGAAACACGGTTTCTTTGATAGTCCCAAGTGGTGAATGGTCATGCTTGATAGATATCTACCAACCACAGTGATTCAGACAAAGCTCCAGTCCACCAGAGCTCCTCAAATGAGTATCATTCATGGGCCTTTACTGAAGCATTAGGAAAACTGTCTCCAATCCTATGAGTCAAGTTGGAGATAATGTTTGTTGTGGAGAGGTCACCAAGGTTCCTTGTGGCTAAAGTGATGTGTCCCAGTGTAGCTGTGAGGTGTCTGCAGTCATTGTGACTGTATCTAAGCCTCCTGAGGCTGAACTCAGCAGCTCAAGAAAACTTGGGATTTGGGGTATTGTTTTCTCTGAGCATCCCTGAAGGGTTCACGCAGCAGGATGCCACCATGGTGGTCTGTCCACTCACCTAAAGAAGTCCATTTGTGAGGTCCACAACACAGGCAGCTGCACACAGTGATGTTACCTTAATGCAGTTGCTCTAATGGTCATGTGACTTCCAAAGTCCTTTTCCATTGTTTAAAATGGCAAAGCCACAGACAGGCACACAGCAATGACTTACACAGAGCCAAAATTCTCAACATCACATAGGTGCTTACCCTGGCTGAATGCCTTTAGGGACACTGGACCTCTGTTCTTCTAAAAGGGAACTTCAGGTTCCAAGTGCATAGCTGACATTGGCTTCTGACCTGGCTATGCTTGTTTGGAATCTGTGTTCCCTAGACTGAACTAATTAGGAAGAAAGAGTATTAGTAGAAATTGGGCATGATAACATGCCTGTAATCCCAACTATTGACAGGTAGTGATGGGAAGATGATCAATTGGAGCACTGGTTCTCAACTTGTCGGTCATACCACATCTTGATGTTAGAAGTACCGTTTCACATTAATTGAAATTCAGATATCCTGCCTATCAGACATTTATATTATGATCATGGCAGTAGGAAAATCACAGTCATGAAATGGCAATGAAATAACTTTACACTTTGAGTCACCACAATATGAGGAATTGTTGCAGGATGTGAACCTCAGAAATGTAAGGTATTCTTAGTGTCTCTTGAGTTTAGGCCAGCCTGTGTTACATGAGGCTTTGTCTTGAAACTAACAGCAAAGCTAACTGAAACTCCTAACAGTACAGATATGCCATGGAGGAAGATGATGTTTGACTTCCTTTTTTTTTTTTGGACATGGACAACTTGACTATGAAGCCAGTTTTTTGTCCAGATTTACAGAAAAAAATTATGATTATTAATACTTTAGTTTTTGTTGCATGTTGTTTTTTTGTTTTTTTGTTTTTGTTTTTGAGGAGTTTCTCTATTATATAGGTCGTACTGTCCTGGAACTTGCTTTGTACACCAAGGCTGGCCTCAAAGTCAGCAATGCCTCTGCCCCTGCATCCTACCAAATGCACCACCATGCCAGGGCTATTAACACTTTCTGGCCTTTTTGTTCATTTATTTGTATTTTTTTAAACTAAATATTAACTCTGAGGAGGGAGATGGGAGTTTCTCTGTGTCCGTGACCACAAACTTGATGACACATGTATAAATGTCTCTGTGTTTGGCTATCAGCAGATGTTGGAAAAGACTGACCTGCTCCCAAGTCAAACTCACTGGGACTTTAGGACACAGTATAGATTCTCTTCCTGTGTTACTCATCTGAGCAGGGGATCAGGCAGCTGCTCATGCTGAGGTGGGCAGTGGGTGAGGCAGATGAGGAAGATGTCCTAGGGAAGAAACAATTAGTGGCAGCAGGGCGGCTGTGCTATTGCAATGCTGTACCTGCAGCCTGAGCTTCCCATCTAAACTGCCAGCCAGCATCCTTCCACCACCCTCTCTGACATCTCTGCTCTCTTCAGGTGCCAGTCTGGGTAGGTTATTTTGTAATCCCACACTCGGTCTCTTGTTGTCACTAGGGAAGAGAGATCATGAGTGTGTGGTGAGAAGAATGAAGGAGACAGGGATAGTTTTCTTCCAGGAGGTTATGTGCTGGGTCAGGGCCCAGAGAACTTCCAGTAAGTGTTATCTGTGGGATGTCTCTGGAACTGGATCATTCACAGAAAATCAGGAAGGGTTGAGTCTGTTTTCTCCTGCCTCTGTCATGGGATAAGCCAGTTGGGTATAAAATCAGTCTAAGTGCTGTAGACACTGTAGGGAACTGGAATCTGAACAGTCACAGAGCCTGGTCTTAGGGAGGCCTTCTTCAGTTAGGTTGAAGACTGGGTAAATATGTGGTGACAGAACAGCTGTGAAAGGATCCATGCATGACATGTATTGGTGAGTCTGCACATCTGTGTGCAAGTCAGTTTGGGCTCATGTATGGGAACTGCAGAGGACAACTTCAAGTGTGATGATTAGGGACACCATCCAAGTTCACCATCCACTTTATGTTTCTGTTTTTGATTGTTTGGTATTTTGTTCGATACAGAGGATTTTGTAGGTTTGGCAGAGTTTTGTTGTTGTTGTTGTTTGATACAAGTTTTCACTATGTGGCCTTTGCTGTCCAAACACTGAATATATAGACCAGGACAACCTCAAACTCAATGAGATCCATGTGCCTCTGCCTTTCTCTTTCCAAAAGCTAAACTTGAAGCATGCATGTCTGTATCCAACTTGGGTATAATTAGAAACAAAACAATACTTTTTTTATTCTGGGGTGTGTGGCGTGGGTAGGGGACACATGTGCTACAGCCTGAGCATCAGGTTCCACCATTGCAGTCTGATACTCCCCATGGTCCTGTGATATGCAAAAGTCCTGTGTGCACAACAAAACCACGGGCTTCCCTGTCCAAGGAACGGAGACTGAAACTTGGGTTTAAGGAGCCAGTAGGTGGCAGCAGTGTAGCTGAGCACAAGGGGCAGCTAGCATCCTTTAGAACCTACCAGATCCTGTTATACCCCTCCCGGGCATATAGCCAGAGGATTCCTTGGCATGCAATAAGGACACAGGCGCAACTACATTCACAATGAAATACTATTCAGCAATTAAAAACAATGAATTCATGAAGTTATTAGGCAAATGGTTGGAACTAGAAAATATCATCCTAAGTAGGGTAACCCAGTCACAAAAGAGCACACATGGAATGCAGTCACTGATAAGTGGATATTAGCCCAGAAAATCTGAATACCCAAGACACAATTTGCATATCAAATGATTTCCAAGAAGAAGGAAGGAGAAGGCCCTAGTCCTGAAAAGTCTTGATCCAGCATTGTAGGGGCATACCAGGACAGAGAGGAAGGAGGGGGATGATTAGAGAATGGTCAGAGTGTCAAGAGCTCATGGGACTTATTGGGAGGGGTGAGCCCTGACAGGGAAAATTATTTGGAATGTAAACAAAGTATATAGAAAATAAAAAAATAAAAAAGAAAACTAATTTTAAAAAAGAACCCATAGAGCCTGTTTAATAAAAATCCTGGGGTCTAGCAGCTGACTTGGGACAGTGTTGTCAGGTCCAGCCTCTCCTTGGGTGGATTAGGTATCAGGTGACCTTCTACCCAGAGACCTCAGACAGTCAGGGTAAGGCAAGTGAAATCTGGAGTTGAGTACTCGTGGCCTGGATGTTCTTCCATCTGGAGGAGTTTCTTACTTGCTTATCATGGACAGAAAATGAGGTTCTCTGTCCACCGTGAGACAAAGGAGGAGGATGGTGCACACCTGTAATCCCAGCTGATGGGAGACACAGACAGGAGGATCTGTAGGTGTTCCAGATCACCCTTGGATACATAACAAATTTAAGGTCATGCTTGGCCAAACTCCAGCCTAAACCCCAGCCTGGTGAGCAAAACTTTCAATTCAAATGGCAGGCTAAGGACACTTGGGGAAGTTTATTATAAGAGGTATGCAAGGAAGTAATAGCAAGAGAGATGATTCAGCCAGAGAGATGTACATGGCTAGAAGGACCTGAGTTTGATCTAGAGCAGCCACACTGTAAGCCAGAGATGTGGTAGGAATTTGTTGTAGTCCCAGCCTGGCATGAACAAGAGACAGGAGAGTCATGGGGCTAACTCTGAATTCCAAATCCATGAGAGGCCATGATATAAAAACCCACATGGAGTTCTCTAGATGATCAATCATGGTCATACTATTTTATAAATTTATGTTAAATGAAGTAATTAAAAATGAGAGTCTAATGAAGAACAAAACAGTGTATGCCAGTGAGATCGCTCTGTCTCGGTGATACTAAAATCTTGTTTTGAGAATTTTATTATGTTCAAGGCATAAATTCTTATTTGATACTGATTTTATTTTAATACAAAATCAAGGTTTTCATTGGTATAAATACTAAAAATGTAAAAATGCAGGATTTATACACAGTCCTTTCTTGCTGTTATTATTATATATCTGAAATGTTTAAGCCTATAAGTTTGGGCTCTGAGTTTGTTATTAGGGTGTTTTCAATGTTTTAGTGAGAGTTGCTTCTGTTATGGCGAGAGAGGGAGGGAGGGGAGAGAGAGAGAGAGAGAGAGCAACAAGATTGCCTCTTCATTTACAGACAAACTCAATGTGTCTATAGATTATTATATGGCTTAATGATTCCTGATTCTTTATTTCTGTCAGATGTTCTTGTGCCAGAAGGCTGAAGACCAATGTTCCAACATTTTAAAGTATAAACTGTTCAGGTGTTTAGCAATCTCTATCATTTGGCTAAGTCTTAAAAGGTGTGTTAAGCTTTCTATATATTTTCAGTTAATATTGGTCACTCTTGGCTTTCTGATGGGGATAAAAACTGTTAGTCTCATAGTCAGTTCAAGCTCTTTAATCTTGAAAGCTAATATAGATTTACAGAAATGATTTTCAGGTGATATAAAATTTATAGCCAAAACATGAATCAGGTGTTAATTCTTATAGTCTTTCATGATAGTAAAGATGACAAAGGTTCTGTTTGATAGAGATTGGATGTTAGGCTTATCTTATAGTTTATAATTTACAAAATGATAATAGTATGCTCAATTTATATTTAGAGAAGACCACAGAATGGAGCAGAAGATCTGAGACCACCTATCCTGATTCACGGTGACTCTGTCACTAAGGACATATTTCCCAAGAGACTGATTAATCTCTTTGAGACTGTTTTATTTGTAATACAGGAAGCCAGAAAAGAATATCCCCTCAGACGAAAGGTAAGAGGCACCTGAAGGACCGACACCAGACTCCATTGGCAGGTCTTGAAGGCATGACAGCCCACAGATTTGGCAAAGGTATATGAGGTTAAGCAGGGACCAGATGAGTCACTGGCAGTCTTTCTAGAGCAGCTCATAGAAGCATTTGCTATACACCCCAGACTAGAAGGACTTTGGTTTGCTGAGAAAGCATGTAGAGGGATTTGGTGCAAGTCATTTAGAAGGTCTGTAGAGAGATTTGGTGGTGCAGGTTGTTAGAAAAGTCTATAGAGAGATTTAGTATAGTTTGCTGAGCCAGGGAGACAGAGGAGAAAAAAATGACAGAGAAGGAAGCTACAGAAAATCCTGGCTAAAGGGCAGAAAGGAATCAATGTTCTTAGTATATGGAGAGGCCACTGAGCCAGAGTGCGCCCTACCAAGCTGGGAGCAGGAACTCCCAGATCTTGGGAGAAGTGCCAACAAATGGCAAAGGTGTTATCCCTGGATAAAGATAATGACTAGGGGAGATCGGTGTTCTGACCACCTCCCCCAACCCTAGATAACTGTGAGAAGAAAAGAGAAGCCCACTCAGTTCTTGATGGACACAGGGGCTTAACACACGGTCTTCCAAACCCAAAGGCAATGTTTCCAAGAAAAGATCTAGGGTCCAAGAAGCCACTGGCACCAAAATATGTTAATGGACTACCTGAACAACAATGGACCTAGGGATGGGATGTGTAACCCATTCATTTAAGGTCACCCCAGGATGTTCCTAACTGTTGGAGCAAGGCATGCTCTCCAAAATGGTGGGGAGGACAGATATACTTACTGTCCAAAGGGCTGCAGCAACTGGCCCAAAAATAGATACTGACCCCTGCTGAAAGTTGCTACAGACAGGAGCAATTTTCTCAGTGAAGGACAGAGACAAGGAGGTGCTGCAATGGTGGGCAGCACAAATGGCATCTGGGTAGAAGAATCTTTACACCATTGCATGTCAATCTAGAAAGTGGAGCTAATGGCCCTTTCCAAGACCTTGGAACTTGGAGACAGCAAGAAAATCAACATCCCCATGGATAACATGTATACCTTTGCCACAGCCCACGTCCACAGGTATATATGCCAAAAGGACTGCTCACATCAGAGAAAACCAACAGGAAATCTTGGACCTCTTAGATGCCCTAATGAAGCCAACAACCGTGAGAATTACCCTCTGCCCAGGACGTCAAAAGGGAAAAGACTCAGTGGGCAATAGCCCGGCAGAGCAAACGGCTCCAAGGATAGATATACAGGAGCCTATACTGGTTGTGGGTCTGCAAGAGACACCCACTAAAAATGAGACAAAATTAAGAGATAGCCTCACTTAAAATATGCTGAAGAAAAAAGGACTGAGATTGCTAGCCATCTGACCAACTATTACCAAGGAAAGGTGCACACAAGAACAGAAAATTATACTCCCCAGAGAGTAAGCCAAGGACTCACCAGGCCAAATGCACAGATGAACTCATTTAAGGGATTAATAGAACAGTGTAAGCTATGCAAGCAAGTGAATGCTTATGCAGCAAAGAGTAAATAGGGCAAAAGACCTAGAAGAAAACAACCTAGAGTATATAGAGGTTTTATAAAAGACAAGGCAGAAAAGTATGGTTATAAATATCTTCTAGCACTTGTAGATACTTAATCTAGATAGATTGAGACTTCCCCTAGCAGGCAGGAAACAGCAGCCAGGGTTAAAAGAAATTTTCCCGAGTTTCAGAGTGCCCAAGGTAATTGGATCAGACAATAGTTCTGTTTTTGTTCCTAAGGTAAGTCAGAAATTGACAGATATTGGGGACTAATTAGAAACGTTATTAGATATACTGTCCCCAGGGCTCAAGACAGCTAGAGAAAATAAATAAAAATCCTATGAGAAACCATCACTAAATTGACCTTGGAGACTGGCTTAGGCTGGGTGGTGCCTCTCCCCTTGTTTCTGAATAGTTCTTGCCATTTTAACCTGACCCCCCTGGAGATCCTCTTTGTTACCCCAATTTCTTTGTCATCCACTGTGTCCTCCCAGGAGGTGTACCACAACATGAGATTTGGCTCAAACTGTCCGTTTTAATGCTCTAGGCATGTCAGAGACTCCTCGCTGCTTCCAGACAGGTTACTGGATCTGTCAAAGAAGGCTTCAGGAACAGTTGCTGGAACTCTGGTGAAAGAGACCCTCACCAAATTGATCACAGAGACTGGACCTTTCCTCTCTAGGCTCAAGGTGCTCCAATGGATAAGGCATCGAGGTCCAGGAGGCCTACTCAGGAGGAGATCTGCAAGATCGCTTCCAAGTTGGAGATATGGTCTACATTAAATGCCACCACGTGGGAAACTTTAAGACTCAGTAGAAAGACCCTTGTCTTGTACTCTTGACCACCCTGTTTTCTGCCCTGATAGGACCCCTAATGATAATGTTCCTGTTGCTTACAGTTAGACTTATACAGTCAATAGGTTAGTTGCCTTCACCAGGGACCAGGTGAGCGTGGTCCAGATTATGGTACTTAGGCAGCAGTATAAGAGCCTTCTGAGACAAGAGGAGGCTGACCTTTAATTCTCCTAGTTCTAAGGTTAGAACTATTAACAAGACAGGAAGTGGGGAATGAAAGGACAAGGTTGCAAGCTAGGAATCCCCCATGCCTGAGTCTAGGGTGACCCCAAAGGAGCAGAGGTTTGGCTCATTCTTTCCTCCAGGGTCCGGATGCGAGCCTCGGGCTGGGAGTGTCCCTGGCATCTTTTCCATCTCGCCTCCACGGAGCGGCTGTGGCAAGGACAAGCCCGAATGGGGGCTGGCAGAATCACCACGGGGGCTGCAGAACTCCTGCCTGGGGGGGCTCTTAGTTCCCCCCATTGCCAGTGGGGGAGGGTGGGTGCAACCCTGTGCATGGCGGCCACATAAGCAGAAATGACTTAACTAGTTCTTCTGGCCTCTGTGAGAGGCTGATATGTTCTCAGAGAGCGCGGATTCAGATAGTTTGAGCTGATTGGCTTAGAAGCTTGTGGTAGGCAGGTTCTGTTATAATCCTATAAAAAGCCAATCCAAGCTAGCCCATAGGGCTCACTTCTTTTACCCTGCATGGTAGGACTGTGACCCCCAGAGCTCTGGAAATTAAAATTCCTCTTGCAAATTGCATCAGGTCTGTCTCTCATGAGTGTTTGGGGTGCCGGTTTCTGAGGCATGGGGTGCTGGGGTTACCCCCGTTTTTCTTTCGGATCTTACACTGGGAAGATGCTCGGTCCTTTCCTGCAGCTGGAGGCACCAATGCCTGCTCCATGTTCCTACATGGCGGGTTTTGGTAAGAAGAGACAGTTCATAGTTTCAAAGCTTTATTATAGAGAAATAAGAAAAGAAGAGATAGAAACGTAAAAAGAGAAAGAAAAGATAGAGATGAGAGCTGGCCAAGTGGAAAGAGGGGAAAGAGAACGGGGCAAGAGCATAAGGGCAAGAGAGAAAAGTGAACGAGAGAGAGAGAGAGAGAGAGAGAGAGAGAGAGAGAGAGAGAGAGAGAGAAGGGGCAAGAAGCCCCTGTTTATAGTGGGCTGGGTTACCTGGCTGTTTCCAGGTAACCATGTGGCGGGGAAATCCTGGCTGTAGCAAGGTAGGGGTAGAACTCATAGGCATCAACAGGCAGCAAAATCTCTCCTGGAATCTGTCCTTACTGCAGGAGGAGAGTCATTGGGCCAGGCCTCAGGAAATAGGCTCAGATTAAAAAATATTTACATTTGAATTCATGCAAAGCTCAGAGGAGCCTCAGTGGAGGCCCATGTGGCATTCTTTTCCACTTGCAAATGCCCGCCTACAGAAGTTTTTGGGCCCTTGCCTCTAGGGACCTGGGGATTACTTTTAGGCTGAAGCAGCAATGTTACAGAGCTATCCAGGTGTTGTTCAAAACAGGGTTCAAACGTAAGATTTATGAAAGATTAGTGAAACTCATAACTTATGGGGTAATTACAACCTGGCCTGCGTACTCCAGCTGCCATTCTAGGAAATGCATATAGATTTATTATGGATTTGAGGGATCGTTTCTATACCTTTCATTTGCATTCTGGTGGCTGTGGGATGTTTACATTTAGCGAGCTTGCTTGTACATTTGAAGAGCCCCTGAAGTGATATCATTGGAAAGTTTTGCCTCAAGGAATGGCTAAAAGAATTACATGATGTAAAAAAAATTGTTTCTGCTTCAATACAGGAAATTAGTACTTTGAATCTTCCAGTGTATAGTATTCATTATATGGAGGGTATTTTATTAGGTGATTCCTCTGAAGGAGTTTTACTACAAAACTTGGCTCTTATGCAATTGGCTTTAAAATTTTGGAGTAGTTGTTGCTCCAGCAAAGATTCAAAGGCAATATCTTTTTCAATATTTGGGGCCTCAGTTATATTCTTAAAAATGTGCCACAGATTCTTTGTATAGTTCTTTTTGTTTCTACTTGGTTGATTTTAGTCTTGAGTTTGATGATATCCTGCTGTCTACACCTCTTGGGTGTATTAGCTTTTTTTGTGCTAGAGCTTTCAGGAGTGTTGTCTATCTGCTAGTATATGCTCTCTCCAGTTTCTTTTTGGTGGCACTCAAAGTTATGACTTTTCCTCTTAGCATTGCTTTCATTGTGTCCCATATGTTTGGGTATGCTGTGCCTTCATTTTCGTTGAATTCTAAAGTCTTTGATTTCTTTCCATGTTTCTTCCTTGACCAAGGTATCATTGAGTAGAGCATTGTTCAGTTTCCACATGTATGTGGGCTTTCTATTGTTTTTGTTGCTATTGAAGGCTACCCTTAATATGTAGTGATCTGATAGGAGGCATGGGATTATTTCGATCTTCTTATATCTGTTGAGGTCCCTTTTGTGACCAATTATATGGTCAATTTTGGAGAAGGTACCATTAGATGCTGAGAAGAAGGTATATTCCTTTGAATTAGGCTGAAATGTTCTATAGATATCTGTTAAATTCATTTAGTCTATAACTTCCATTAGGTAGTGTCTCTGTTTAGTTTGTGTTTCCCTGATATGTCCATTGAAGAGAGTGGGATGTTGGAGACTCATTCTCTCTGTGTACACAGGTATATAGGTACTCCTGGGAGACCAGCTCTCTTTTGTGTATGTAGTTGTGGACCCATATCAGCTCTGGATAGGGACAGAAATCAGAAGACCCCTGTCCCAGGCTGCTCCTAGGCTCTTGTGTTCTAGGGTTTCATGTTGTTTCCTCTGCATAACATCAGTGTTCCTACCTGTGCTATCTGGTCTCTCTGCACTCCTGGGTGGTTAGCTACCTCTCTGTGCCACTTGGATATGGCATGCTGTGGCAGAGGATGGTCCCAAGCAGGATACAGAAACCTGAAGGATTCTGCCTGATGGTTCTTGTCCATGATCCTCTTAGCAGCAGGGGAGGTTCTATCTGTGATGTCAGGCCTCTCCACCTTTCTGGGTGATCCAGTATTTCCCTGCACCACGTGGATATGAGCTCTCCACCACATTATCTAAATCATGTTCTTTTTATTTTCAAATTTTTCATAATTTGGATGCCAAGAAACTCTGCTGAAAATCTATGGCACCCTACAACTAGGCATACTTATACCTATGTGAAATGGAAGGATCTGCTTACTGGCATATGGGACGATCATGATCATGTATTTAATATAGGGGTGAGGATATGTTTGTGTTTTTTCACAAAAAGTAAATGAAGCCAGGTGGCTGCCTGAAAGATTGGTTCGTCAAGTGGACATAGATCTTGAGCTTTCTAATGATGAAGATACCAATGATGAAGATAGCTGAAAATCACAATCAGCTATCTGAGTTAACCTGGAGTGTAGTCTCCACTCCCACTGGAAAGCTAGTGTTTTCTATTAATTCTCAATGCCACCCCCCATGTACCTGGTGGCCAAACTTTGTGTTTGATCATTGCTAATTATCAGCTTAATTGAATACATGGGACATTCCTGTAGACAACCTTAATCTTGTTGCTTTTGACTTTTGGATCTTGTATCTTAAGCAGATTGGCGACCTTCACACAGCATCACTTTCAGTAAGCTCAGCTATTCACCATGGCAGTTACTCATCGCTATGAAGTAATGCATTGAGTGCATATTCATATACCCTTGTGTCCTTGGTCTAAATGGGAAAGAGGGTGCTTTTGAAGGCTGGTGTCAGGGATGGGGCAACTGTGTTCTTGAGCCCCTATCAACCTAAGACAAAGACAAACACCAAAAAGTTGTGTTTACCCCTCCACCAAGGTAAGATGGAACAATATAGTCATAGACCTAAGACAGGCATGGCCTCCTAGCCACTCTATACCCTAGATGGGATTATGGAAAACAAGAAAATCTTGTGCCCCTATCCATCTCATCTTAAAAAAGTGGGGGGATGTGCTCTTCCCCAAGCATTGAGCAGGCTAAATAGACATTAAGTGTTTGCCACAGTTGCTCTTCAGCTGACCTAGCCCATCTAGGGTAGAGTCTTCCACCTTGCTGCACCTGCAATTTCTTACAGGACCAGACTGCCTGCTGAGCTGGCTTTGCAAAATAATCCAGCTGAAACAAAGGATGGATCTGTGTGTTTCCCCTATTCTCTCTGTCTCTCTGTTTCTGTCTCTCTGTCTCTCTGTCTCTGTCTCTGTCTCTCTCTCTCTCTCTCTCTCTCTCTCTCTCACACACACACACACACACACACACACACACAGAGAGAGAGAGAGAGAGAGAGAGCTAAAATTTAAACTTTGAGCCTTGATTAGAAACCTTTGTCTTGGCTTCATCCTTCTCTTGCCTGCCCAATCCTTTTTCATTTCCAGCCTCCCTCCAGTTCTCCATGGCTGATGGAAAGCTACACATTTTTAATCTGTTCTTAAAATTTAAGATACATTTTAACAACTCTTCTGGAGACTATAGAGACATGAATCCAGAAAGGAAACCTAGATGCAGAATTGTAAACAACTTGGATTTTCCATAAAGTTTTGGAAATAAAATTTAATCAGGACAATTTTCTTCAACCTTTCTACATAGTCAAGAATGAATAAATTGATAATGAGGAAAAGAGGAGGGAAACAGTTGTGTGAAACTTGTTGCAATACTTTTTAGAAAAGACATTTTAAACAAAATTTGATTCTGGTATTTTTATATCCTCATACTCAAAGCAGATAATATTTGGGGATCCGCCAGGCTCTTACCACCAGCCAGGTCCAGCACCGAGGCTCTGCAGGACTTCTCCACGCCCTCCTTCCTTGCACCAAGGCTGCTGGGAGCAGCCAGCTCGCAGTCCCTTAGAGCAGCAGTCGCGATAATCCTCCATATTGCTACCAGGACAGGGCTAGAGAGGCCCAGGTAGACAGACTCCAGCCGGGGCTACCAAAGCGCGGGTGGATCCGCCAGGCTCTCGCCACCAGCCAGGCCCAGCACCGAGGTTCTGTGGGACTTCTCCATGCCCTCTGGCCTTGCACCAAGGCAGCTGGGAGCAGCCAGCTTGTGGTCCCTTAGAGCAGCGGTCACGGTAGGCCTCCATATTGTTACCATGACACAGCTAGAGAGGCCCAGGTAGATAGACTCCAGCTGGGGCTACCATCATGTGGGTGGATCTGCCAGGCTCTTGCTACCAGGCAGGCCCAGGGCCAAGGCTCTGCAGGACTTCTCCACGCCCTCCGGCCTTGCACCAAGGTAGCTGGGAGCAGCCAGCTTGTGGTCCCTTACAGCAGCGGTCTCGGTAAGCTTCCATATTGCTACCAGGACAGGGCAAGAGAGGCCCAGGTAGACAGACTCCAGCCGGGGCTACCATCACGCAGGTGGATCTGCCAGGCTCTCGCCACCAGGCAGGCCCAGGGCTGAGGCTCTTCAGGACTTCTCCACGCCCTCCGACCATGCACCAAGGCAGCTGGGAGCAGCCTGCCAGCAGCCCCTTGGTAGGCCTCCATATTGCTACCAGGACACAGCTAGAGAAGCCCAGGTAGACAGATTCAATCAGGGCCTACCATCACTTGGGAGGATCCTGCAGGCTCACCCCACTAACCAGGGCAAGGGCGGAATCTGGAGAGACATCTCCACGCCCTCCGGCCTTGCACCAACTTGGTTGGGAACTGCCCTCCCTGAGGTCCCCTCATCACTTGCAGAAACAGTCTCTATCTTGCAGCAAAGTCACCAGTAGAGAAACAATAGGTGAGCCCACCCTCGCAGGAGGTTCAAACACTAGCTAGTGACAACACGGCCAACTAACACCAGAAATAACCAGATGGCAAAAGGAAAACGGAGGAACGTTACTAACAGGAATCAAGGCAGCATGACAGCATCTGAACCCAGTTTGCCAACAACAGGAAGCCCTGGATACGCCAACACATCAGAAAAACAAGACTTGGATCTAAAATCACTGGTCAGGATGCTGGTAGCAGAATACATAGATAAATCTCTTAAAGAAATAGAGGAGAAAATGGATCAAAAGTTAGAAGCCTTTACAAGGCAAACAAAAAAAAATCACTTAAAGAAATTCAGGAGAATATGGATCAAAAAGCAGAAGCCAATAAGGAGGAAAGACAAAAATCACTTAAAGAAATACAGAAGAACATGGGGCAACAAGTAGAAGCTATGAAAGAGGAAACACAAAATGTCTTAAAGAAATATGTGAAAACACAATCAAGAAAGTGAAAGATCTGAGCATATCCATCCAGGTTCTAAAAACAGAAGTAGAAACAACTAAGAAATTGCAGAGGAAGACAATATTGGAGATAGAAAACCTTGGGAAGAAATCAGGGGCCATAGATGCAAATATCAACAATAGAATACAAGAGATAGAAGACAGAATCTCAGAAGCCGAAGATACCATAGGAACCATTGATTCAACAGTCAAAGAAAATACTAAATGCAAAAAGGTTGTAACCCAAAACATCCAGGAAATCCAGGACACAATGAGAAGACCAAACCTAAGGATTATAGGTATAGACGAGAGTGAAGATTTACAAGTTAAAGGGCCAGCAAATATCTTCTACAAAATTATGGAAGAAAACTTCCTCAACCTAAAGAGAGAGATGCCCATGAATATACAAGAAGCCTATAAAACTCCAAACAGACTGGACCAGAACAGTCACATCCTGTCACATAATAATCAAAACTCCAAATGTACTAAACAAAGAAAGACTATTAAATGCAGCAAGAGAAAAAGGCCAAGTAACATATAAAGGAAGACCTATCAGAATAACACCAGACTTCTCACCTGAGACCATGAAAGCTAGAAGATCCTGGGCAGATATCATGCAAACTCTAAGAGAACACAAATTTCAGCCAATACTACTTTACCCAGCAAACCTCTCAATCACCATAGATGGAGACAACAAGGTATTCCATTGCAAAACCAAATTTGCACATTATCTTTCCACAAATCCAGCCCTACAAAGGATAATAGGGGGAAAACACCAAGAAAAGGAAGGAAACTACACCCCGGAAGGAGCAAGATAGAAACCTCCTCTTATCAGACCCAAAAGAAAATAACCTCTCAAATATAAAAAAAAATAATTTCAAAAATGTCAGGAGGTAGTAATTACTATTCATTAATATCTCAACATCAATGGACTCAATTCCCCAATAAAAAGACATAGATTAACAGACTGGATATGGAAACAGGACCCTACATTTTGCTGCATACAGGAAACACATCTCAGTGTTAAAGACAAACACTGCCTTAGAATAAAGGGCTGGAAGACAATTTTATAAGCAAATGGTCTCAGGAAACAAACTGGAGTAGCCATTATAATATCAGATAAAATTGACATCCAACCTAAAGTCATCAAAAGAGACTCAAAAGGTCACTTCTTGCTGGTCAAAGGGAAAATCCACCAAGAAGAGCTCTCAATACTGAACATCTATGCTCCAAATGCAAGGGCAACCTCATTCATTAATCAGCATCAAGTAGATCAGATAAATAGTCCCATAACCCCTAACGAAATAGAAGGAGTTATACAAAGCCTCCCAACCAAAAAAAAGTACGGGACCAGATGGTTTTAGTGCAGAATTCTACCAGACCTTCAAAGAAGACTTAACACCAATACTCTTCAAACTATTCCACAAAATAGAGACAGAAGGGACACTGCCCAACTCATTCTTGAAGCCACAATTATCCTGATACCTAAACCACAAAAAGATCCAACAAAGAAAGAGAACTACAGGCCAATTTCCCTTATGAATATCGATGCAAAAATACTAAATAAAATTCTTGCCAACCGAATCCAAGAACACATCAAAACAATCATTCACCATGATCAAGTAGGCTTCATCCCAGGAATGCAGGGATGGCTCAATATATGGAAATCCATCAACGTAATCCACTAGATAAACGAACTAAAAGAAAAAAACCACATGGTCATCTCATTAGATGCTGAAAAAGCATTCAACCAAATTCAGCATCCTTTCATGCTAGAAGTCTTGGAAAGAGCAGGAATTCAAGGCCCATACCTAAACATAGTAAAAGCAATCTACAGCAAACCAGTAGCCAACATAAAAATAAATGGAGAGAAACTTGAAGCAATCCCACTAAAATCAGGGACTAGACAAGGCTGCCCTCTCTCTCCATATCTTTTCAATATAGTACTTGAAGTTCTAGCGAGAGCAATTAGACGACATAAGGAAGTCAAAGGGATACAAATTGGAAAGGAAGAAGTCAAAGTATCATTATTTGCAGATGATGATAGTTTACTTAAGCGACCCCCCCAAAAAATTCCACCAGATCACTTCTACAGCTGATAAACAACTTCAGCAAAGTGGCAGGTTATAAAATTAAATCAAGCAAATCAGTAGCCTTCTTGTACTCAAAGGACAAGCAGGCTGAGAAAGAAGTTAGGGAAATAACACCCTTCACAATAGCCACAAACAACAAAAAGTACCTTGGCGTAACTCTAACCAAACAAGCAAAAGATCTGTACGACAGAAACTTCAAGTCCTTGAAGAAAGAAATCGAAGAAGACCTCAGAAGATGGAAAATATTTCTTGCTCCTGGATTGGCAGGATCAATATAGTAAAAATGGCCATCTTGCCAAAAGCAATTTACTGATTCAATGCGATCCTCATCAAAATCCCAACTCAATTCTTCATAGATCTAGAAATAGCAAATCTCAAATTCATCTGGAGCAACAAAAAACCCAGGATAGCTAAAACTATTCTCAACAATAAAAGGACTTCTGGGGGAATCAATATCCCTGACCTCAAGCAGTACTACAGAGCAATTGTGTTAAAAACTGCATGGCATTGGTACAGCAACAGGCAAGTAGATCAATGGAATAGGATTGAAGACTCAGAAATTAACCCACAGACTTATGGTCACTTGATATTTGATAAAGGAGCCACAACCATCCACTGGAAAAGAGATAGCTTTTTCAACAAATGGTGCTGGTTCAACTGGAGGTCAACATGGAGAAGAATGTGAATCGACCCACTCTTATCTCCTTGTACTAAGATCAACTCCTAGTGGATCAAGTACCTCCACATAAAACCAGACACATTGAAACTATTAGAAAAGAAACTTGGGAAGACCCTGGAGGACATGGGCACAGGGGGGAAAGTTCCTGAACAGAACACCAATAGCTTATGCTCTAAGATCAATAATTGACAAATGGGACCTCATAAAATTACAAAGTTTCTGTAAGGCAAAGGACACTGTCAGAAGGAGAAAACGGCAACCAAGAAAGTGGGCAAAGATCTTCACCAACCCTACATCTGACAGAGGGCTAATATCCAATATGTACAAAGAACTTAAGAAGTTAGACCCCAAAGAACCAAATAACCCTATCAAAAAATGGGGTACAGAGCTAAGCAAAGAATTTTCACCAGAAGAAATTTGGATGGCCGAGAAACCCCTTAAGAGATGTTCAACATCATTAGTCATCAGGGAAATGCAAAGCAAAACAACTCTGAGATTCCACCTCACACCAGTCAGAATGGCTAAGATTAAAAAACTCAAGAGACAACAAGTGCTTGTGAGGATGTGGAGAAAGAGGAACACTCCTCCACTGTTGGTGGGATTGCAAAATGGTAAAACTGCTCTGGAAATCAGTTTGGCGGTTCCTCAGAAAATTGGGCATGTCACTTCAAGAGAACCCTGGCATACCACTCCTGGGCATATACCCAGAGGATTCCCCTGCATACAAAAAGACACATGCTGCACTATGTTTATAGCAGCCTTGTTTATAATAGCCAGAAATTGGAAGGAGCCCAGATGTCCCTCAAAGGAGGAATGGATACAGAAAATGTGGTATATTTATACAATGGAATACTACTCAGCAATTAAAAATAATGAATTCATGCAATTTGTAGGTAAATGGTTAGATGTGGAAGATATCATCCTAAGTTAGTTAACTCAATCACAAAGGAATACACATGAAATGCAATCACTGATAAGTGGATATTAATGAGCCCAGAAGCCCTAAATAGTCAAGGCACAATTAGCAAGTCAAAGATTCCCAAGAAGAAGAAAGGAGAGGACCCTTGGCCTGAAAAGATTGGATCCAGTTTTGTAGACCCAGAACAGAGAAATCGTGGGTGGGGAATGATTGGGGAATAGTTGGGGGGAGAGGAATTATGGGACATATGGTTGGGGGACCTGGGAAATGTAAAGCCTTTGGAATGTAAACATAGAATATAGAAAATAAAAATTTAAATAAAAAAAACCAAAAAATACATCAATTCCTAGGTAAAATTTTTAAAAAAGATAATATTTGGGCATTTGATGATTGTTTCCACCATCCAAAGTATTTTAAATGATTTTGGAGAATTAAAAGGAACATTTATTCTCTACCATGGGTCTCTATATGCTCATATAGCACATTATATATACAGATGTCAAAGTCTTATTTATATATTGTTTGAAAGAAATAAATTAATTGTTGGTAATTTTTATATGGTTCCAGATGTATACACAGTACTCTTATCTTATGGCTATTTGTGTGATTTTTCAGAGAATTCCATGCCTGTGTGCAATGCAAATTGATGGCTTGGATTTAGGAAATCCTCTCACAGGGGCAAGAATGGCTGTGTTATTTATTGCATCTCCTACACAGAGAATAAAACTCCAAAAAGGCATGAATCCATATGTATTACCCAGTATCCACACTCCTTTCTTTCTCATCTGTGGTTTCTATATATGTCTGTATATAGTCTTTCTTACAATAGTCAAAAGATATTTTCAGCACTTTGTTAATGACAGGATGAACTTGTTTAAAATATTACAGTATAAAGACAATTTTTATGATTTAGTTAAAAGTGGTATATGAATTCAAATATCTGACTGGCATAAAATCAGTAAAATCTCAATGATTAAAAAATGGCTATATTAGTCCTGCCAACCCACGAGCATGGAAGATTTTCCCATTTTCTGATGTCTTCTTCAATTTCCCTCTTCAGAGACCTGAAGTTTTGTCGTATAAATCTTTCACATGTTTGGTTAGCGTCACTCCAAGATACTTTATATCATTTGTGGCTATTGTGAAGGGTGTCATTTCCCTAATTTCTTTCTCGGCCTGCTTATCCTTCGCGTATAGGAAGGCTACTGATTTACTTGAGTTGGTTTTATAGCCAGCCACTTTGCTGAAGTTGTTTATCAGTTGCAGGAGTTCTCTGGTGGAGGTTTTTGGGTCACTTAAGTAAACTATCATATCATCTGCAAATAGTGATAGTTTGACTTCTTCCTTTCCGATTTGTATCCCTTTGACTTCCCTCTGTTGTCGAATTGCTCTAGCTAGTACCTCAAGTACTATATTGAAGAAATATGGCGAGAGGGGACAGCCTTGTCTAGTCCCTGATTTTAGAGGGATTGCTTCAAGTTTTTCTCCGTTTACCTTGATGTTGGCTACTGGTCTGCTGTATATTGCTTTTACTATGTTTAGATATGGGCCTTGAATTCCTGTTCTTTCTAGGACCTTTAGCATGAAAGGATGCTGAATTTTGTCAAATGCTTTTTCAGCATCCAATGAGATGACAATGTGGTTTTTTTCTTTGAGTTTGTTTATGTAGTGGATTACGTTGATGGATTTCCATATATTGAACCATCCCTGCATCCCTGGGATGAAGCCAACTTGATCATGGTGAATGATCGTTTTGATGTGTTCTTGGATTCGGTTGGCAAGTATTTTGTTTAGTATTTTTGCATCGATATTCATAAGAGAAATTGGCCTGTAGTTCTCTTTCTTAGTTGGATCTTTGTGTGGTTTTGGTATCAGGGTAATTGTGGCTTCATAGAATGAGTTGGGTCATGTTCCTTCTGTTTCTATTTTGTGGAATAATTTGAAGAGTATCGGTATCAGGACTTCTTTGAAGGTCTGATAGAATTCTGCACTAAAACCGTCTGGTCCTGTGCTCTTTTTGGTTGGAAGACTGTCTATGACCCCTTCTATTTCTTTGGGTGTTATGGGTCTGTTTAGACGATCTATTTGATCCTGGTTTAATTTTGGTATTTGGTAACTGTCGAGGAAATTGTCCATTTCCTCCCGATTCTCCAGTTGTGTTGAGTATAGGTTTTTGTAGTAGGATCTGATGATTTTTTGAATTTCCTCAGTTTCTGTTGTTATATCTCCCTTTTCATTTCTAATTTTGTTAATTTGAATACTGTCTCTGTGCCCTTTAGTAAGTTTGGCTAGGGGTTTATCTATCTTGTTGATCTTCTCAAAGAACCAGCTCCTGGTTTTGTTGATTCTTTGTATGGTTCTCTTTGTTTCTACTTGATTGATTTCAGCCCTTAGTTTGATGATTTCCTGTCTTCTACTCCTCCTGGGTGAATTAGCTTCTTTCTGTTCCTAGGCTTTCAGATGTGCCATTAAGCGGCTGGTGTATGCTCTGACCAGTTTCTTTTTGGAGGAATTCAGGGCTATGTGTTTTCCTCTTAGCACTGATTTCATTATGTCCCATAAATTTGAGTATATTGTGACTTCATTTTCATTAAATTCTATAATGTCTTTGATTACTTTCTTTATTTTTTCTTTGACCAAGGTATCAGAGAGTAGAGTATTTTTCAGCTTCTGTGTGCACATGGGCTTTTTATTTTGTTTTATTTTATTTATTTATTTATTTTTTTGCTATCAAAGACCACTCTTACTCCATAGTGATCTGATAGGAGGCATGGGATTAGTTTGATCTTCTTATATCTGTTGAGGTCTGTCTTGTGACCAATTACATGGTAGATTTTGGAGAAGGTACCATGACATGCGGAGAAAAACGAATATTCTTTTGCTTTAAGATGAAATATTCTCTATATATCTGTTAAATCCAATTGGTCCAACATTTCAATTCGTTTCACTGTGTCGCTGTTTAGTTTCTGTTTTCCTGATTGGTCCATTGAGGATAGTGGTGTGTTGAAGTCACCCACAATTATTGTGTTAGGTACAATGTATGCTTTGAGCTTTAGTAAAGTTTCTTTTACAAATGAGGGTGCCCTTCCATTTGGAGCATAGATGTTTAGAATTGAGAGTTCTTCTTGGTGGATTTTTCCTTTGTTCAGTAAGAAGTGACCTTCCATGACTCCTTTGATGACTTTAGATTGAAAGTCAATTTTATTTGATATTAGAATGGCTACTCCAGCTTGTTTCCTGAGACCATTTGCTTGTAAAATTGTTTTCCAGCCTTTTACTCTGAGGTAGTATTTGTCTTTGACACTGAGGTGTGTTTCCTGTATGCAGCAAAATGTAGGGTCCTGTTTACATATCCAGTCTGTTAGTCTATGTCTTTTTATTGGGGAACTGAGTCCACTGATGTTGAGATATTAAGGAATAGTGATTATTTCTTCCTGTTACTTTTGATGTTATTTTTATGTTTGAGTGGTTATCTTCTTTTGGGTTTGATGAAAAAAGTTACTATCTTGCTTTTTCCAGGGTGAAGTTTCCCTCCTTGTATTGGTGTTTTCCCCCTATTATCCTTTGTAGGGCTGGATTTGCGGAAAGATATTGTGTAAATTTGGTTCATCATGGAATATCTTGGTTTCTCCATCTATGGTGATTGAGAGTTTTCCTGGCTATAGTAGTCTTGGCTGGCATTTGTGTTCTCTTAGAGTCTGTATGAGATCTGCCCAGGATCTTCTAGCTTTCATTGTCTCTGGTGAGAAGTCTGTTGTAATTCTGATAGGTCTTCCTTTTTATTTTTCTTGGCCTTTTTCTCTTACTGATTTTAATATTCTTACTTTATTTTGTACATTTGGACTTTTGATTTTTTTGTTTGGTTTTGTTTTTCAAGACAGGGTTTCTCTTTATAGCCCTGGCTGTCCTGGAACTCACTCTGTAGACCAGGCTGGCCTCGAACTCAGAAATCTGCCTGCCCCTGCCTCCCAAGTGCTGGGATTAAAGGCGTGTGCCACCACTGCCTTGTGGATTTTGATTATTATGTGAAGGGAGGTATTTTTGTTCTGATCCAGTTTGTTTGGCGTTCTGTAGGCTTCTTGTATATTCATGGGCATCTCTCTCTCTTTCTGTCTCTCTCTCTTTCTCTCTCTCTCTCTCTCTCTCTCTCTGTCTCTGCCTGTCTGTCTCTCTCTCTCTAGGTTAGGGAAGTTTCCTTCCATAATTTTGTTGAAGATATTTGCTGGCCCTTTAAGTTGTAAGTCTTCACTCTCATCTATACCTATAATCCTCCAGTTTGATCTTCTCATTGTGTCCTGGATTTCCTGGATAATTTTTGCATTTTGCATTTTCTTTTGACTGTTGAGTCGATGCTTTCTATGGTATCTTCCACATCTGAGTTTTTTTCTCTTATCTCTTGTATTCTGTTATTGATATTTGCATCTATGACCCCTGATTTTTCCCAATGTTTTGCATCTCCAAAGTTGTCTCCGTTTGTGATTTCTTAGTCCTTTCTACTTCTGTTTTTAGATCCTGGATGGTTTTGTTCAGTTCTTTCCATTGTTTCTTTGTGTTTTCCTGTAGTTCTTTAAGAGATTTTTGTGTTTCTTCTTTCATGACTTCTGCCTGTTGACCCAATTTCTCTAAGAGATTTTTGTGTTTCCTTTGTCAGGGCTTCTATCTTATATATCTTCTCCTGCATTTCTTTAAGAGATTTATTTATGTCCTTCTTGCAATCCTCTAATAGCATCATGAAAAGTGATTTTAAACCCAAATCATGTTTTTCTGGTGTGTTGGAATATCCAGGACATGCTGTTGTTGGAGAATTGGGTTCAGATGCTGCCATATCGCCTTGATTTCTGTTAACAATGTTCCTACATTTGCCTTTTGCCATCTGGTTATCTCTGGTGTTAGTTGGTCCTGTTGTCACTGGCTTGTGCTTGAACCTCCTGTGAGGCTGTAAGGCTATTTCCGCACCACTAGATGACTGGGTTCTCCCTGGCACAGATTGCTTGTGGGCTGCCCTACACTTGGGTGCTGTTGGAGCCCTGGTGTTCCCTGCCCCCAAGCAATGTTATACTGAGGTTATCTCCGAGTGCCTGGCATTGCCTGTCTGCTCCGCCTAGGAGCGAAGATGGTGGATGCTTCAAGGACCCTTTCCAAGTGCCAGTTACTCTGCAGGGCAAACAGCCCAGGACAGGACTGGCACACAAATGGCGTGGAGAGCTGCCCAGGCCCTATGTGCAGGCAAAAGCCTGGTATGCTGTGTCCTGTGTGATATTAAACTCAGGATATCTCTGTGTACCTGGTGTTGCCTGTCTGGTACGTCAGGAGCAAACCAGTAGCCAACATCAAATTAAATGAAGAGAAACTTGAAGCAATCCTACTAAAATCAGGGACTAGACAAGGCTGCCCCCTCTTTCCATATCTTTTCAATATAGTACTTGAAGTTCTAGCTATAGCAATTAGACAACATAAGGAGGTCAAAGGGATACAAATTGGAAAGGAAGAAGTCAAACTATCACTATTTGCAGATGATATGATAGTATACTTAAGTGACCCCCCCCAAAAAAAAACTCCACCAGAGAACTCCTACAGCTGATAAACTAGTTCAGCAAAGTGGATGGTTATAAAATCAACTCGAGCAAATCTGTAGCCTTCCTATACTCAAAGGATAAGCAGGCTGAGAAGGAAATTAGGGAAATGACACCCTGCAGTGGTCTGGGATTCAGTCATGACTTCTGAGTTCCTCCAAGAACCAATTCTCCAGCTCTACAGCACACACGAATTGTCTTCTGCATGCTGCCTGACTCTGATCCACTGATGCTGCTGTTCTTGGTCATGCCATGGAAACAGGATCTCTAAAACTGATGGACTCCCTTTCTGCACCTGGGTTATAATTTCTCCAATATCCCTCCAGGAGTGTTTTCACGGACTCTAGACTTGCCACACAGTACCAAGCCTCACCCACTCTCCATGACCCCTTCATACCCTCAAACCAACAGTGCCTTGAAGACTCATAAATTTTCAAGTTTGGCTTCCAGAACAATGTCCAACATTGGCCATGTCTAACACACAGCTTCTGAATGGTCACACTCAGAAAATGCTTTCCATTTGATTTTTTTCTCAAAAACTGTAGGTCTCTTCTTGGTGAACACTAATTTCTTAGCTCAAACTAAACAGCATTCCAGCAAAGCAAATGTTTTACGTTAGTATTTCTAGTGGCTTGCTAAACACATCTAAGTCTTTTACCCCAACTACCCCGAATGTGGATTTTTCACATAGAAACATCAGTCTTTGTTTCCCTCTAAAACTACACAAGCCAAGCTGCTGTTTGATGCATGCTTTTCAGTCTTTTTTTTTTTACCTTTAATCCTCTTACAGAATAAATTAATGTATTTTCAACTCTCAATGGCATTTCTAGGCCAAACTTCCGAAGTCCTCCCACAACATCAAATCCTTATCAAACAACATTCTCAGTTCTCTCAAAGTAATAGCCAAGTACACTGATCCCAAATATTCTTAGTATTTAATAGAAAAGTGTGACACTGTGTAGATGGATATGTAGGTATATGTATATATGTATATGTATACATGTATATGATGTGTACATGCATATACTTCAGGCAATGAGGATCTTATGCTGTGAAAGTTGTGTAGATGCTGGGAATCCTGGGGAACACAGAGTTCCTCCACAGAACCTTGTCACAAGAGCTGAACCTCAGTGACTCCCAGTATCTTGAGCACTGTGGTGTACTGTCCTCTATCTATGTAGAGTGACCTTCTAGCATGGATCCTTTCCTCACAGTCTAACTCTGAATCCTCAGGTATGTACTGATTCCGTAATAGCAAATGGTGTTAGTGTCAACAGCTTATGGACACCTATAGGATAGCCAATCTTCCCTGTTTGTGTTGGGTTCCTTTTTTTTTTTTACCTCTTCTGGTGTCTTTTTATAATTCTTGAAATTGAATGACACAAGAGTACTACAGAATACTACCAGGGACATGAGATGGTCCTGGGACTTGTTTTTTCCTCATGTGTTTGTCACTTTACAGAAGACCTCAGCTGTGAAGCCTGAAGGTACAAAGTGTTGAAATTTTCTCCAGGGGACTGGAGCAAGCTGTATTCCAATGACTAGGTAGTTCAAACAACTCCTATGTCTATAACACTTATAACCCCACAGAGTGGCTCAGACATTCAACTGCTGAAAGTGAGCACCTGGCATCACAGCAGATCAAGTTTGTGCTTGAAGAAACCCTCACAATGCCCACTTTGATTGCTTTCTTTTTTATCCTCAGGTTTCCTGTGCTCCTGTGCGAATTGGTCACCCCTGAGTGTCTTGACCCAAGGTTTGACAATGTGTACCAGGATGGAGACATGCTCATCAGTGCGTTCTTACCCATTTATACCTATCAAACCTCCCAACACACTGGAGGAGCAGATAACATAGGTGTCAGTTCATGGTAAGTCTCTCCTGTTTGATCTTTCTAATCCTATTCTCCAGGGTGGGCCATTTATCCATCTCATTTTTTTATTCTCAACAGCACTTTTTCCAACACAATAAGTTGTTCTTTTCATCTATTATCTTCTATATGTATGGGTGTAGTCTGAGAAGAAAATCAATCTCGAGCCAGTTCCTACACAAATGTCACTCTGACAGCTGCCACACAGGAGGCCTAGTATTGTAACAGAATTATATTGTTTGGCATAGGTACAGTTCAGTACTTAAAGGTGACAAAACAATGTCCATTCTATAACGACTTTCCACTCAATGTTTCTTCTGTGCACTTCCTAATGTTGGTGCAGTTGGGGGGGGACCATCCTGTGTGTGCCACATTTCTTTTGAGACTACATACTCTATTTAGTTATTTCAAAATCTTTGAAGATCACTATTCCTTCCAGCTGTCTTCCCGCACATTGGTTTTACATGATAGATAGGCTGGGGACTATAAGCAGACAGCGGTGATATTTAAACTCCCTCCAAGATCTGAATTATACCTGTACAGGAACATTTTGACTCAGCAATGTCACCACAGCAATCAAAGAACTGTTTACTAAAAGAAACACACGTGTACAAGATAGAACAGGGGATTTCTGGTGCTGTGAGCAGAGAAGATACCACTGAGAGAAGTTATTGCTTCTCCTGTCAGACACAGGTGTGTCTGGTGTTGCCTGTGACTGCTGTGCACACTAATGAAGAGGGCTATCAGGAAAGAAATGCAACTTACATGCTTAGGATTTCTGATCTTTCCCACCACACCTAACGTTTTGCTGATATATTTGCATTCTTTTTACTTTCTCATGTCTGTTTCCCTTTTACTATCTAATTGTGTCAGTGACATATGCATGATTAAGTTATTCATTTTACTCTTAAGTGAGCTGTGTTTTAATAGCTTTACTGTGTGTGAGAGAGACAGAGAATGAGAGACAGAGATACACACAGAGAGACAGAGAGAGGCAGGAAGAGATTGAGATAGAGAGTTAGTCTGCATGTGTATGTTTCTATGTGTGTCACTGAGGACACCTGTATGCCACTTCTCACATGAGGAGAAACTTACATAATAGTATAATTCATAAAATTCCAGGACCATATTCTACCTTTCATTTATATTCTCGACTTCAGTGCCACAATCAGACCTCATGTAGGACAACTGCGCCATTCACCACTTTCCTACTCTAATTTCTCTCAATGACCCTTGCAACTACATTGGAACATTGATCTAAGTTCCATGTCAATCTCAAAGGTTTTATCTGCAGGTTTATTATTTTATATGTAACTTGACTTATAGAACTTGTATTTCTACTTAATGAAGATTGTTCTTTGCACAGGACTTCACAAATTGAGTGTAGAACCCTTCTGAGCAACCAATGAGGTAATCAGTCCTACTCTCTGTGACTGACAGAGTTCTCTTATTTTGAGTTATGCATCATGTAGATATTTCTCAATAAAAGATGGCATATTTCTGTTTACTAATAAACACTTCTGTGAATTTAGGATTCTGTTGGGTTCTGTGTAGGAGCCCTTCCCCCCAAGGCCAAGATACGTAATGTGACTTGCAGTTTTGCATAGAAGTCTGTGAAAATCCATAATGACTAATGGAAATTTTAGAAGAACAAGAGCATACCCAGAAAATGGACGGGAAGAACCTTGCCTTTTCTCATTTCTCTTTAAAATCTTATAAAATTCTGGGCCACTTTCACATTTCGGTGGTCTCCTGTGCATTAGCAGGACTAAAAAACAGTGGAAGAAATAGCTGTTCGTGTGTTTGGCAAACCTGTGAGCCAAATAACATTTTTACATTTTAAAGAAAATTATGTATTTAGAAAAATCTGAAAAGATATTAATGTTTGCAGAGGATTGATGTTTAAGAGGCAAGTGGTAAGATCACTGCTCTATGTGATTCTACTGTGAACCTGTTTAGTTGGATAGCCTGGGACTACGATTACCCTTCCTATCAAAGCTGTGTATTGATTCTTTGATTAAATATTGGTAAATTTTTATTTTAGATGTGGTCTATACTAATGCTGTTTTAATCTTCTTCAGTGTGATTTCCTGAAACATTTTAGCTTGGCTTTCTATACTCTCTTCCTCATTTCCTAATCTGCGGGAGTGGGACTCACTTTACTTTGGACTAGGATCTTGGACTTTGGCCAAGATTCAGTGAATGGTCCTACCCACCTACATCGTGGCTGCACTAAATGTACTTAGTTTTTATGTAGGTGGTCCTGAAGTCAGAAGAGATTATAGTAGATGGCCTGGTAAAAGATGGAAGGTAGCATTTATCAAAGCCCGTCACATACATGTGTTAAATTATCCCCAAATTAAACAATCAAAAAAGCATTTTAATGCTTATAAGACCATTTGCATACAGATTTCATATTTATCAATTGTGCCTATTTGTGGGATCAAATAATTGTGCAGTTGACAATAATACTATCTTACATTTTCTTTCTCCTCTAGTTGCTATTCATCACCCGTGTGGCTATGTTAAAATATTTGCATTCATGTGTATAATATGAGTGCTCCTTCACATAACATAGTCATCTAGAAAGAAGGTGCACCATTTTAGAAAATGTCACCCCTAGATTGGCCTGTGCACAAGCCTGTGATTCGGTGTGGTGTCTTTGATTATTGGTGTGGAATTGCTGAGGACACTGTGTGTTGTATAGCCCCTAGGCTACTAGTCTGCATACATGAAACAGACTGAGAGAGGCATGGAGAAGTAGCCATGGAAGCAGCTTTCCCCACGCCTCCCTCTGTGCCAGTTACTGTCTAGGTTGTCCTTAGATATGGGAAGTGAGCTGTGCATTGCAAGCTGAAGTAACTGCTTCCCTTCTCTTCTTCTTTTGTGTCACTGTGTCCATAACAGCAGTAGAAAAGTAACAAAGACACTATCCTTACACAGTTACTCCCTCTGCATTCACTCTATATTCAGATCTTCTGTTTTTCTACTTCCAGTATGCCATACTGTGCACATTTTACTTTCACAGGTAGATGAGCTTATGCACAATGTATGATCTATACATTGATCTGCTTCTTTGAGAAAATGTAACACTTGTCTTTTGGGGGAATTCTTTAATTATCTCCTTTGCTTGTCTACCAGTTAAACTACACTTTCAACAGCAGTCAAATCAGGAACCTTAATCACTGAAAGCCTTTTTTTCTTTGTAAAACCAATTTCTGTTTTAATTTGAAGCTTTTCTTTTCTCTTTAAAGACATTTTATTTAGTTATATGTGTATAAACAATTTTCAGCATGATTACATATACAGCATGGTAACTGTATACACAGAGATGAGGAAAAGATTTTGTATTGATTCTTTTATTAGATATTTTATTTGTTTCTTTATTTCTTTGTTTCTTTCCTTCTTTTTTTAAACATTTTTATTACAACAGATACAGTTCACATCTGTCTAGCATTGGTTGTTCTCCTTTCTCCTCCCACATTCACGTTCATTGGGTGGTACGGCTGCTGTAAGAACTTCATTTATTTTGGATATTTCCACATTAGAATTATTAATCTGTAGTGTGGCTTGCAAAGCAGCCAGCTACTGTATAAAAAGATCTGGGTTCTGAAGTAGTGGAGGTATTGCTGATTGTGGAGTGGGAGAAACAGGTCCTGCTGAAGCAGATACTGGAGACTCAGATGTGGGGTTCAGGCCAGAGGTTGAAGTGTGGAAAGAGTTGTGCAAGAATGTGATATTGATTTGTCTCCTGGAGCAGACTTTCCACCGGTGAACCCACTAGCGGCTGTGGCTTGCGACACCTCTCTTCTGTAATCCCTGTCTTTTGGGAAACTATTAACTGCCAGCTTATTTGCTTCTTTGTGTCTCTGTTCTCTTTCAAGCCACTCTTTTTGGTTTCTCCCTCTATGGAACTTCTGTACGACAATTGTAGTAGTATTTTTCCCAGATGAGCTAATGTGCTCAGATCAATCATCTGCAGAATCATAAGGTGCATCTGAAGTTTTGCTTGGATTATTGCTTGGATTAGAAGAATGTGAATTTGAACTATGAAGAGCACTGTGGTTGTGCGAATTTTCTTGTGGAGAGTAACTGGTCCCACCTTGTCTCTTTCTCTAACTCTTTGAGTATGCACATTTTTTGGCCTTATTTTGACCTGTGCTGTCACTGTATTTGTTTTCAGGACTATTAGATCTCTGCAACATTTTGTTTGGTGGTGAAGGATCTGCGGCTTCTTGCATCTTTTCATGTCTGTGATCACCACTACTGGGGTGACTCTTGGATAAATATTTAATTGCCTATAAAACATCACCCCCCAAATGCTGAGATTCCCCCCTCCAGTCTTGTCATCCATCAATGAGTCTCTGCTGTTTCCATGCATACATTACCATCAATGCCTGGCTGTGTGTGTGCATGTTGGGGACAGGGAGAGACGCTGGGGTGGGGGGGGTGGGCAGCCCAGACACCAGGACTTGGCGCACCCTCGGCATCTTGGAGCACCTCCACTTTACTGGCACTGACGGTCCCGGACCATCTTCCTCCATCACCACCAAGTAGGATAGGCTCTGGCAGAGGTGCCAAATATGGGGTGGCAGTGCCAGCCAGGGCAGGGCGGGGAAGGGGGCGATTTCTGGTCCCCTTGGAGAGCAAAAGTCTCCAGCAACTTCCCTCCTCCTGCTTCACTTCCGCCTGCCCTCCCCCACCCCATCCCCACCCCACCCCCACCCCCACTGCCTCTGCTCATTTTCATTATTTATATTTGAAATGTTATCCCCTTTCCTAGTTTCCTTTCTGAAAACCCCCCTATTTCATTCCCCCTCCCCATGCTTACCAACCCACCCACTCCTGCTTCCCTGTCTTGGCATTCACTATATTGGGGCATTGAGCTTTCACAGAACCAAGGGCCTCTCCTCCCATTGATGTCCAACAAGGCCATCCTCTGTTACATATGCAGCTGGAGCCAGGGGTCCCTCCATGTGTACTTTTTGATTGGTAGTTTAGTCCTTGTGACGTCTGGAGGTACTGGTTGGTTCATATTGTTGTCTCTCCTAGGGGGCTGCAAATCCCTTCAGCTCCTTGGACCCTTTCTTTAGTTCTGATATTGGGAACTCTGTGCTCACTCCAGTGGTTGGCTGTGAGCATTCACCTCTGTATTTGTCAGTCACTGGCAGAGCCTCTCAGGATACAGATATATCAGGCCTCTCTCAGCAAGCACTTGTTGGCATCCATAATAGTGTCTGGGTTTGGTAACTGTATTTGGGATGGATCCCCAGGTGTGGCAGTCTCTGGGTGGTCTTTCCTTCAGTCTCTGCTCCACACTTGGTCTCTGTATCTCCTCCCATGGGTATTTGGTTCCCCCTTCTAAGAAGGACTTACGTATCCACACTTTGGTCTTCCCTAACTTCTTTCTCAGCCTGTTGATTCTTTGAGGAGAGGATGGTCACTAATTTGTTTGTGTTAATTTATATCCAGCCACTTTGAAGAAGTTATTTAGGAGTTCTCTGGTGGAATTGTTGGGGTCATGTAAGAATATTATATTATCATCTGAAAATAGAGATATTTTGACTCTTCCTTTCGCATGTGTATCCATTTGATCTCCTTTTGATGTCTAATTGCTCTGGGAAGGATTTCAAGTTCTGTATTGAATAGGTAGGAAGAGAGTGGGCAGCCTTGTCTAGTCTCATTTTAGTGGGATTGCTTCGAGTTTCTCCCCATTTAGTTTGATGTTAGCTATTTGTTTGCTGTATATTGCTTTTAATATGATTAGATATGGACCTTGAATTCCTGATTTTTCTAAGACTTTTATCATGAAGGGGTGTTAGATTTTTCAAGTGCTATCTCAGTATCTAATGAAATGATCATGTAGGTTTTTTTTCTTTTAGTTTGTTTATGTAGTAGATTACATCGATGGATTTCCATATATTGAAACATCCCTGCATCCCTGGGAAGAAGCCTGCTTGATCGTGATGGATGATCGTTTTGATGTGTTCTTGGTTTGCAAGGATGCCACACCATCTCTGCAACCACAATATGAACTTTTCATTTTCTAGGGTTTCAAATGTTTGTTTCCCCTGTATGGTAGTTTTTTTGCATAAAAATTTGTGAGGATATAGTAAAACAGTATACATTCTATTGCTAGAAGTTTACATTATTTATATTTATTTCACTGCTTCCATCTTTTCTCTGAAAACAATGGACCTCTGAAACAGTGAGACATGCTATAGGCACGGACATGTTTGGTAAGGCCAGGGTCACTGGGAATCCCACACTCAGAATTTCTGATTCAGAGTCTATGTCATACCATCACTTGCATTTACCTATTTGTCAAATTAAAAGAAATTTATCAAATTAATGAATTAAATGAAAAGGATGATTTCTTTTCTCACACACTTTATTGACAATTGTAATGGTCCAGAGAAATTGGTTTAATCACAATAATATACACACATAGTACACTTGATCCACTTCAATTTCAAAGGACTGAATGAGCCCAAAGCCCAAAGCCACACTGAAGAAATTTTACATCTGTCACCTTTTAACATTAAGTGCTCATAAATTCTTAGAAAGCTTGTATTTTATAATTTTACATTAATTTATATTTGAATAAAACCTTTTGGCAAGACATAGCAAATGAATGAGTGAATGAATTCAAGTGAAAACCAGGACATTAACCAGTATAAAGAACAAACAGAGTTCTAACAGGTAGTAATCTGTAACTTGATTATCAATAATTTAAAACACGTGAGAGTTCATATATTTACTGAGAAATAAAGAAACGAAAATATCAAACCTGGCAAGGGATTCACAAACCAATGTAGTTTGTCTGGGGATGAAATAATGATAAAGCAAATCTTTGTGTTTCATATTGGGTAAGTGTAATAAAAAACAAAGTAAAGGAAAAACAGAACAAAATACAGCATTGTTCACTGCCATGAAGGAAAACACTTAATATGAAATGACTGGATTAACTTCAAAGCCGCCACTTGTGCAATGGACAGCATACAAAACACAATATGCAGACAGAACATTTTCTCATGGAGACACAAAACTGTATTAGGACTGTTAAGGTATAAAAAGATTAAAAACTGTGTAGGCTTTCATATATTAACATTTTCAAATCTAAGCTTTTGATATTGCAAGACCAACCAGTAGTCTCCTTCCTGGGGAAGACTATGCCTCCTGCACTCAGCATTTCTCATTCACCTGTGCTGTATTTTATCTTGCTAAGGAAATCATGGCATTTTTCCTGTATATGTTAGCATGTCTACTCCTTATCATGTTCTGAATAATGCATATAAGAAACATTATACAACTGTGCAGATTAAAATTTTTACATTTAAGCATATAGGTATAGATAGATATATAGAGAAGAAGATAGATAAGAATATATAGTAGATACCAAACAAATGCATGTAGATAGAAGTGTATGTGGAATTTGGAACACATAAAAATTCATAATTATAAACCAAATGACCAACTTACTAAAAAGACAAAGGACAAAACTAACCGTTTAGATCTTAAAGGTTGTACAGTTGCCCAATCTGAAACAGAAACATTGATGCAGACAAGAAGTATAAGGAGTACAAAATACAGACCAGAAACATCAAATCTGATTAATGTGTATTACTGTCTCCTACCTCTCACACGTCTCGACAAGTGGAACCTGGGACAAGGGCATAGAACTTTTTAATCTCTCATTTTTTCTTTCATCAGGATCATCTTGTATCTCTTGTATGTGTTGGTTCAGTCTCGCCTTCTACAATCTAAACAGTCCCCATCCCTCAAACCACATAAAATAGAGTTTTCAATTCTATAACAGGTAGACATCCCATGTTAAAGATGAACATGTCATTTCTGGTTGTTTCAAATATTTAAAAAGGGATTAGTCCCCATATGAGCTGTTTAAACATGATGACAATCTGTGCTACTGACTCTTGAACAACCTCAGGAAAAAAAGATGCAGTTTGAACACTGAAGCTATGATGGAGCGTGTTCATTCAATACATGATGGTGAATGTGCTCAGATGAACAGCCCCAGTGGTGTTTGATGTAATCCCATACTGATCCCTATGTTTTCTATACAGGATCTCCCCAAACAACTACCAATTTGTGATGGCCTTAATTTTTGCCATAGAGGAGATCAACAGGAACCCCACTCTTTTACCTAACATGACGCTTGGATATAATATTTACAGTGTTGATCTTATTGAAAGAGAAACAGTGAAAACTGTTTTCAGGTGGTTCACAGGGCAGGACAGATTCATTCCAAACTATACCTGCAAAACAGAGGAAAAATCTGTAGCTGCAATCACAGGAACAACATGGGAAATTTCTTCCCTAATTGGCATATTTTTGGGTCTTTATAAATATCCACAGGTGAGATTATTTTGATGGGAAGAAAGGAAAATATTCTCATTTGATTCCATAATTTGGGTACCAAGAAGAATCATAAGTGGTATGATTCACTTTGATGTTATTCCAAATAATACTATTGGGCTGGAACATGGCCCAAGAGTCAAGAAAGATTTCTGTGTAATCAGAAGGACAAAAGTTCAAATGCCAGTTTCACACATATCCTCATGGCAGCAAAGAAGACACAAGATAATCCCTGTGGCTTCTTGTCTTCTATTCAGATCAAAAGAAATGAAGCCCAGGGATGAAGAGAGACCCAACCTCAAGAAGAATATGTGGGAAAAAGTAGAGAACACCTGCTGCCTTCCTTTAGCTTTCACATGCACATAAATGCTGTAGGCACTGTAGAAAGCTGGGAACACACACTGTTATGCACGCACGCACACACACACAGACAGACAGAGAGAGAGAGAGAGAGAGAGAGAGAGAGAGAGAGAGAGATATGACCGACTGTCCAGCCATTCTTTTAAAATATGTAGCTTTAAAGCTACATAAAGTGTGACTTATCGCTATATTCACATTTCTTTTGGTTGCAATATACATAGAGGCATTAAGACATACACTTGTGTCTACAAGAGAAGTTAAGCATTTTGATCCATTTTTCAGAATTACATCTCAGTACTGGAGTTGACTTTAAATACAAATAAGACTTTCTAAACTTTAAGTTACTGTTTTATATGCAATGATTCTATGATTTCTAGACCTTGGTCATTGATGTCTTTCCCTTTTTGGATTTTTTTACAGCTGAGCATTGGACATTTTGAACCAAGTCTGAATAACTCTGTGAAGTTTCCTTTTTTGTATCAGATGGCTGCCAAGGAATCTTCTTTGGCCTTAGGCATGGTCTCATTGTTTGTCCATTTCAGATGGAATTGGGTGGGCCTGGTCGTCTCAGAGGATGAGAATGGTGTTACCTTTGTCACTGACTTGATTCCAGAAATGGAAAGAAACAGTCTGTGTAGCCTTCATGGAATTTATCCCAGTCACTCAGATGATGGACGTGGAAAACACTTATGAATACTCTAATCGGATTGTAAGAAACCCAGCAAAAGTTGTTATCATTTATGCTAACACGGACTCTTCCTTAGGTGTGCTCTTTAGAAGATGGGAATATATACTTCCATGGAGAGTATGGGTCACCACTTCACAATGGGACGTCAGTACATCTATGAGAAATTTCATTCTTGATTCATTCCATGGGACTCTCATCTTTTCACAACACCACGGTGAGATTTCTACTTTTAAAGAGTTTGTAAAGACAGTGAACCCTTCCAAATACCCAGATGACATTTTTCTTGCAAGTCTGTGGGAGATTTACTTTGATTGTCCAATATCTACTGCTACCTGTAAATCGTTAAAAAATTGTTCATCAAGAGGTACCTTGGGATTGTTACCTTGGTACCACTTTGACACAGCCATAAGTGCTGGCAGTTACCATGTATACAATGCTGTGTATGCTGTGGCCCACACCATCCACAAGATGCTTATTGAAGAAGTAGACAAACAAGGAATAAAAAATGGAGGAAGAATGAAACTTCCCCCTTTGAAGGTAATGTTTTCGCTTTATCCTGTATAGTGTCACAAATGTAACTTTTAAAAAATTGCCCACAAGTAAGGCTCTGCTAGTGCATGACAGAGGGAGACACTCTCAGCCAGCCATTGAACTGCGCACAGGGTCCCCAGTGGGGTGCTAGGGAAAGGACCCAAGGAACTGAAGAGTTTCGCAGTACCATAGGAAGAAAAATGATATGAGCCACCGAGCACCCCCAGAACTCTCAGGGGCAAAAACATTAACCAGATAGTACACATGGTGTTACCCATGTCTGCAGTCGCATAGGCAACAAAGGATGGTCTTGTTGGACATCAAAGGGAGGATTAGCCCCTGGTCCTGGAAAGGCTAGATGCAGCAGTGTAGGGGACTACCAGGACAGGGAAGAGGTAGGAGGTTGAATTGGTAACAGGGGAAGGAGAGGTGAGTTATGGGATTTTTTTGTGAGGAAACCAGGAAAGCAGAAATCATTTGAAATGTAAATAAAGAGTACATCTAATAAAAAATAAATAAAATTAATTTAAAAAATGGTCCACAGCTACTCTAAACAAATACAATGGGGTTTATTTTAAATGTTTTCCAGACTGTTTTAATGACTGGAAAGAAAATCTATACCTGGGTGAAATTCAGAGTCAACTTGCCAATCTCATAGAAATAAACACTGAAGAATTGAAGATTTACATTAAAAGTCACAGTCAGTGTCCTTCATGTCTAAGGTTTTCAACAGTAAAAAGCAGATCTCTTCCCAGCTTGTTCTTACACATGAAGAAGAGTGACATAATATTTTAAGGTCCTTTAGGTTGGGTATTCAATTTCAGTTAACCCAAATTACAAAAACTCTCATCGAGTTGCTCAGAGTCCAAAATATCCTAGACAATTTTAAACTGATAACTCAAAACCAGATGCCTATAGACTATCAGACTCATATGCAAATGTCCATGTATCAAAAGCTTGGCTCATCAGTGCTGAAAATCAGTAGGAAGCATAAAGAATACAGATTTATCTCAGTATTTTGTTAGCATACTATTATGGTACCTATGATGTTAATTCAATGTAAGCACACACATTTTTCAATCATATATGTGTAATGCTATTTCATTTTTGTTGGGATCAATGAAAATGCAAATGTGACATAATTCAGACTCTTAGCAATAAATGTTACCATTATCAATCATAAATCTCCCTTAGCTGAACTCCATGCTGAAGAACATTAAATTCATGAATCCTGTTGGAGATCCAATAACTTTTAATCCTTCAGAGAAATCACATGTAGCTTATGACATTCTGAACTTCTGGGATTTTCCACAAGGTCTTGCATATAAAGTGAAAGTAGGAACATTTTTTCCATATTATCCACCTGGTCAACAATTGTCAATTTCTGAGGAAAGGATACAGTGGAGCATAGGAATGGAGCAACAGGTGGGTGGTTTCTTACACTGTTCTGTACAGAACACAGGGAGAAAGCATGGAAACACCCATTGGTGAGCCTCATGCCTCCTCATAAATTAAAAGATGATGCCACTGCCAAAGTTACAAACTCACATTCCATGTTCCAATATGTTTTCATGTGTTTACTGTTACCCAGAATTAGCATATTCTTACCAATGCTATACATGACTCCAACATTACATATATATACATATATATATGTATATATGTATATATATAGTTGTATATAAGTATATAGTGTTTATAACCTATCTGATAATGTGTATTTACAGTCACACAAAGTAATGTGACTGTATTAATACTATACGCATGCATAATATTAAGTTCATTTTTACCCTTTACTGTCAGTTACCACATTAATTCTTATGTGTCCTAACTGCTCTGATATCCTCAGATTCCTGTCTCTGTATGCAGTGAAAGTTGTGGTCCTGGATTCAGGAAATCTCATCAGGAAGGGAAAGCTGCTTGCTGTTTTGATTGTGTCCTATGCCCAGAAAATGAAATTTCCAACAGAACAGGCAAGTGTGTGCATAAAGATGAGGGACTCACTACTGTTTTTAAACCATATACTGAAGTTGAAATCATACACAAGAGAAGCACACAGATTAGATTATCAAGATTTTGTGTTCATAGTTAATAGTTATAGTCAACACCATAGCTCTTTGTTAAAGTCAACATTTAGGGGTTTTATATGGTTATAACCCATATCTAATTCAGTTAGTACTTGTTGAGATTGTGGAAGGAGTCTAAGAATAATTTCTTCCATAGAAATTAGTAAGTGCATTCCATATTCATACATCTAAGTCTTGTCCAGTCTTTCTTTATTTTTTATCTTGAATATTTTATTTACATTTCAAATGTTATCCCCTTTCTTGGTTTCCCCTCCAAAATCCCACTTTCCCATCCCCCACTCTGCTCATCAACCCATCCCCTCCTGCTTCCCTGCCTCTTTACTGGGGCATTGAGCCTTCACAGGACCAAGGGCCTCTCCTCTCATTGACATCCAACAAGGCCATCCTCTGCTACATATGCAGCTGGAGCCATGGGTCCTTCCATGTATACTCTTTGTTGGTTGTTTAGTCTCTGGGAGTTCTGGAGTGTACGGTTGGTTGGTATTTTTGTTCTTCATCTGGGTTTCAAACCCCTTCAGGCCCTTCAGTCCTTTCTCTAACTTTTCCATTGGGGACACTGTGCTCTGTCCAATGTTTGGCCTTGAGCATCTGCCTCTGTATTTGTCAGGCTCTGGCACAGCCTCTGAGGAGACAGCTGTATCACGCTCCTGTCAGCAAGCACTTCCTGGCATCTGCAATAATGTCTGGGTTTGATGACTCTAGATAGATCCTCAGCTGAGGTAGTCTCTGGATGGCCTTTCCTTCAGTTTCCGCTCCACCCTTTGCATTTGCTCCCATGAGTATTTTGCTCCCTGTTCTAAGAAGGACTGATGCATCCACAGTTTGATCTTCCTTCTTCTTGATCTTCATTTGAGTTGCATTAACATCATATTAAAACCAACAATCTGTCACAAGTTCAAATTTGCACTTCCAATGTGATCCTGAAATAGATATGGTATTAAGGCACAATAGATTTCTCTTAACTAATTCAGGCACTAGAGGCTTAGTAGTTAAGAGAAGCAGTTTCCCTTATAGTGGAAATGAGTGTGACCTCCAGCAGTACTATGATAGCTTGCAACTCTCTGTAACTGAAGGCCCAAGGGATCTGATACCACATTTTGACCAATGTGGGCAACATTCACATTTGTGTCAAAGACTTACATAGAGACAAAATATTCAATCCAAACTGCATGGATAGTAGTAAATTCATATATTTCATATATAACAATATATGGTATAAATTTCTTCCAATGCAAAATCCTGTTTCTGGATAGCTTTAGTTCAGATAATTTATGGAGATTCACAATTAGGGTTATGTGCAAAGCTCTGCAGGATGAAGTAAGTGATAATACATACATTTGAGAGTTCATCATGGCTTTTTAAAGGGGGTTGAACCAGGACATGAGATGACCAAAGGACATGATAAATGTTTCTTAATATTGCTAGGTATGACTGAGTATGGGAAACTATTACATCAGGTAATATTCAATAAACAATGAATTATTTGACTAAAACTCACCACCAAAAGAGAACAGATCAATCTTCCTTACTATCATGTATATGATAATCATTATATGTACATTATAAATTATACATGCAAAGCATGCATACAATGGTGCATATACTATGATGGTCCATTAAATGCAATGGACTATAATGACAATCCTATACTGTTGGCTCCATTCTTGAGATGTAAATATGATAAAGACAAAACACAATCCCATTGCTAACATAGCACTCATAGGAAAGAGACTTTAACTAGTTATACTACATTGGGCAGAAGAAAATATTATACAATATCTATTTTTGACCTACAGTTTTTGAAATCTTAGTTAGAGAAATAAGGTAATGAAATAGACAAGGAGGTGCAGAATAGAAAAGAAAAATTCAAAGTATCTTTACTTACACAGACAGGATATTTGCCTAATAGACCCTAAAGTCTTTACCAGAAAACTCCCACAGCTGATGTACACATTCAGCAAGGTAACAGGACACAATATTAACTCAGAAAAAAGTTTTCTTAAATAACAACAAACCCACCAGGAACTAAATTGTGGGAACAATATTATTACACTAAAATACCTTAAAATAGTTAAAACTATGGAGTAGAAACATTAGTACAATGAAAGATTTAAACACTAAAGAAAGTAATTGAAAAACATAACAGAAGGTAGAAATAACTCCCTTCCTCATTGTGAAAATGGCTAGTGTTTTTAACTGCTCTGATAAAACACTAAAACCATAATTAGGGGAGAAATGCTTTGTTTCTGTTTTAGCTCTGAGCTTAATTTCTTCCACTCATGGAAATCAGGCTAAAAAATTGAAAGCAGGAAGTTGGAGGTGTGAACTTATGAAGAACCCATTGGAAAAGGTAACTTACAAGTTTGCTTCACATAATTTGGTCAAGATCCTTTCTTAAACAATGTAGTGTTCATTGTCCAGGAGTAGCTGCAACCACAGTGAGCTGTCCCATCCCACATCAATTATTAATCAAGAAAATATGTCACAAACTTGTCCACAGGTAAACCTTATGGATATGTTTCCTTTTTTTAAATTTTAAACAAAACGTTTATTTAAACAACAGTACACTTGACTTGAAGAGAAAACCATCTAGGATCATTTTATTCAAGAGTAATTTATCCCTACTTAAAGACAGATTGCCCTACATGTAACAGCTACGTACGAAAAAGTTATAAAATTGTCCTTGGTTTTACAATGATAAATGAAAACATTAAAATTCTCCAATTGAACAAGGTATGCAAGGATTTGGTGGTGTTGGGTTCTTTTGTTAAAGCAGTGAGAGCAAAATAACTTACTGGAATATAAAGGTAAGAGTTGGACGAGCATGCCACTAGTGGAGAAGGGGGTATATTCACAGACACAAGACTTTTCCCCAGACCATCTCTATCTGATGTCCACCAAAACAGAATCTTGGCTATTTTATTTAAAATAGGAAAAAGAAAAAAAGAGCAATATGCTTGTGCAATACACCAGTTACTTTATGTACAATAAAGAAATGGGGACAGGAACATGCAGGAAGAGAGAAAACTATACTGTAGTAGTCAGGATGTGGCGGGACCAAATTGCAGCTTTCTAATTGAGAATGTGTTCTTGGTCTACAATAATGTTCTGGAGTAAAGTATCAGGCTCCCTTTTTAGTAGACACCTCCAGTCTGCTGCTGGAACACATCAATCATATCTTCATCCTCCATTTCCAACTGTGCAGGTGTGTCTCTTGATTGGTTGCCCATCAAACTGCAATCTGATATGCCTCAATGACAAACCCTGCCCTTCACAATAGGCTTTCATTAGTTTCCTAAGTGGTGTATGCCTCTTAATTTTAAACTGCCCCACAGAACCATCCAGTCCTACCACCTTCAAATTAATATGATCGTTGTTCTCAGTCTTGACTCCTTCCTTGGGTTTCGCGTTGGCCATGGTGAGCACCGGAGTCTCCTCAGCTGCCGCTTTACAAAAGAGGCACCAGGTCCACACTGGCTTTTCCTTTTTAAAGACTACTTCTTTCCAGATGTGTAAACATCTGTGTCAAGATGTCAGAAACCAACAAGCACATTCATCATCCCCAAAAGTGACCCAATTCAAAGCATCTACAGCTTCCTCCATGCTCACATTCTCATCCAGGTTTACTGCTGTTTTTCCAACAACAGTCAAGACAATGAAATAGCTTGCAAATTCAACAACTAATGAATGGATAATTAAATTTTATGCATATACACACAAGAGAAAAATTCATCTGTGAATATTAAATTATGGCATTCCCAGAAAAATGAATGTTAATGCAAATAAAATTGAGTAAGGTAATGCATATGAAGAAATAATATAGCTGGGTGCTGCACACCTTTAATTCTAGCACTTGGGAGGGAGAGGCAGGTGGATTTCTGAGTTCGAGGCCAGCCTGGTCTACAGAGTGAGTTCCAGGACAGCCAGGGTTACACAGAGACCCTGTCTTGAAAAACTAAAAAAAGAAAAGAAAAGAAATAATTTTATCACAGATAATCTTTCATATATTATAATATGTAGAATATGAAATATAATAATATATTATGTGATATATTAATATATAATTAATACATTACATAAGTTTTTAAATTGAGTATGTATCCAAATCAGGAAACAGAAACAGTTCACAGTGGATAGAGTTTAGATCATATGAATCTGAGAAATATAATAATGGAAAAACAAGGATTGGAAGAGTGGGGTCAGTAATTGATGGGAAGAGTAGGAGAGGAAGAATGGATTAGTATAACTAATACTAAAATCTTGTCACAATACCATAAATAAACCCCCTCCTACAGAAGCTTCAGAAACTGTAGTTTACAGACCAAGATAGAATTTCCTTGGAGCAAACCTGTATGGGGAGCCAATGCCTGACTCATTCACCAACGGCTATCAAGTAAAAAGCCACATGCCAAGTGTATGCTGCACTCTTTCAAAGAGGTAATAGAGACAACCCCAAATCCTTGGTCATTCTTCAGAACTTAATGTTCAGAACCTATTGTTTTTGTAGGAACCACATATCTGAGACATAAACAAGGAGAAAGGAAGCAAAAACTGACCTAGAAACTTTCTCTCTACTGATTAGTGGACACAGGAATAAAAAGTTTCTATGTCCAAAGCTTTGGACAAGACTTAAGAAAAACCTTACTGTGTTATAGAGGTTATTTCAGAGAGAAAAAATGTCCAATCCAGAGCAAGGCTCATTATGACACAAGAAGCTCTAAATTGGCTTAAGTAACAAACTTCACACTAAATACCCTTAACCTCCATATGCAATGCACTTAAAGCCTTTAGAGACTCTATGAAAGTGACCGGATACATTAGAGAACTCCATCCCAAAGTAAATACAAGCAGGAAGGAATAAAGTTAGAATTTTTCGTAAAGAAAAGCTCACTAAAGTAAAAAATAAGCCAAAGTGCCTGAGACAATAAGAAATCTGAGGTTTCCCGGGACACCATGCATCCATCCTATGATCTTGTTGGAAAGCTTCTTAAAATAACTGATGATGAATCTCCAAGGTTGGCAGGGACCACAAATGGGTAGAACAACCAACTGCAATCATTAAGAAAATACCTCACAGACTTGCCCATAGCCAACCTAATGGAGACATTTTCTCATTTGATATCCCCATTTCAAAAGTGGCTTCATTTTGTTCTAAGTAAAGAAAAGAATGACCCACACTAGAAATGATATTTGGAAAACATAAGCTCGGATGCTTGCTAATTGATGATGCATTTATATGAGTTGGTGTGATTCACAAAGACCTCAGCCTGTATTAAGGGCTTTAAACCTTTCTCTGCCATGAGAAAAAATAAAAGAGTAGTAGTTTCCAACCGGTGCCCTCCTGCTCCAGAGAATATAATATCCTGTGTTCTAGATATAACAGTAATAAATATTTCCCTTCATGAGTCCCTCAGAACAAATTACCATAGCCATATGAATTATTCGAATAAATAATTTGGAGATAAGAAAAACAGTATCATGAATACACTTGAGAAATGAAAAAGAAAACACATTTGTTTATTTACATATTTTATGTAATTGGATAAAATCTTGAAAGAAGAATACTGTTATTAATTTCCTTCTCTGCACAGAAAATAGTGGGCTTAGATTTCAGAAAGAACAAAATTTGGGGTGGGGAGTATAAAAAAATCACTGAAATGGGGAAATCCTTGAGTTGTAGCATCATGTCACATTGCATTTCTTGCCAGATATCGATCAGTGTGTGAAATGTGCTGATGATCACTATGCCAACACAGATCGAACTCTCTGCATCCAAAAAGATGTGACATTTCTGGCCTATGAAAAGCCCTTGGGGATGACGCTGGCTACAATGGCCCTGTGCTTTTCTGTCTTCACCTTGTTTATTCTGGGGATTTTTGTAAAGCACCAGAAGACTCCTATTGTGAAGGCAAATAACAGGACTCTCAGCTATGTCTTGCTCATCTCCCTCACCCTCTGTTTTCTTTGCTCATTTCTGTTCATTGGTCAGCCCAACACAGCCACCTGCATCCTGCAACAGACCACATTTGGAGTCATTTTCACAGTGGCTGTTTCTACTGTCTTGGCAAAAACCATTACAGTTGTCCTGGCCTTCAAAAGCACAGCTTCAGGAAGAAGGCTGAGGGGATTGCTTATATCAGGAGCACCGAAATTCATCATTCCCATCTGCACACTCATACAGATTGTCTTCTGTGGAATCTGGCTGGGAGTATCTCCTCCATTTGTGGACACAGATGCACACTCTGAACCTGGTCATATCATTATTGTGTGCAACAAGGGCTCAGTAACAGCCTTCTACTGTGTCCTGGGATACCTTGGAGCTCTGTCCATAGTGAGCTTCACAGTAGCTTTTATGGCCAGGAACCTGCCTGACTCCTTCAATGAAGCCAAATTCTTGACCTTCAGCATGCTGGCATTCTGCAGTGTTTGGATCACATTTCTCCCTGTCTACCACAGCACTAAAGGAAAGATCATGATGGATGTGGAAGTGTTCTCCATCTTGGCCTCCAGCACAGGTCTTCTAGGTTGTATTTTTATCCCCAAATGTTATATTATTCTCATGAGACCTGACATGAACTCATTGAAATACATAAGAAATAGAGTTCAGTGGAAATAAACAGTTTTTAGTGTACCTCATGTTACATTTGGATTTTTGAGAACTGTGAGCAAAGGTTGCACATCTGTGACACATGCCAGAAGCCTGAGTGAGGGGTCTTGAATCACTGGAGTGATTTAACTAGTAAATGATCTTGAGCTCTTTTAGCTTTTTAATGAGCCAACTATAACTCATCTCTCTATGTCAAGTTCTAGTAAAATTGACAATGCAGTGCACTCATGACTTTCAGATGAATACTTTTGCAATGTCCAAATGTGGTGGTAGCATTGACCAAACCAAAGGTCATAATATAGGATAATGTCCCACAGTTTACCAGAGACAGATTTACTGGTTTTGTTGTTACTTGACCACATAATTGTTCCTGTAATATAATTTTAAAGTCTTGATTTGTATATTAATTCATTCTGTTACTATTGAAATACAACACAAAAGCATCATCTTATCTGAACACAGTATTTGAGGTAACCTATATTCTCAGGCTGTGGTCACTGCGTTTGTTGTTAGTATAAACTTCCTTACAGCATTCCAGGTAAACTTTCTTTGTATGTTTTGTTATTTGTAACATCAGCAACCTTGGATATGCTAAGTTCATTTTTCATTCTAGTCATATGAATTACAACATCAGATTGTTAAATTTACTAGAGTTTAATATCATAAGAAAATAACATCTCTGGTATTTCTATGATGGTATTGATGAAGAACACTAACTTAATAGGAAGGATCCATCTTTCTGTTTTTTGTTTTTCTGTTTTTTCAAGGCAGAGTTTCTCTGTGTAGCCCTGGCTGTCCTGCAACTCACTCTGTAGACCAGGGTGGCCTTGAACTCAGAATTCAGCCTGCCTCTGCCTCCCAAGTGCTGGGATTAAAGGCGTGCGCCACCACTGCCCACCAGAAGGATCCAGATTAATCCTTGGAACTACATCTCATGGACAAGATTTCAGTGGTGACTATAAAGAGAAAGTAACCTAAGCACCAATATTCAGTCACCTGTTTCCTAAATTAGATGCAACATAACCATCTTCTTCAGCCTCTTGTTGACATGAATTTTCCACTGTGACATACTGCTCCCTATGTTGTGATTTTTCACAATCCTACTTTTAAAATCATGTATTTAATGTTAAGTACATGATTATAATATAATAATGTTATAATCATTTTATATCTTAAATTTTTGCCATACTTAAAATACATGGCCTCTATTCTCATTATATGTGTAGAACAGCTATATATATATATATATATATATATATATATATATATACACACATATATATGCACATGTATATATATATATATATTCATATATGTATTCCTCAATACTACATGCTCTGTCTATATAAGGTGACTTAAATGTATACTATCATTAGAGAAAAGCAGAATCAACTAAAATGGAGAGTTTTGAAGCCCAATTCCAGCATATGCGTGTGTGTGTGTGTATGTGTGTATAATTTTGAAAATATTAAGGAACGTAGGTGTGCTGTGCAGATTTTGAACTAGTATATTTAAGTTCAACTTTAAGATCTTGGAGAAGAGTGTTATTTTTGAAAGCTAATCTGACAGGGTGTTGGATCAACAATTATTGAAATCCTATATATCCTGCATGTTTAATTTAATTGTCATCTTTATGTAAGACTTAGAATAAACACAGATATGTTTCAATGTTTTTCTGACAATGTTTACATTCAGATTTGATGACGTAGAGAAGATCCATCAAAGTTGTGGGCAGCACCCTCAGATGACACAGTAGCATGAAGAGAAGTAGATAAATGGCTAAGGGCCAGCAGGAGTAATGTTCTTCCTTCAGATATCAGATGCAGTGTGACTCGATGTAGCAATTTTCCTCTATGCCTTCCACTCAGGATAGACTATACCCTAAAACTTCTTCTTTATTTATATTCTTTTCTCAGGAATTTTGACACAGTAATAAGATAAATAACCAAGACACACACGTGAAACAATCAGATATCCCTTCTAATTTTCCCCAAAAGAAATTACTATCCATGATAAGCCATTTAATTTAGGCTTAGAAACGAATATTTTAAAAAATCATTTGGTTTCTCTAGAATATACTTTTTTAGAATAAATTTCCTACTCATCAGACGACTTCCTGAAAGGATGTTCTCCCTCTCAAAGATGTCTCAAAAATCATTCCAACTAAATGTCCCTCCCTTCTACTTCCTGTCTGTCTTTCTATCTCTCCTTGTGACATTTTCTTACTCTCTATGAATTTTTCCTCTGTCGACTCCCAGCCTTCTGGATGATATTTTCACTTATTGTTCTAGCTCCAACTTCATTTAATCTTGTTCACAATTAGTAGAATTACAGATGTGTACTAGGCACACCTATGACTCTGTATTTTTATAAAACTGCCAAAACCATACAATGGGAAAAAGAAAGCATTTTTTCACAAATGGTGCTGGTCTAATTGGATGTCTACATGTAGAAGAAGGCAAAGAGATACATATTTGTAAGCTATCTCTTCAGACAGAGTGAGGGACTGGCTATTTTATTATTATTAAAATAAAGTTCTGAACATTCTCAAACAAAATTCAAGTGGATGAACTGCCTCAGCATAAAACCCGATACACTAAATCTAATAAATCCGAAATTAGGGAACAGCCTTGAACTCAACTTCCTGAACAGAATACACATAGCTCAGCCACTAAAATCAATAATTAATAAATAGGACTTCATGAAATTGACAGCTTCTTCAAGCCAGAGGACGCCAAAAATAGGACAAAACAACTGCCTACAGTTTGAGTAAAGAGATTCTCCAACTCTACATCTAACAGAGGGTTAGTATCTGAAATATATGAAGAACTCAATTGTAGAAACCAACCTAATTATAAAATGGGATACATAGGGGAACTGAAAATTTTCAGTAGAGGAAGTTTGAATGCAAAAGAAACACTTAATAAAATGCTTCACACTCCTATTCATCAGTGAAATGCAAATTGAAACAACTCTGAGATTCCACCTCACACACATCAGAACAGATAAGATCAAAACTCCATCCCAAACCCAGATACTATTGTGGATGCCGACACATGCTTGCTGATAGGAGCCTGATATAGCTGTCTCCTGAGAGGCTCTGCCAGTGCCTGACAAATACAGAAGTGGATGCTCACAGCCAACCATTGGACTAAGCACAAGATCCCCAATGGAGGAGCCAGAGAAAGGACCCAAGGAGCTGAAGGAGTTTGCAGCCCCATAGGAAGAAATACAATAAGAATCAACCAGACCGGCTAGAGCTCCCAGGACTAAACCACCAACCAAAGAGTACACATGAAGGGATCCACGGCTCCAGCCACATATGTAGCAGAGGATGGCCTTCTTGGACATCAATGAGAGGAGAGAACCTTGGTCCTGTGAAGGCTCGATGCCCCAATGTAGGGGCAGGGAAGCAGGAGTGGGTGGATTAGTGAGCAAGGGAATGGGGGATGGGATAGGGGGGTTTTAGAGGGGAAATGTGGAAAGGGGATAATTTTTGAAATGTAAATAAAGATAATATCTCAAAAATAAAAACCTGGTGACAACAATTACTGGCAAGGATATGGAGCAAGGGAAGCACTCCTCCATTGCAACTCCTTTTTAATTCCAATTGCATTTTTGTAAAATTAAATGATTTGTCTCCTAACATCCATGAGTATTTTAAGAAACAAAAATGGGGACCCAGTGGAGGACTCCATGATCCCAACACATGGGAAGGGCATGGAGGACCATCGGGATTCAAGGCCATCAGCAGTTACATAGCAAGCTGTGGGCCACTGGGCTCCGCAAACCTTGTACATACAGCACAAGCCAAGTGTGGGCCAAGGTCAGGGAAGATATAAAGCCATGGGACCTGAAGACTAAGTGATGAGCACAGAGGTGCACAGATGGTGGAGTGTCATGGAAGTTACAAATGAACATTTAAATGTCCATCCCATGGTTTCAGACAGGCTCAGTCCTCCATTGTGGCAAGTAGAAGAATTGAGAGGAGGGAGAGCAGCAGCCTAGAGACAGCAGGAATCTGACTGGGATTCACACCATAAGACTGAACTTGTAGGGTGGCAGCAGCCTGAATAGAAAGGGTGCACTAGAGAGGGGCCTCTCAGAGAGGCAAAAGGGAGATGTGGGGAGTGCAGAGCAGGGAAGGCAGGAACAGGTTAAGAGGTCTGAGCAGGGAGAAGGTGGAAAAGGGAGACAGAACATGGACATGGGTCAGTGGTCCAGTAGAGCTTTCCTCTGCCTTGCTGTGTTGTGCCAGAGAGCTGACTACTGTCCTCTGGTCCTGGTGACTCTCGGACCTGTCCCTGCCTGGCTGCAGCAGAGCTCTTTGCTGCCTGGGTCCCTCATGTCGTCTGAACACAGAGAACAGCTGAAAGGCAGGATGGAGAACCAGCATGGTTGGAACACTGACACTGTCTCTTCTCCTACAGGCCAGCAGACTAAAGCCTAAACTGTAGCCAGGTGAGTGCCTGTCACCTCAAGGGGCAGCTGAGGGGCTGCTCGGAAGTTTATTGTGAGAGGCATGCAAGGGAGACAGAGAGATGATTCTGTAGATAAACACGGCACGTGGGTAGGAGGACCTGTGTTTGATGGATCAGGAACCCACACAGTATAGCCCATGGATTGGAATCCCAGCCTGGACAAGGAAGACACAGGGAGCATGAGGTGAGTTTCAGGCCGATGAAAGATGATGTATTTAAGAAGAAGGTGGATTTCTAAAAGGTGGTAGGTCAAGGTTATATCATTTTCTAAATACATTGGTAGTGAAGTATTTTAAATTGCTGGACAAACAGCAGTGTGTGCCAGTGAGATAGCTCAGTGGGAAATGGAGTCCAGTCACCTGGGTGTGATTCCTGGGGACCCAAGTGGCGCATGGATAAAACTGACTCTGGATAATTGTTCTTTCTCTCTCTCAGTGTCACCCACAGTTTCCTTGTGAGACATTGTCTCTTTGTCCCCACTAAGAGTCCTCCAGGTGCCAGGACCTCTCACCAGGGATATGAGTTTACATAACAGTAGTGATTGATGGTCCGTCATGAGCATGGGCTGCCCTCCCTGACTCCTGGATGTCAGTCAGAGCTCATGGATGCAGGATTGTATGTGACACAGCCTAAGGAGCCATGTGGGCTCTGGTGTCCTCTCCTCAAAACCCAGTTCATCCGGATTGACTCTGGTTCTTTGAGCCTGACTGTGCTGTTCTCTGTCTGCTCATGGAGTTATTAGAATTTTAATAAAGTTCTTACTACCAGTCGAGCCCCTGCCCCTTATTCTACATGTCACCTCTTAGAAAGTTGCACATTGTGTCGAGGATGCAGGTCACAGAGAAAGATGCAAGGACCATGGTCCGCATTGATAACCACTGCCTGAGAATCTCTCTTAATTCCAGGACACTGCCATCTCATCCACAGTTCTGACTTTCCAATGCTACAATACACATCATGGCTTTCTTGGATCTCATGTTGGAATTTCTTTCTTTACAAGCCTGATGCTATGCACTTAATTCCTCATTTCCTTACATATTGTTATTCTAGCCTCTTGGTCTTAGGACAAAACTTCTGGCCCCTGCCCAGTCTGTCTTAACATTTGATAGTCAGCATGTCAGGGTCAGCTTCTAACAGAAAGCTTGTGGGGACACAGGACCCAATTAAGACTGAACAAGTAAGAGGGAAACCAGGCTTCCTTAGTAGTCAGAAGTGGTGTATGTCCATTGTTGATAGCAATGTACCAAGGATAGTGAGCCAGTGAGCCATAGCATAGCTGCAGAGATGCACAGATGAAGTTCCAGTCCACCAATCACAAATCTCCAATGAGTGTCATTCATTGGCCTTTCCTGGGTCATTGGGAAAATACCACAAACCCATGAGACAAGGTAGAGATCAGTGGGATCATGGAGAAGTCACCAAGGCTTCTTGTGGTAAAGTGAGGTGTCCCAGAGCAGCTGTGAGGTGTCTGCTGTTGTCGTGTCTGCATCCAAGCCTTCTGAGGCTGATGTCACCAGGTCTCAGGGGGGCACAGTGACCTTGGGAGCTGGGATGGGGTTTTCTCTGAGCATCCCTGAAGTGTTCACACAGCAGGATGCCACGATGGTGGTCTGTGCAATCATCTAAAGGAGTCCACCTGTCAGCTTCAAGCCAAAGGCACTGCACACAGAGCAGGAACTTTGATGCTTATGGTTATGTGGTTTCCCAGGTCCTTCTCCATTGTTCATAAGGGAAAAAACAAGAGAGAAGCCCACAGGAAAGACTTACACAGAGCCAACATTCTCAACATCACATAGGTGTGTAATACATTGGGGAGACTGTATCTCTGATCTGCCATAAGTGAACATTTTTGTCCAAATGGGGAGCAGACAATGGCTTCTCACCTGGCTACCAGTGTTTGCAATGTGTGTTCCCCAGATTGAGCTGTCCAGTAATAAAAAAAAATTACCCGAGGACATTGGGCATGCATGTCATCCCAACTACTGACAGGCAGTGATGGGAAGATTATCAGTTGGAGCACTGGTTTTCAACCTGTGGGTCACCACCTCTTTGAGGATAGAACTACCCTTTTACATGAGTGGTATGTCAGATATCCTGCGTACCAGATGTTTATATTATGATCATAACAGCGGTTAAATCACAATTATGAAATAACCATGAAATTATTTTATGATTGGAGTCACCTCCTTTAGGAAAGGTTTTCATAGCAAAAGGAAGGCTGAGAATCACTGAATTCGAGGCTACTCTTAGCATCTCTTCAAGGCCAGCCAGGGTTACATGAAACCTTGTCTTGAAACCAAGCACAAAGTTAACCAAAACTCGAAATGGTACAGAGAGGTCATGGAGAAAGGTCATCAGTTAGTTTCCTTTTGGATGGAGGTGGAGACCCTGAGGATGATACCAGTTATTGCTCCAGATTTACATAAACAACATTTGTGACTACCAATATCTTAGTTTTTCTTTGTTTTCTTTTGTTTGCTATTGAGAATGGGGACTCTACTATATAGACCAGACTGACCTGGAACTTGCTTTGTAGAACAAGACAGGCCTCAAATTTAGCGAAGTTCATGCTACTGCATCCTACAGATTGGGAAGAAGTCCTGTACCACCATGCCTGGCTTACTAATCCTTTTTTGATTTTTTTTTTACTTTGGTTTGGTTCTTTAAACTACATACATAACCCTGAGTTTCTCTGTTTCTGTGACAAAATGAATTCATATCAACAAATGCCTCTCTCCCTGTCAGTAGAAGTTGGGAGACCTCGTACCAGAGGAGACTGAACTGCATAGAGGTCTATTCACTGGACCTTTAGGACACAGTATAGAGTCCCTTCCTGGTGATTCCTCTAGGCAGGGTACAGGCAGGTACTAATGCTGAGGCTGGGCAGCAGATAAGGAAGATCAAGATGATGATGTCATCCTAGGGGAGAATCACGAGGTCAGATGGCCTCAGGGCAACTGTGCATTGGAAAGCCGCATCTGCAGCCTGAGCATCCTGTCTACACCACCAGATACCATCCTTCCACCACTCTCTCGAGCATCTCCTTCATTCTTCCCAGGCCCCAGTCTGGGTGTGTTACTTTGGAGACCCATGTTGGGTCTGTGTGTCGTCACTAAGGAAGGGAGCACACTGAGTGTGTGAGTAAGGAGGAAGTGACAAGAATAGAGAACAATCCAGGTACTTAATGAGGTTATCTGCTGGGTCAGGGCCCACAGAGTCTGCAGTATGTGGTATTTGAGGGATGTCTCTGGAATGAGAATGTTCAGAGGGTTCAGCCTGTTCTCTCCCACCACTGTCATAGGACAACCCAGTATAAATATATAAAGGGTATAAAATCAGAGAGTCTGAATGCTGTGGACACTGTTACGAACTAGATTCTGAACAGTCCCTGAGCCTGGTCTGGGGGACACCATATTTACTCAGGATGGAGGCTGGATAGACATGTGGTGGCAGATCAGCTCTGAAAGGGCCCCTGCATAAGACATGCCTGTGTGCTGGTGCATGTATATGCAAGTGTGTGGTCATGTGGGTGGACGCTAGAGGGCAACCTCAGGCATTGCTACTCAGGACACCATTCAACATGACACCTTGGGGTTTTGTTTGTAGATTTTGTTCTTTGGTTGGGTTTTTGACTGTTTGCTTGTGTTGATTTTTTTTTATTTTGTTGTGTTTTTGAGAAAAGTTCTCACTGTATAGCTTTAGCAGACCAGGTTAGCCTCAAAATGAGAAAGACCCGATTTCCCTTGTCTCTGTCTCCCAAATACTAGCATTAAAGGCATGCACCGATATTGCCTGCAGCTTCCTGTCCAGCTGGTGGTGGGGAAGCCGGAGTCAGCCAGCGTGCCAGGTGCTCAGACCCAGCCGGCGGCGGAACCAGGTACCTGAGACAGCCTGAGCTTAAGACCTTTGGGGACTCAGGCCTGGAGTGGGAGTTGGGCACAGAGTAGCAGCTGTGCTCTGCACTCGCTGGGCGGACCCCGAGCTCCCTGCAGGCAGCTGCCATATTGCCTGCAGCTTCCCACCCAGCTGGTGGTGGGGAAGCCGGAGTCAGCCAGCGTGCCAGGTACCCAGACCCAGCCGGAGGCGGAACCAGCCTCCCATCCAGCCGGTGGCAGGGAAGCCGGAAACTGAACCCAGCCAGCTTCCCAGCAGCTTGGGACCAGCAGGTGGAACCAGATAACTGAGATATCCCAACTTTAAGACCCCTGGGGAAACAGGATATCAGACAGCAAACCCTGAGCAGGAGCAGTGCAGAGCAGCCGCCCAACAGGCAGAACCAAGTACCTGGGATATCCTGAGTTTAAGACCTCGGGGGACTCAGGCCACCTGTCAGCAATCTGTGAGCAAGAGCCCTGCAGGACAGTGATTCAGGTATCCCAGTCGCTGGGAAATAGCCTTGCAACCCCACAGGAGGGTCAAGCACCAGCTAGTATCTACAGGACCAACTAACACCAGAGTTAACCAGATGGCAAAAGGCAAACGTAAGATCGCTACTAAAAAAATCAAGGCAGTATGGCGGCATCCGAACCCAGTTCCCCGACAGCAATAAATATTGGATACCCCGAAACACCAGAAAAACAAGACTCAGATCTAAAATCACTGGTCAGGATGCTGATAGAGGAACACTTAGATAAATCTCTTAAAGTAATACAAGAGAAAATAGATCAAAAGCTAGAAGCCATTGCAAGGCAAACACAATTAAATCCCAGATATCTCAACACACCAGAAAAACAAGACTTGGATCTAAAATCACTGGTAAAGATGCAGATTGAGGATCACTTAGATAAATTTCTTAAATTAATAGAGGAGAAAATAGATAAAAAACTAGAAGCCCATACAAGGCAGACACAAAAATCACTTAAAGAAATCCAGGAGAATATAGAGCAAAAAATGAATCCCAATAAGGGGGAGAAACAAAAATCACCTAAAGAAATACAAGAGAACATGGGTCAACGAGTAGAAGTCATAAAAGAGGAAACACAAAAATCCCTTAAAGAATTACAGGAAAACAAAAACAAGCAACTGAAAGATCTGAGCAAAACCATACAAAATCTAAAAACAGAAGTAGAAACAACTAAGCAATCGCAAAGGGAGACAATGGTCGAGATAGAAAACCTTGGGAAGAAATCAGGAGTCATAGATGCAAATATCAATAATAGAATACAAGAGATAGAAGACAGAATCTCAGATGCTGAAGATACCATAGGATCCATGGATTCAACAATTAAAGAAAATGCAAAATGCAAAAAGCTGGTAACCCAAAACATTCAGGAAATCCAGGACACAATGAGAAGACCAAATCTAAGGATTATAGGGATAGATGAGAATGAAGATCTACAACTTAAAGGGCGAGCAAATATCTTCTACAAAATTATGGAAGAAAACTTCCCCAACCTAAAGAGAGAGATGCCCATGAATATACAAGAAGCCTATAGAACCCCAAATAGACTGGACCAGAACACAAATACTTCCCGTCACATAATAATCAAAACCCCAAATGTACTAAACAAAGAAAGAATATTAAAGGCAGTAAGAGAAAAAGGACAAGTAACATATAAAGGAAGACCTCTCAGAATAACATCAGACTTCTTACCTGAGACCATGAAAGCTAGAAGATCCTGGGCAGCCCTCATGCAGACCCTAAGAGAACACAAACTTCAGCCAAGACTACTATACCCAGCAAAACTCTCAATTGCCATAGATGGGGAAACCAAGATATTCCACAACAAAACCAAATTTGCAAGATACTTATCTACAAACCCAGCCCTACAAAGGATAATAGGGGAAAAATACCAACACAAGGGGGGAAACAACACTCCAGAAGAAACAAGATAGAAACCCCATCTCATCCAACCCAAAAGAAGAGAACCACTCAAATACAAATAATAATAATAATGCCCAAAATGTCAGGAAGTAATAATTACTATTCCTTAATATCTCTTAATATCAATGGACTCAATTCCCCAATCAAAAGACACAGACTAACAGACTGGATACGGAAACAGGACCCTACATTTTGCTGTATACAGGAAACACATCTCAAAGACAAACACCACCTTAGAGTAAAAAGCTGGAAGACAGTTTTACAAGCAAATGGTCCCAGGAAACAAGCTGGAGTAGCCATTCTAATATCAGATAAAACTGACTTTCAACCTAAAGTCATCAAAAGAGACACAGAAGGTCACTTCCTGCTTGTCAAAGGGAAAATCCACCAAGAAGAATTCTCAATACTGAACATCTTTGCGCCAAACGTAAGGGCACCCTCATTCGTAAAAGAAACTTTACTAAAGCTTAAAGCACACATTGCACCTAACACAATGATTGTAGATGACTTCAACACTCCACTCTCCTCAATGGACCGATCAGGAAAGCAGAAACTAAACAGGGACACAGTGAAACTAATTGAAGCTTTGGACCAATTGGATTTAACAGATATATATATATAGAACATTCCATCCTAAAAGAAAAGAGTATACCTTTTTCTCAGCACTGCACGGTACCTTCTCAAAAATTGATCATATAATTGGTCACAAGACAGACCTCAACAAATACAAGAAGACCGAACTAATCCCATGTCTCCTATCAGATCACTATGGAGTAAAAGTGGTCTTCAATAGCAAGAAGAACAACAGAAAGCCCACATACACATAGAAACTGAACAATACTCTACTCAATGACACCCTGGTCAAGGAAGAAATAAAGAAAGAAATCAAAGACTTTTTAGACTTCAATGAAAATGAAGGTACGACCTACCCAAATCTCTGGGACACAATGAAAGCAGTGCTAAGAGGAAAACTCATAGCCCTGAGTGCCTCCAAAAAGAAACTGGAGAGAGCATACACTAGCAACTTAACAGCATCCCTGAAGGCCCTGGAACAAAAAGAAGCTAACTCACCCAGGAGGAGTAGAAGACAGGAAATCATCAAACTCAGGGCTGAAATCAATCAAGCAGAAACAAAGAGAACCATACAAAGAATCAACAAAACCAAGAGCTGGTTCTTTGAGAAAATCAACAAGATAGATAAACCCTTAGCTAGACTAACCAAAGGGCACAGAGATAGTATCCAAATTAACAAAATTAAAAATGAAAAGGGGGATATAACAACAGAAGCAGAGGAAATTCAAAAGATCATCAGATCCTACTACAAAGGCCTATACTCAAAAAAACTGGAGAATCTGGAGGAAATGGACAATTTCCTAGACAGATACCAAATACCAAAATTAAATCAGCATCAAGTAGACCAGCTAAACAGTCCCATAACCCTTAAAGAAATAGAAGGGGTTATAGAAAGCCTCCCAACCAAAAAAAGTACGGGACCAGATGGTTTTAGTGCAGAATCCTATCAGACCTTCAAAGAAGTCTTAACACCAATACTCTTCAAACTATTCCACAAAATAGAGACAGAAGGGACACTGCCCAACTCGTTCTTCGAAACCACAATTACGCTGATACCTAAACCACAAAAAGATCCAACAAAGAAAGAGAACTACAGGCCAATTTCTCTTATGAATATTGATTTAAAAATACTAAATAAAATTCTTGCCAACCGAATCCAAGAGCATATCAAAATGATCATTCACCATGATCAAGTAGGCTTCATTCCAGGAATGCAGGAATGGTTCAATATACGGAAATCCATCAATGTAATCCACTACATAAACAAACTAAAAGAAAAAAACCACATGGTCATCTCATTAGATGCTGAAAAAGCATTTGACAAAATTCAGCAACCTTTCATGCTAAAAGTCTTAGAAAGAGCAGGAATTCAAGGCCCATACCTAAACATAGTAAAAGCAATCTACAACAAACCAGTAGCCAACATCAAAATAAATGGAGAGAAACTTGAAGCAATCCTACTAAAATCAGGGACTAGACAAGGCTGCCCTCTCTCTCCATATCTTTTCAATATAGTACTTGAAGTTCTAGCGAGAGCAATTAGACAACATAAGGAAGTCAAATGGATACAAATTGGAAAGGAAGAAGTCAAACTATCACTATTTGCAGATGATATGATAGTCTACTTAAGCGATCCAAAAAACTCCACCAGAGAACTTCTACAGCTGATAAACAACTTCAGCAAAGTGGCTGGTTATAAAATTAACTCAAGCAAATCAGGAGCCTTCTTGTACTCAAAGGACAAGCAGGGTGAGAAAGAAGTTAGGGAAATAACACCCTTCACAATAGCCACAAACAATATAAAGTTCCTTAGGGTAACTCTAACCAAACAAGTGAAAGATCTGTATGACAGGAACTTCAAGTCCCCGAAGAAAGAAATCGAAGAAGACCTCAGAAGATGGAAAAATATTTCATGCCACTGGATTGGGAGGATCAATATAGTAAAAATGGCCATCTTGCCAAAAGCAATCTACAGATTCAATGCAATCCCCAACAAAATCCCAAATCAATTCTTCATAGATCTAGAAAGAGCAATTCTCAAATTCATCTGGAGCAACAAAAAACCCAGGATAGCTAAAACTATTCTCAACAATAAAAGGACTTCTGGGGGAATCAATATCCCTGACCTCAAGCAGTACTACAGAGCAATTGTGTTAATAACTGCATGGTATTGGTACAGCAACAGGCAGGTAGATCAATGGAATAGGATTGAAGACCCAGAAATGAACCCACAGACTTATGGTCACTTGATCTTTGATAAAGGAGCCACAACCATCCGGTGGAAAAAAGATAGCCTTTTCAACAAATGGTGCTGGTTCAACTGGAGGTCAACATGCAGAAGAATGCGAATTGACCCACTCTTATCTCCTTGTACTAAGATCAACTCCAAGTGGATCAAGGACCTCCACATAAAACCAGACACACTGAAACTATTAGAAAAGAAACTTGGGAAGACCCTGGAGGACATGGGCACAGGGGTAAAGTTCCTGAGCAGAACTCCAATAGCTTATGCTCTAAGATCAAGAATTGACAAATGGGACCTCATAAAATTACAAAGTTTCTGTAAGGCAAAGGACACTGTCAGAAGGACAAAACGGCAACGAACAACTTGGGAAATGATCTTCACCAACCCCACATCCGACAGAGGGCTAATATCCAATATATACAAAGAACTTAAGAAGTTAGACCCTAAAGAACCAAATAACCCTATCAAAAAATGGGGTACAGAGCTAAACAAAGAATTTCCACCAGAAGAAATTCGGATGGCCGAGAAACACCTTAAGAGATGTTCAACATCATTAGTCATCAGGGAAATGCAAATCAAAACAACCCTGAGATTCCACCTCACTCCAGTCAGAATGGCTAAGATTAAAAACTCGAGAGACAACAAGTGCTGGCGAGGATGTGGAGAAAGAGGAACACTCCTCCACTGTTGGTGGGATTGCAAAATGGTAAAACTACTCTGGAAATCAGTGTGGCGGTTCCTCAGAAAATTGGGCATGCCACTCCCAGAGGACCCTGGCATACCACTTCTGGGCATATACCCAGAGGATTCCTCTGCATACAACAAAGACACATGCTCCACTATGTTTATAGCAGCCTTGTTTATAATAGCCAGAAATTGGAAGGAGCCCAGATATCCCTCAAAAGAGGAATGGATACAAAAAATGTGGTATATTTATACAATGGAGTACTACTCAGCAATTAAAAATAATGAATTCATGCAATTTGTAGGTAAATGGTTAGATCTGTAAACTATCATCCTAAGTGAGCTAACCCAGTCACAAAAGAATAAACACGAAATGCAATCACTGATAAGTGGATATTAACGAGCCCAGAAGCCCTAAATACTCAAGGCACAATTAGCAAGTCAAATGACTCTCAAGAAGAAAAAAGGAGAGGACCCTGGGCCTGTAAAGTTTGGATCCAGTATTGTAGACCCAGAACAGAGAAATCGTGGGGGGGAGAAGAGTGGGGAATAGCATGGGGGGGGAGAGGAATTATGGGACATATGGTGGGGGGTAACTGGGAAAGGGGAAAGCCCTTGGAATGTAAACAAAGAATATAGAAAAAAATAAAAATTAAAATAAAAAAAAAGCATGCACCACCAAGCCTAATCCAATATGGGATTTTAATTGCTTAAATTTCATTTAACATTTACTCTGTGCATGATGGGGCACCCATATGCTACTGGAGTCAGGGTTCTCACACTGTAGCCTGGCATACCCAATGGTCACATGGTTCATACATGCCCCCTGTGTGCCTGCAAAAACCACAGGCTTATCTCTATAGAAAGTGCCCCACCCCTGAGAAAGCATCATGGCTACAGGGCAGAGACACTGCTATTGTTCAGGTAGTATGACACTCCAGGAGATCGATTACACCACGATGGACAGAATCACACCCCACAGCAGGATCCTCAGAAGATTCTACTGAACCCAAGATTAGAAACTAGGACAGAGCCCATGATGTGGGATTAAGGATCCAGCAGGTACCAGCAGTGTGGCAGGCCACAAGGGGCATGTGGAATCCTGGCGAACCAACCTGAGCCTATCCTATAAAAATGTTGGGGTCCAGCATATGACATGTGAAAATATTGTCAATCACGGCTCCTTTATGGGTAAGATAACAAGCAGGTTACCTTTACCCAGAGAAGTCAGATGGTACAGGAAATATGGGGAGGGCACCCTCACAAACCTCACTGAGGCTAAAGATGTGTGGTTCCTGTGATCAAGGGCTTCCTTGTGTGACATATACAGAACCCAGGATTCTATGTCTCACAGGAGACAAAGAGGTACAATGATACACACCTCTTATGTCAGATACTGGGGTTCCCAGACAGAAGATATGCAGGAGTTCAAGGTTATTCGTGGCTAGAAAATGGAGATTCTGCATAGCAAGTAGAATGTGGATGAGAGGAAGGAGCACAGTGGGGAGGGGTGGTCTTCCAGCCTGCTGGGCTTGCTATGCGACCATCTGTCATGGGATTAGAGCTCAGATATCTCTTCCAACTGAATTGGCTGACAGCAGGCCTCCCTGGAAGCAGCTTAAGCTAATGATAGATCTGAGGTTGCAGGTAGAGATGTGAATCAGAAGATCAAGCCAGAAGGAATCAATGCCATGTTTTTCTTTTTACATTATTCCCCTAGGCATTGATCAATGCTTATACCTTTGAGTTATTATGGATTTTGGTTCCTCCGTCCAGGTCAACAACCATTCTTTGACCCTATGTGTCATGTGCATACATTTAAAAAATCCAGTTTTTCCCTCAATCTGTGAGTGGCTCTGCATCTCTGTGTTTCTACCAAGAAAAAACTGAGGGCCCTGTTTTAAGCAAGGACAGCTGGACCAAACAGCCTGGCTGGAGACTGCCTAGAACTCAATTAGTCAAACTCTGCTGGATTTGGCATGATATTTGTAGAAAATGATGCCACAATAGGTCATGTAGATATATGTGGTCTGTGCTTTAGCCAAAGGCTCATTAATAGGACATGTTGCCCCCAGAGTAGATCCATATTGATGTGAGTGCCCTCTGCCAACATCAGAGTTCATGTTGATGTCTGGGTACTTGCTGCCAGTAAGCACCATGTCTGGTTTAAAGGACCTACTTCAGCTGAAACTTTGTTGAAGGCCATTGTGTGAATTCTCATCAGAGGCAATTCCTGAGTCTCTGGCCTAGGCTGCCACTTGAAGGTTTGCCAAAGAAAGTAAATGCTGTGGACACCAGGGGGCATATTATCAGAGTAGTCTGTGCTGCACCTGAAGCCATTTCTGTGGTGAATTCAGGTCGATGCTGCCAAGAAGGTCATGTCTTGGTCTATGACCCCACTTCATCCAGGCTGTGTGTTGTTCTATGTCCCATGCTACCACTAAACGCTGTGCAGATGTCCCTAAACTATGATTCTGCCTGAAGCTGCACTGAAATCCATTCTACTACAGTGTGCCATATTGATGTGAGCAGACTCTCTGCTGCCTAAGGCCATGTTGATTTCCAGGGTCCAGGGCCTGGCATGTGTCTGGGATCCTGCTGCAGCAGGTGGTCATGATTAGTGCTGCTGCTGATTGTGAATGGCAAGGAGGATACTTTCACAGTGATACTGATGAGATTGAGAGGAGTCAAAAGGTAGAAATGTGGAACACATCTGTGACAATCCCTACACCTCAAAGCCTCCCTCTAAGAGCAGAAACTGGGCATCTCTAGTGACTCACAGAATGCCTTGGATTCAACAGGATATTTGGAATCTATGTGGATGACCTTATCTTAGATTGGTACAGAAAGTGTTATGGAGACTGACCCAGCCACCTCCTGAAGTTAGGAAGGACTTTTAGAGGAGGGCTTGTGGTGTCAATCCACCCACAGCACCTTCAAACCAAAATTTATCATCTCTACAACCTGCGAAATGATTCAGATGGAACAGTGGCCGAGGGAAAACCCAACAAATGGCTATACCAACTTCAGCCTCATCCCATGTAATAGCCAAACCTTGACACTACCAATGATATTCTACTACACTTGCAGACAGGAACCTAAAACAGCTGTCTCCTCAGAGGTTTCATCCAGCAGCAGTTGGAGGCAGACACAGGGACCCACAGCCAAACAACAGGCAGAGCCTGGAGGCTCTTTAGAAATATTGGGGATAGATGTCCTTAAGTCAGAAGGGCCAAGAATGCCCACAGGGTCCACTAACATGGGGCCATGGGGACTCACAGAGCCTTGAACACCCTCCAGGGAGCACACAGGAGTTGGAATTACACCCCGACACATTTGTAGCCAATGTGAAGCTTGGTAGCCATGTAGAACACAACAAATGGAGCATGGTGGTCTCATCTCTGCCACTGGATCTCCTTCCTCCAACTTGATCTGCCTAATTGGGGCTCAATGGGAGAGGATGTGCCTACTCCTGTTGAGACCATATGGTATAGCATATGGTAGTGCCTCTGAGAAAAACGGGGCAATGGGGAAAATTGTGTATGGGTGGGATGGAGAAGAGAGAAGGGAGAGGGACTGTGATGATGATGTAAAGTCAAATAAGTCGAAATAAATTTTGAAGAATCCCCTAAAATAGGGTAGACTAGGCAAGAATCTACAGAAGATTCTTCATGGTGATGGAACTAATGAACAGTGGCTCTCTTCAATCGATGACTTCTGATAGAGGTATGGAAGGGGAAGGACACAGTTCTGCTTAATTGTTGGGTTACTGAGGGTTTGGTTGTAGTCCAGTAAATGTATGGATAACATGAGTGGACTGACTTAGTTTTGGGAGGGTGAGTCACAAGGAAGAGAAAACTGGAAAGACCAAAAAGGAATGATGATGAGGGTTCATCGTGGAAAGCTCCATGATGATTTTTTATCTTATCAGTATCAAAGTTAGATAGCATATATGTGAATCACAGTGTAGACAATGTTGTACACCTAATGAAAACAAATGTTTGTTTATTAATTTTTCTATAGGTCCCCAAAATGTGAGGTGGTGGTGTGGAAGAAATCTGTGAAGGAAAGGAGTGCTCACACAGGCACAAGATAAACAGCATTTTTTCCCTTTACATTTTTCTAAACATGCTGATGGAAAACATTGCTGCTCTACTGCAGGATGATTTACGTTTTCATCATGTAACCATGAGTCCTACATTAGTAGTGAATACCCAAAATATATTTATTCTAAAATGAATAGGTTCTCAGTAGAAATTATAGAAGACACATGCAATTTCATATGACAATAAATGCTTAACCCATCATTTTTTATTTGTTCCATGTTATGAATCTATGCTTACTTTGTATTATGCTTATTATAAGTATTAAGGTGTGTGTGTGTGTGTGTGTGTGTGTGTGTGTGTGTGTGTGTGTGTGATATAACTTGAATGAGCATATATTTAGAGGCCAGAGGCATTTCATTCCTGCATCTGGAGTTTGAGGTGGCTCCTGAGTGTCTGATATTTGTGCTGCGCGCTCCGCGGTTCTCCCAGGCCCATACATGAATTACATAAAAACACAAACAAGCAAATGAAAGATCTGAGCAAAACCATCCAGGATCTAAAAACAGAAGTAGAAACAACTAAGAAATTACAAAGAAAGATAACTTTGGAGATAGAAAACCTTGGGAAGAAATCAGGGGCCATGGATGCGAATATCAACAATAGAATACAAGAGATAGAAGAAAGAATATCAGATGCTGAAGATACCATAGGAACCATTGATTCAACAGTCCAAGAAAATGCTAAATGCAAAAAGCTTGTAACCCAAAACTTCCAGGAAATCCAAGACACAATCAGAAGACCAAACCTAAGGATTATAGGTATAGATGAGAATGAAGATCTACAACTTAAAGGCCAGCAAATATCTTCTGCAAAATTATGGAAGAAAAGTTCCCCAACCTAAAGAGAGAGATGACCATGAATATACAAGAAGCCTACAGAAATCCAAACAGACTGGACCAGAACAGAAATACGTCCCATCACATAATAATCAAAACCCCAAATGTACTAAACAAAGAAAGAATATTAAAGGCAGTAAGAGAAAAGGGCCAAGTAACATATAAAGGAAGACCTATTAGAATTACAGCGGATTTCTCACCTGAGACCATGAAAGCTAGAAGATCCTGGGCAGATATCATGCAGGCTCTAAGAGAACACAAATTTAAGCCAAAACAACTATACCCAGCAAAACTCTCATTCGTCATAGATGGAGAAACCAAGGTTTTCCATGACAAAACCAAATTTGTGCCATATCTTTCCACAAACCCACCCCTACAAAGGATAATAGGGGGAAAACACCAACACAAGGAGGGAAATTACACCCAGGAAGATGCAAGATAGAAATCTCCTCTCACCAAATCAAAAAGAAGATAAACTCTCAAATATAAAATATAATTTCAAAAATGTCAGGAGTTCATAATTACTACTCTTTAATATCTCTTAACATCAATGGATTCAATGCCCCAATAAAAAGACATAGACTAACAGACTGGATACAGAAACAGGACCCTACATTTTGCTGCATAGAGGAAACACATCTCAATGTCAAAGACAAACATTACCTGAGAGTAAAAGGCTGGAAGACAATTTTTCAAGCAAATGGTCTCAGGAAACAAGCCGGAGTAGCCATTCTAATATCAGATAAAATTGACTTTCAACCTAAAATCATCAAAAGCGACCCATATGGACATCTCATTAGATGCTGAAAAAGCGTGTCTTAGTTAGGGTTTTACTGCTGTGAACAGACACCATGACCAATGCAAGTTTTATAAGTTTTATAAAAAACAACATTTAATTGGGGTTGGCTTACAGGCTCAGAGGTTCAGTCCATTGTCATCAAGGCAAAAACATGGTAGCATCCAGACAGGCATGCTACAGGAGGAGCTGAGAGTTCTACATCTTGATCTGAAGGCTGCTAGTAGAAGACTGACTTCCAGGCAACTAGGGTGAAGGTCTTAAGCCCACACCCACAGTGCCACACCTGCTCCAACAAGGCCACACCTCCTAATAGTGCCACTCCCTGGGAAAAGCTTATAGGGACAATCACATTCCAATCCCTGGCCCCCATATGCTTGTTCAAGCTTGAGTCTATTGGGGCCATACTTAAACATAGCATAATGCAAAATACATTTAGTCCAACTTCAAAAGACCCTGTAGACTATAGCAGTCTCAACAGTGTTAAAAGTCCAAAGTTCATGGTCTCTTCTGAGATTCACTCAATCACTTAACTGTAATCCCCCAAGCAAGACAGGAAACCAGCTGGGCAAAGTACAAACTCTGCATCTCCATGTCTGGTGGCAAAGAAGTCTTCAGATATCCAACTCCTTTTTCATCCTTGTTGACTGCAACTAGGTTCTTTCTCCTGGGCTTGTTCCACTCCCTGTTAGCAGCTTTCCTTGGCAGGCATCCTGTGGCCCTGGCATCTTTAACATCTTGGGTACCCCAAGTCAATTTCAGCTTCACAACTTCTTGTTCCAGTGTCTAAGATCCACATATGATCTTCTGTGTATCTTCAAAGAGCTGGTGTCACTTCTCCAGTTCTGCCCTCTATAGCACTCTAAGTTCAGATTGATCCACTCCACTGCCAGTGCTGTTTTTGGTGGTCATCCCATGGTACTGGCATCTCCAATATGCTAGCGTCTTCCACTGCAACTATACTTCACCAAAACCTCTCATAGGCTCTCTTCATGGTACCAAGCCTCAACTCCTTTGCATGACCCCTTCAGTCCTGGGCTGTCAATTACAGCTGAGGGTACACTTTCACCAATGGCTTTCCATGACCTCTCACAGTACCAAGCCTCAGCTGTTCTTCATGATGCCTTCATGCCTTCAAAACCAGTTCCAGCTGGATGATTCTTACATGTTACCAAGTACAACTGCAGCATGAGGAACACTTGGCTATCTCTGGAATTCAGCTTCTTTGTGCTCTCAGAAAATACTTCCCATATTTCACCTAAGTGATGCTGGTCTTTTCTTAATCACCACTAATTTCTTAGCTCAAGCTAATCAGCATCAATTGTTTCAGTAGTCTCCTTTTCCTCTTGAATATAAAGCCAGAGACACATGGCTGAAGCTGCTGAGTTCTGCTGCTTGCAGGAGCTGGAACAGTGGCCCCCTTGTTCTATTACATTATCCCTAGCTTCCTTTTTCCCAGCTCCTTCACTGCCTAAGTTGGCTGTCCTGAATCTTGATCCTTAGACTGACTTTGAACTCAAGAAATCTGCATGCCTGTCTCCTAAGCACTGGGGATAAAGGTGTGGTCCACCAAGCCTGGATTAAAGTTTTTCTTCACCTAGAATTTGTTCTGTTCTAGGCTGGCCTTGAACTCGAGATCTGCTTAACTTTGCCTCCTGTGATTAAAGGCTTGTACTACCATGCCTGACCCTAAATTTAGCTGGGTTTAATCTTGCCCCCAAGGTCACCACTCTTTTAATTCAAGTTAATATCCTTAAATTCAGCTCCATTTCACTTCCTGGAGTCCAGTTAATACTCAAACTATATATTTTGTACTTTTCCTTTCTCAGCTTGCTCTGTTTGTTCAAAATTCTCTTCATCAGACTTATCCAGAGAACAAAGTCTTTGTTGGGCTTTTTTGAGACTTCCTTTGCAGATGCAATTAATATAAATCTCTTTACCTTAGCCCTAGGGAGTTTCTTCAGACAATGGCAAAAAGCAGCCATATTCTTCACCAAAACATCACAAAAACAGTTTCTCAGCCACATATTAAAGTTCTTCTCCATTGAAACTTCTTGGGCCATCAGGCCTACACAGTTCCAATGACCCTCAGCACCACTGTCTTCCATATTCCTACTAGTCTGGCACATTAAGCTCCACTTAAAGCATTCCGTGGCTTTCCAAATCCAATGTCCCAACATCCACATTCTTCTAAACAAAAGCATGGTCGTGCCTATCACAGCAATACCCCAGTTCCTGGTACCAAATTCTGTCTTAGTTAGAGTTTTACTGCTGTGAACAGACACCATGACCAATGAAAGTTTTATAAGTTTTATAAAAAACATTTAATTTGGGTTGGCTTACAGGCTCAGAGGTTCAGTCCATTGTCATCAAGGCAGAAACATGGTAGCATCCAGGCAGGCATGCTACAGGAGGAGCTGAGAGTTCTACATCTTCATCTGAAGGCTGCTAGTAGAAGACTGACTTCCAGGCAACTAGGGTGAAGGTCTTAAGCCCTCACCCACAGTGACAGACCTACTCCAACAAGGCCACACCTCCTAATAGTGCCACTTTCTGGGAAAAGCTTATAGAGACCATCACAAAGCATTTGACAAAATTCAGCATCCTTTCATTGCAAAATTCCTGGAAAGATCAGGAATTCAAGGCACGTACCTAAATATAGTAAAAGCAATATACAGCAAACCAGTAGCCAACATAAAAATAAATGGAGAGAAACTTGAAGCAATCCCACTAAAATCAGGGACTAGACAAGGCTGCCCGCTCTCTCCATATCTTTTCAATATAGTACTTGAAGTTCTTGCGAGAGCAATTAGACAACATAAGGAAGTCAAAGGGATACAAATTAGAAAGGAAGAAGTCAAACTATCACAATTTGCAGATGTCATGATAGTTTACTTAAGTGACCCAAAAAAACTCCACCAGAGAACTCCTACAGCTGATAAACAACTTCAGCAAAGTAGCTGGTTATAAAATCAACTTAAGCAAATCGGTAGCCTTCCTGTACTCAAAGGACAAGCAGGCTGAGAAAGAAGTTAGGGAAATAACACCCTTCACAATAGCCACAAACAATATAAAGTATCTTGGCGTAACTCTAACCAAACAAGTGAAAGATCTGTATGACAGGAGCTTCAAGTCCTTGAAGAAAGAAATCGAAGAAGACCTCAGGAAATGGAAAAATATTTCATGCCACTGGATTGGGAGGATCAATATAGTAAAAATGTCCATCTTGCCAAAAGCAATCTACAGATTCAATGCAATCCCCAACAAAATCCCAAATCAATTCTTCATAGATCTAGAAAGAGCAATTCTCAAATTCATCTGGAATAACAAAGAACACAGGATAGCTAAAACTATTCTCAACAATAAAAGGACTTCTGGGGGAATCAATATCCCTCACCTCAAGCAGTACTACAGAGCAATTGTGTTAAAAACTGCATGGTAATGGTACAGCAACAGGCAAGTAGATCAGTGGAATAGAATTGAAGACCCAGAAATGAACCCACAGACTTATGGTTACTTGATCTTTGATAAAGGAGCTACAACCATCCAGTGGAACAAAGATAGCCTTTTCACCAAATGGTGCTGGTTCAACTGGAGGTCAACATGCAGAAGAATGCGAATTGACCCACTCTTATCTCCTTGTACTAAGATCAACTCCAAGTAGATCAAGGATCTCGACATAAAACCAGACACACTGAAACTAATAGAAAAGAAACTGGGGAAGATCTTGGAGGACATAGGCACAGGGGGAAATCTTCTGAATAGAACACCAATAGCTTATCCTCTAAGATCAAGAAGAGACAAATGGAACCTCATAAAATTACAATGTTTCTGTAAGGCAAAGGATACGGTCAGAAGAACAAAACAGCCATCAACAACTTGGGAAAAGATCTTCACCAACCCTACATCTGACAGGGGGCTAATATCCAATATATACAAAGAACTCAAGAAGTTAGACCCTAAAGAACCAAATAACCCTATCAAAAATGGGGTACAGAGCTAAAGAAAGTATTTTCACCAGAAGAAATTCAGATGGCCGAGAAACACCTTAAGAGATGTTCAACATCATTAGTCATCAGGGAAATGCAAATCAAAACAACCCTGAGATTCCATCTCACACCAGTCAGAATGGCTAAGATTAAAAACTCAAGAGACAACAGGTGCTGGCGAGGATGTGGAGAAAGAGGAACACTCCCACACTGTTGGTGGGACTGCAAGATGGTTCAACTGCTCTGGAAATCAGTCTGGTGGTTCCTCAGAAATTTGGGCATGACACTTCCAGAGGGCCCTGGCATACCACTCCTGGGCATATACCCAGAGGATTCCCCTGCATACAATAAAGACACATGCTCCACTATGTTCATAGCAGTCTTATTTATAATAGCCAGAAGTTGGAAGCAGCCCAGATGTCCCTCAAAGGAAGAATGAATACAGAAAATGTGGTATATTTATACAATGGAATACTACTCAGCAATTAAAAATAATGAATTCATGCAATTTGTAGGCAAATGGTTGGATCTGGAAAATATCATCCTCAGTGAGTTAACCCAATCACAAAAGAATACACATGAAATGCAATCACCGATAAGTGGATATTAATGAGCCCAGAAGCTCTGAATACTCAAGGCACAATTAGCAAGTCAAAAGATTCCCAAGAAGAAGGAAGGAGAGGACCCTGATTCTGAAAGGACTGGATTCAGTTTTGTAGGAGAGTACCAGAATATAGCAGAGAAATGGTGGGGTTGGTGATTGGGGAATAGGCAGGGGGTGGGGGTGGAGTGGGGTGGAAGAGGACATATGGGACATATGGTGAGGGGGGAACTGGGAAAGGGGAAAGTCTTTGGAATGTAAACAAAGAATATAGAAAATGAAATAAAAAAATAAAAAAAAACACTGAGAAAGACAAACAAATTACATTCTCTCTTCTGGAAGTCTCCCAACTACAAATCTTATGACAGATGGTGTTTTCATCATGTATCACCATGAACGCTTCTCTCTGCAACAAATGGAAGTGATTCCAGAAAAACACAACCAATCAAAATGCAATGTTGTGGCGCCCAGTCACAATGAATAAGTATGTACAACATCCTGCCACGTAAGCCTCAGGAAACACTGACTAAGAAATAGGAGACATTTGTAAATGCCTGAGGGTCAGGGAGTTGCTGTGTGATTATATCTGCTATCCATGTCAGAATGAAAATGCATTACCTTTTAATAGTATGACTTCCTAAGCACGAGCTGGACAAATCCAAAGCCAGGGGATTCATTTTGTGTGATGATCTCAATATGCTTTGAAGAATATCTTTCTGTATTGGCTGTTTCTTGAAAATGTGTAACTTGTGGATATGAGGTGATTTTGTTTCTAATAGAAAAAGTTAGTTTTATGCAGTACAAAATGGGTTTATGAGAAAACATAAATTGTTGGAGATTTTCTTTTGCTTCAACCTCTCTCTCTCACTCTCTCTCTCTCTCTCTCTCTCTCTCTCTCTCTCTCTCTCTCTCTCCTTTCCCCATGTTTACTGAATTTTTCTTATCATTGTATTGGAGTGTCTGCTCCTGAGAATTATTAATATTTTATCATGATTCAGGTATTATTTCCCCCATACTCTTTACATTTCATGCTCTGCAGTTTTGACATTTAATTCATGAAAACTACTAAAGATAAAAGAGTAATATAGTTTTTGTTTCTCAAATCTACATATTTTAAATATGTAGTTCCTCAAATGTAAGATACATTTTAAAACCTCTTCTGTTGACTATGGAGACATGAATCAGACAGGAAATCTAGATGAAGAATATTACATTGTAAAGATCTTGGATTTTCCATAAAGTCTTAGATATAAAGTTAAATCAGGACACTTTTCTTCATAGTCAAGAATGGATAAATTGATAATGAGGAAAGGAGGAGGAGATATTTGAAACTTGTTACAATACTTTCTAGAAAAAAATTTAAACAAACTTTGATTTGTTTTCTGCTAGAGTTGTCGCTGCCCTCTGAACACCAATGAGTGTGACTCCCACTGTTTGCTTTGACCTTGGCATTCTCAGGTGCCACACCCTAATCAAATGGCCAGTTGATCTCTCCTGATAACAATTCAGGTCTTCTGTATCTCAAAACTTCAAACTCTGCAATACTTTTCTCAGAGAATAATTCAAAGGCTTAATAGACTCCAATGAAAGTTATACCCACTAAGTCTTCATTGTTCTTAGCCAGTGTTATATGATTTTCTGAAATGTTTGATGTGAGTAAATACTTGACAAAAGGTATTCCAAAGAGAATATCTGAGCCGGGCGGTGGTGGCGCACGCCTGTAATCCCAGCACTCTGAGAGTCAGAGGCAGGCGGTTTTCTGAGTTCGAGGCCAGCCTGGTCTACAGAGTGAGTTCCAGAACAGCCAGGGGTATACAGAGAATCCCTGTCTCAAAAAAAACCAACCAGATCCAAAAAACAAAAAAATAAAAACAAAAACAAAAAAAAAACAAAAAAAGAAAAGATCTGATATTTAATAATTAATTGATGTGCAATTGCCTCAATACTATTTCTCCTAACATAGGATTTTTCAGCTGCCTGTAGTTACTTGTGTATGTGTAAGGCATCATGAACATTTCCTCAGGTTATGTTGTTATATCTTCCTTTTAATTTCTGATTTTGTTAATTTGGATACTGTCTCTGTGCCCTCTGGTTAGTCTGGCTAAGGGTTGATCTATATTGTTGATTTTCTCAAAGAACCAGCTCCTGGTTTTGTTGATTCTTTGTATAGTTTTTGTTTGTTTGTTTTTACTTCATAGATACCAGACATGAGTTTGATTGTTTCCTGCCATCTACTCCTCTTGGCAGTATTTGCTTCTTTTTTTCTAGAGCTCTCAGGTATGCTTTCTGTCTGCTAGTGAATGCTCTCTCCAGGTTCTTTTTGGGGGCACTCAGAACTATGAGATTTCCTCTTAGCATTGCTTTCATTGTGTCCCATAAGATTTGGTGTGTTGTACCTTCATCTTCATTAAATTCTAAAAAGTCTTTAATTTCGTTACTCCTTCCTTAAGTTGTCATTGAGTAGAGCGTTGTTCATCTTCCATGTATATGTGTGTATGCAGTCATGACTTTTGATATTGCAATTCATATGACTGGAATGGAAAATGAATTTAGCATTTCATAGGTTGCTCCACTATGTTCATAGCAGCCTTATTTCCAGACAGAAGTGGGAAAGAACCCCAATGTCCCTCAATGGAGGAATGGATACAGAAAATGTGATCCATTTACACATGGATTACTACTCAGCTATTAAAAACAATGAATTCATGAAATTTTTAGGCAAATGTATGGAGCTAGAAACTATCATATTGAGTGAGGCAACCCAATCACAAAAGAACACACACCACTGATCAGCAACCGCTGATAAGTGGATATTAGTCCAAAAGCTTGGAATACCCATGATACAAGTCACAGTCCACATGAAGTTCAAGATGAAGGAAGATCAAAGTGTGGATGCTTCAGTCCTTATTGGAAAGTGGATCAAAACACCCATGGCTCATACCCAATCAATAGAAGGAAAATAGTGTCCCCAATGGAGCAGCTAAAGAGAGGATGCAAGGAGCTGAAGTGGCTTGCACCTCCACAGGATGAACAATAATATGTACCAACCAATACTCGCAGAGCTCTCAGGGTCTCAATCACCAACCAAACAGTACACATGGAAGGACCCATGCCTCCAGCTACATATGTAGCAGAAGATGACCATTCTACATATGCAGCAGAAGATGCATTCAGACATCAATGAGAGTAGAGGCCATTAGTCCTGTGAAGGCTCAATTCCCCAGTATAGGGAATGCAAGTCAGGAAATTGCGGGGGTGGTGGTGGTGGTACTGTGGATAGTGAGTAGGGGAGAGGTGGTGGTAGGGGGAGGTGGGTTGGTGGAATAATTTGGAAAGGGGTTAACATTTGAAATGTAAATAAATAAAGCAAATATAAATAATTTAAAAATTTAAAAAAGGAAAACAAATCTAAAAAAAAAAACAAAATAAACCAAACCAAAGCAACAAACTCCTCCCACATATCAAAATACCAAGAAACAAAGTAAAATACTCCAGGTTGGTAGTCAAGTTGGAAGGAGTCCTATTCATAATGCCTGAGGGTGTCCTCTGAACTCTACATTCTTGAGCACACACTTACTTATATATGTATGTACCTGAGTCTGCACATTTGCACACACATATGCACACACTCACACAAACACACACTCACATATACAGTTATGCTTACACACATACCTACTTTGTCTCTCTCTGTTTCTCTGTCTCTGTCTCTCTCTCTCACACACAGACAGAATGAGAGAGAGAGAGAGAGAGAGAGAGAGAGAGAGAGAGAGAGAAAGAGAGAGACTATACAGTTCACCCTTAACAGTTGTTCACCTTCTACAACTTTACCCAGTCTTCATCATTGACACCACAGACTCCAGTTCCTGATACTCTCCACAGCACTAACTCTCTGATTATATACCCTACTGTATTATCCTATGACAGTGGTGAGAAAGAACAGGCTCAAGCTTCCTATTTCTCTCTGAACCCTCCCATTTGAGAAATAGGCCTCAGATAAGACATACTGCAGGCTCTGTGGACCCTGACCCAGCAGATAATATCATGGATGAAAACTATCCCTCACTTCTCCATTTTGGTGACACTACCTAGCCCCACACTTCTTGATTTCTTTTCCCTAGTTGTACAGAGCCATATTGGAGTGTTCTAATGAAAGGATCAGAATTACAGGCTAAGAATCACCCATGCCTATGTCTTAAATGACCCCCAAGAAGCAGTTTAGCCCTCTGTTTGATAGCCCAGGAATGCACACATCACACCTGCCTCCAGGTTCCAGCTGTGAGCCAAAGACTGGGAATGTCCCTGGCGTCCTTTCCCATCTCACCTCTGCAGAGCAGCTGGGGTGAGGGCGAGCTCAGCTGAGCAGGCAGGATCACCGTGTGGGCTGCGGGGCTCGTGCCTGGCAGGCACTCAGGTCCCGAAGCACCTACTACTAGTTGGGGGGGGGGCTTTGAATACGTAATCCTGGCCCCATAACAGGAAATGCATAACAGGAAATACATATGTAACCCTGTGCATGACCCTGGCCCCTTAATAGGAAATGTGTACGTGGTGCCACATAAGCAGAAATGACCTAACTAGTTTCTATCTTGCTTCTATAGGAAGAACGTTCTCAGAGAACAGAGGCTTGGATAATTTAAACTGATTGGCTTAGGAGCTATGGAGTGGTTTGAATTAGGTGGTTTCTGTTGTAAGCCTATAAAAGCTGTCCTGATTCTGCACTTGTAGTTCACAGTCTTTTACCCTGCATGGTGTATGGTTATGATCCCCAGAGGCTCTGGAATAAAAATCCTCTTGTTGTTGAATCAAGAACGTTTCTCGCAAGTGATCTGGGGTGTTGCCTTCCAAGGCATGGGGTTCTAGGGGCATCCCCATTTTTTGAAAGGTCCCCCATTTGGGAAGTAGGGGGTCATTACTAACAGATGTGTTGAGGTGTAACTGACTGCCACCCCAGAAGGTGTTCCAGGGGACTGGAGGGAGACCTGAGGACACTTGGAATTCTCCCGTCGGGGTGATGATGAGGAATTTGAAATTCTAGAGAACCGAGAGACTTCAGGTCCCCTTGGTCGTCTGATTCTGTTTCTTTTTCTGGTGTGGAAGTCCCGCAGGAGGTGGGCCCTAGTTTCTGTTTCCTTGAAGCCTGTCTGAACTTTTTGTTTTGCTTACATGCACCTGGGGTGGTAATTTTGACTGGCAGCCATGTTAAAGTTGACACTGCGGGGATCTGGAGGAAGACTTACGGCCTGGGGAGTGCTGAATAAGGCTCTTCTCCATCTGTAAACAGCAATGCAGTAACTGCAGGAGCCAAGTTTTGCTGAAATCTGGTAAATTGGGCCCCTCTAGGGGCAAATTGTATGTTGATCTTCCTTGCTCTGGGTTCTTGAATCTAAAGGTCTGATGGTGGCAGGGTTAGGCTGTCTATGTGGTGATTGTTCTTCTCTGTGTTGTTTTGTATATTGTTCTGTGTTCTCAGACTTAGATGACTGACAATTTTGTTAGGACTTTAGACCGACTGAAAAGCAACTCTCTCTCTGTGGCACCAAAATCAGGTCACATGACTCAAGCCTGCCATGTTAGACCAAAAAGAGATGAAATATTTGAGTTCTGATGACCCCTGGTGGGGAAAATAAGTTTTCACAAGACACTCAAGGTGGTGGATATGGGAATTCTGGGTTTAAGTTACAGATGGCTTATTTTATTTATTTTAAATTGTTTAGATTATTATAATGGATATGATGTTAAACTTTATGGTTATATTGTTCCTCTCGGAAAGAGGTCAAAATAAAGGAGACCTCCAAAAGACTAGATTCTGAAATATTAAGCGAAATCTGTCTCGGTGATACTAAAATCTTGTTTTGAGATTTATTTACCAACACTTGAGTGTGTGCAAACATATGCACATAACCTCCAAATCCTACACACAAAAACAGTAAGATGGACCATAATAGTGGGGAATGCTTGCTCTCAGCCCCTGATCTGTATAGGCCCACATATGAGCACACACATAGAAGCAAATGGAGTTCCCAGAAGAGGCTGATGCTCTTTGAATAGTTTCTCAAGCTTGCAAAGTTTCAAAGAACAAAGTGAAAGGTTTAGCAGAGAGATAGAAGTGGAGGTTTGAGAAGTAATTGATTAAAGAAAGCTATATCCTCTGAGTGGAGCCCAAAGTAAATGGTTAAGAGGGAAATGCTAGGCCCAGACCTGTGTCTTATGGAGGAGGATCAATCCCAAAGGATTCAACTTTGTCATTGTTTTAAAGATTTATTTTATTTTTCAATGTGTATGCATGTATATTGTATGTAGATTTGTTTGCATGAATGTAGTGCCTTCTGAGGCCCGATGAGAAAGTAGGGTCCTCTGGGGCTGCAGTTGTGAGATGCCCAGTGTGGGTAGGTCCTGGGAACTGAACTCAGGCTCTCAGACCCTCTGTAACGGTAGTGTGTGCTGCTCTTAATCACTGAGGCATCTCTCAGCCCTGCAAGTGTAAGCTTGTAATTTGATAATAGAAAGATAAATCTAATGAGAGTTGGATAAGAATTATGAATATTGTGCACAAAAGATGCATGGTAGTGTTTAGAGAACACTAGTGCAATGTCAGAGAATCATACCCAGGAAGATGCTGGGCAAGGGGGTAACCTCAGACACCATCCACCTTTTAAATTTTTTTTTATTGTATTTTTTCAGAGTGAGGGAGACAGGGAGAGGGAAAGGGAGAGGGAGAGAGAACATGCCATTGGCCTGGAACTCACCAACCCAGGTAGCCACTGAGCCCTAGGGTCCCCCTGTCTCTCTAGGTTATGAGCACCCATCACCATGCCCAGCATTTTTTTTTGGATGGGTAGTGTGTGGATCTAACTCAGCTCTTGCTTTCAAGGAAAGCAGTCTCCTGGCTCCAAGCTTTCTGTTTCTTTATGATAATAGGATAGACTCAGGGAGTCTAAAGTATTATGCAGAACAGTGAGCTATGCTTGCAGCTCTAAGGCAACCTTTTTTAAAAAAAATATATTCTTCATTTACATTTTATATGTTACACCCCTTTCCGGTTCCCCCCTCCCCATAAGGCAACCATTAACATGCTTTTTTCCTCTCTAATTTTAATTTGTGTATGTGTGTGCAGGAATGTGGGTTTCCACATGAGTAAAGTGCCTACAGAGGCCAGAAGAGAGAGCACCAGATTCCCTGATGTAGAAGGGAGAGCGCCAGATCCCCTGATGTAGAAGGGGGAGCACCAGGTCCCCTGATGTAGAAGGGAGAGTGCCAGATCCCCTGATGTAGAAGGTGGAGTACTAGGTCCCCTGATGTAGAAGGGGGAGCACCTGATCCCCTGATGTAGAAGGGGAAGCGCCAGATCCCCTGATGTAGAAGGTGGAGCACCAGATCCCCTGATGTAGAAGGGGGAGCACCAGGTCCCCTTATGGAGGAGATAGGGTGTTAATGAGCTGGTTGCTGGGACTGAACACTGGAAGAGGGGTGCACACTCCTAACTGCTGAACTGAGGCAAACTTTTTGTTTGATGTTAATACAGAGAATGTCACTTATGTTTGGTAGAGATTACAATGGAAGGCTTTAGTTCTCTGTTTCCAGGTTAGACTGGCCTTCAGTGAATTGCTGTATCTGAGCCAATTATCATTCAGAGATTTGACTGGTCAGTTTGCAGGCTCTGAGATATGATTCAGGGGTTGGTGGAAAAGTGTATTGAATTTAGTTGGATGGCAGAAGGAAGGGCATGTTTTTTTCTCACCTCAGTTTCTCTCCTGTCACAGGCCACTGTGTCATCTGGGTCCAGTGTTCTTTTTCAAAGTGTGAGAAGTGGCAGCAGCTACCTGGAAACATTGATCCCTCAGTGCTCCCGGAAGACTGGTCTTGTGACTACAATCCAGGTAGGAAGGAGTGGAAATGGTTCCCCCGAGTTTTTATTCCTCCTCTGTTTTTTTTCCCCGTCATGTCTCCTTTCAACTAAGTGGAACTTAGTTGTAAATGACATTGAAGGGTCCTTGTGGGCTCTGGGAAGGAAGGCTCTGCCTGTTCTGTGGATGGATCTGTCATGAAGGATGGCAGGAAGATGTGGGGGGACCAGGCAGCTTTGTATGTACACGGAGCGAATCCCATCTCTGCCAGCATTGCCTGCTCCTACCGCACTGCCTGCAATATTAGTGTTGTGTTGTATCAGACAGAGAGACATATGTGGCATGCTGGGAAAGGCAGCTGAGAAGGAGCCAATGAGCTGACCACTCCTTCTAGAATGTTTGAGACAGTTTGGGAGAGATTATGGCCATCTAGGCCAGCACACTTACCTTACAGGTGAGAAAGCCTCTCAGAGAAGCAACCCCACACACACACACTGCCCCACCATGGGCGCAGAACCACTCTGGGATGTGAGCAGGAGTTTGGAATCTCTGTTTTTGGAGGCAGCACTCCTTCTCTTGGCGCTAGCTACATTTTCTCTCTGGGTTTCAGTTCTCCCCACTGGCAGCCTGCACCCTAGTTTTGTCCATTGAGTCTCCTGTTTCTGCATTTCTTCTCTTTTGGCAGATCTGAATCACAATCGCCGTGACATTCCTGAGGAGAGCTGGGCAGGCTGTGAGAGTGATGTGGTCTATGCCTCCTAAGTTCCTGGACCCATCATCTGGGCCCATCAATACAGTTACCCATCGTAGGGCACCATGACAGACACCGTCTTTCCTGAACTTGGGGGTGGTGGACTCCTGCAAGGAGGAATGGTATGTCAGTCCATTGTTGTAGAGCTGGTGCCTTCAATAGAAAGTGCATCAGTGAGGGAACGATGAGGGTGGAGCTGTAAGGCTTTGGAAGACCAGGTTTCAGGGTGGAGGTAGGATGGGATGGAAACACAGGTCTGTTGCTGCTGCAGTGAGTGGATATAAAAGAGGGAGATGGGAATTTCTTAGTTTTGTTTTGCATTGTTTTTGAGACAATGCTGCCCTTGAATGGGAAATCTTGCATAAGTTTCCCTAGTGCAGGATCATAAGGCACGCGCCACCAAACCCTGCTTCAAGGCATTTTAACAGTTGAGATTGAGGGCTTGCAATGGGAAGGAGAAGGAGTCAGCCTCTTTTCTGAATGTCACCCTGGATTTGCTAGCATGGCTGAGACCTCTTTTATTCTGCTGGACATCATGTCAGTTATTTGGTCGTGAACACCAGTGGGGACTAACGGGGTAGAGTTTTTGATCTTCTACCAAACATCTTGGTCTTTTCCATGTGTGCATGATGTTGAGCTTCTGTTCTGATCATAACCCCTTGTCTCCCATCCCTCTGTCCTTCCTGAGGTGGCCAGGCATGATAGAATCTTATCCTGACCTGGGGGAGTACTTTCTGTTTGCTTCTCCTCTTGATTCCCTGCTGGTGAGTTTCCTGGTTCTGGACTAAGCAGGAACATCTCCATCCTAACACATTCAGGGTTAGAAACAGATGTAGCCAGCGGATGCTTAACTGGAGTGACATATATGAAGATAAGATAAATACTGATGTGGCCAGATGAGCTTGTAGTGAGATATACTTGCTTCCCAGCAGGGCATTTTTGTTTTGCTCAGTACATTTTGCCTGGGGTTTCTGAGGTCAGAATAGAGGAATAGTAGGGAGAGCTGGGTAGGTGAGCCAGGGTTCAGGGCATAGATGAGCTCCAGCATCTTCCCCGTGGATCCTCTGGTCTCTCTGCAGTTTCTGATAAGGGAGAGGCAGAGAGAAGGGCAGAAATCCAGATAACACCACCTTTTAATACAGTCTAAGTACCATGTGACATTTTTTTGGAGAAACAGTTTCTCATGCATGGATCTCGGTCCACATGCTGAAGAACTTACAGGAACTGTCTTTGGAGCTAGCTACAGTGGTGAGCATACCTGGGACATCTCTTGTGATACAGGAAATGGGTTTCTTTCTGTGATTCTTTTTTTATGAGAGAGAGAAGGTCTCATATACCCTGGGCTGGCCTGAAAACTCACATTAAGGATGATCTTGAACTTCTGCTCCTTCTGTCCCCAACCTCCTAAATCCAGGGACTACGGGCAGACACCACCACACCATGTTCTAATCAGTTGGATCTACAGCTGCAAGGGCCCAGGTTAACCTAGGGCTTGTCAGTCTCAGCACAGTGGGCCTCTTGGTTCACATAATCCCCTGCTGTGGAGGGCTGATATGCATGCAGTTGTTAGCAACAACTCTGGGCACTGCAGCATCTTCTACCTGTGTCTTGTCCTCTTCTAGTTGTGACAGCCAAATGATTGTCCCCAAACATTGTCTTCTGGGAGACAAAGTCTTCCCTAGTTGAGAAGCAAAGTGGTTAGCTAAATCATACTTCCTCCCTATATTCATTTTGGGTTTAACTAGCCTTAAGCTGAGCAGAGGTCCCACAGCCCAACGAGATGGTCTTTGGAATTATAGAGTTTGGAAAAGAAATGGTTGTCGTGGCCCTTCTATTCAATTGAGTATTAAACTGCTGGGCTTAGAGGAACCTGTGAGGGTTTGAAAGGGGAGTCACCTGAACTTCTGTCTTCTTTTCCTTCAAATCACTGTGAAGAGGGCACCAAATGACACTGGGAAGGAGAGCCCCAAAAGACTAAGAACAGAGTGTGTGTCAGTTTCAGGAACTGAAACACCTGTAGCTGAGATAGTGTCTAAGTCAGGTGTGATGATTCAAATTTATAATTCAGCACTCCAGAAGCTGAGGCAGGAGGATTGCTGTAAGTTTGAGGCCAATAGGCTGTAAGAAAGTGCTAGGCCAGACTGAGCTACAGTGTGCAATCCTGCCTCAAAAACCAAAAATGTCTCGGGGGTAGATAGTGATATGTTAGGATCATGGGTCAAATATTATTAATTATTTTCCTTTAAAAAAGATTTATTTTTAATTGTGGGTATGAGCACATATATGTAGGAGCCTACAGAGACTCAACACTTCAGATCTCTGAAGCTGGAGTTCATATGGTAATGAGTTTTTTGCCTTGGATGCTGAGAACCTAACTTGGGTCCTCTGGAGGAGCAACCTTAACTCTAAAGCCATCTCTCTAGCTCCATACTGACTAATGAACAATTATTAGCTACTTGTTGCGCCCATCCTTGACCAGCAAGGAAGACAACCCATGGAAGATCTTCTTCAAGCAGTTTATTCAGGATCCTTGAACAAGCTTCTCTCTGGGGTGGGGGGGTCGTCCGCACAGGCTTAAATCCTCTTGTTTCGATCAACCCAGTAAGCCACGTGGACCCTGCAGATAGGCTGCTCCAATGCGGAAATGGGCAAGCTGAGCAGGCACAGCCAAATAAGGACTTGTTTATGACTGAGAGCCATCCCATTTTTAATTTAAATAAAGGCATCCAATCAATCCAGTAGCACACTAGGTAAGCTGAGTATAGGTAGCCATCTCTGTCTTAGGATGGACCCTTCAAGTCCCTTCCTTACCCGTCGTCGGATTACCTTGTCGTCCTCAAGGCTCCATGTCTTATGTTGGTCAGGGGAAGAAGTTGCCCATCCTCAAGAAGGCCACTCTAATAATGCTCAGGGATGATAATGAAACCATGTACAAGGAGAGGCGTAATCCCTGCATAACATAGAAGATATCCCATGGGGGTGGTGCTTCTGTCTTAAGCTCTGTGAGTGGCAACCCCACCAGTACTACCCCGGGGCACTGGATTACCAGTGATATTCCCCAAAAGGCAGTGGGCCTCTGGTTAAAGGACTCACAAGAATCCCGTCATTGAGTAATCACCACAGCCACAAGGATCCTGGATGCTAGTTGCAGATCAAGGCGTAGCAGGGCTGGGGATATACTTTTATTCCTTGTGCATGACGGTAAGCCATGCTTGGAGGGACTGTCTTCCCTCAGTGGCTGTGAATGCCTGGATAACCATAGCTACATGCCATTTCTGAGCAAACCTCATCTTGCACAGGCACCACAGGCCCACAAAGGAGACAATCAACAAGAGACCAGCCATGGCTCCCATTCCTACCCACTCCTTTAGATGACTCATGGCAGCAGCAATCCAGGATGAAAGTCCAGTAGCCAATCCAGTATCCACAGGCACAGTAATCCATCTGGGCATGCGGGCAACTATGGCAATGGGAAATTGCTCCACATCCCAACACTGGGCATAAAAACAGATCTTCTCATTACATTCTAAACTTTCTAAATTTTGAACACTGCTTTTACTTACAATAAACACAAAAGGTGGCCATACACATACAGGGGTGGGAAGAAAGGTAACATTAAGATTAAAAGGCCCCACCTCTCACGAGACAGGGTTAGTACCTGCTGTAGGTCTAGGGGCATCAGGATCAAGCCAATCACCAAAAGGCTCAGAGGAAGACCAACTAAATGTGGCTACCCCATGAACACCACCCCCTATCATCACAAAAGGGGTTAGATCTGTACAACTACCATTAATACCACATAACAGCCAAAGATCCACAGGATTGGAGGTGGTCACTTGAACTGGATCTTGATCAGTAAAATTTCTTCCTGCAAATGTTCTATTGTAGCCGGTACTAATTCCTGGTGAAAAGGTGAAATATTCCTTATTTGTCCAAACAACTTTTTTTGATTGACATCCTGTCCACAGAAGAAAGCCTTCTCGCTTGCTAGAACAATGGAGAACCCACTTAGTCTGGTGGGGTACCGGCTTCTCAAACTCACCTTTTGCAGGCCACCATCCACTCACCCAAGAAGCATTAGCCTTATATGTGGTAGATGTTGTGGGAGCATAAAACCAGGCTGCAGATCAATTATATAAGGATATGCAATTACTACTATCACTAATATTCCTTATCCTAAAAAGGCATAAACTTCCTACCAAACTAAAATTTCTGTTTTCATCAATACTAGCCAACTCTTTATCCAAAGGCAAAAAGGACAAATCTAGACTCTTATTAGTACTAAAAAAAGTGGGGATACACTTTTGCGTCATGATGTATCAGCATGGGTCTCGGGAACACCAACAGAATCCTGCATCGTGGCTCTGCCTGCACTGGTGTCCAGGTCAGGCTGATGATCGCCAACATTAACAGAATCTTCATTTTTGTTGTACTTTCTTGTAAGTCTCTCACGGACCCAAAATGGTTCTTGACGATCCTGGGGAAACACACAAACAGACCCTCTCACCCATGCCAACACCGGATCAGGGCCATGCCACAATCCAGTGATAACATCTTTCCATTTAACATAGCCCTTCAAACCTCCCCCTTAGCACTGATGTCGATCAGTTGCGGAGAGGTTATTCCTTATTTGTCCAAACAATTGTTTTTGATTGACATCCTGTCCACAGAAGAAAGCCTTCTCGTTTGCTAGAACAATGGAGAGCCCACTTAGGCTGGTGGGGTACTGGTTTCTCAAACTCACCTTTTGCAGGCCACCATCCACTCATCCAAGAAGCATTAGCCTTATATGTGGTAGATATATCCAAAGTTTAAAAATTAAGGGTAAAAACGACTAAGGATATTCTTTCCTTGGGGGTCCTGCCATGACCTATTCCCCCTTTTTGTTTTATTAAGCATTCTTTCAGAGTACAATGAGCATGCTCTACAATGCCCTGTCCCTGAGGATTTTAGGGTAAGCCATGGTTAAGTTGAATATCCATTTGTTTACAAAAGGTAATGAATGATTGTGCCGTATAGGCTGGTCCATTATCAGCCTTTAGCTGTTGTGGTTTTCCTCACACAGCCCAGGCTTCTAAACAATGTCCAATGACATTGTGAGCCTTTTCCCCACTTAAAGGGGTGGCATGAATAATACCCGAGCAGGTGTCCACAAACACATGAACATATTTTAAGGCTCCAAATTCTGAAATATGTGTAACATCCATCTGCCATATTTTTAATGGCAGCAATCCTCTAGGATTCACCCCAATACCACGTGGGTGAGTATAAACCACTCATTGTGGACAGTCTAAGACCACCTGTCTGGTATCTGCTCTAGACAGATGGAACTTCTGTTGAAGGGTCTTAGTATTTACATGAAATTGCTGATGAAATTGTCTAGCTTGATCCAGGGATGAGCTTAGGAAAACACACTCTATCCTAGTCCAATGATCTACAAAAACATTTCCTTCACTCAAAGGCTCAGGCAAGCCAGTATGTGCTCTAATATGCTGTATATAAAAACATTCTTTTCTTAGCCAAATTAATTTCTGCAGTTCTTGTAACAAGGCACACATGGTACTACTCATTTTAATGGAACCTGCCAATTCCAAAATCTTGACTGCATTCTCTACATAAGCTGAATCAGAAATCAAATTAAATACAAAAGAACATTTTTTAAATACCTCAATAACAATCTTCAACTCAACAATTTGACATAATACAGGATTTTTATATTCAATCATATAGGCTCCACAGCCTGTTTTAGAACCATCCGTAAACACATTTGGTGCCCCTTTAAGTGGACAAGGGGAGGTTATCCTCGGAAAGACCTCAGAATGTTCCTTGAAAAATGACAATAGCGGGTGCTTTGGATAATGATTATCTATCAACCCATCAAACCCACAATGCAATATAGCCCATTCACCCACAGTGCCACATAAGATCTTAACCTGTTGACTGGAATATAGCACTATGAGCAAAGCCGGAGGCATGCCAAAAAATTGTAAACTTTGTTGAATTCCAACCTGAGCCAACCTAGCAATTGCTCTAGGGTAATATTCTATTGATTTTGCTGGGGAAATTTTAGGATAAATCCAAAATAGTGGTACATCCTGCCATAACAGCCCTGTAGGCTGATTATAGGTGGGAAGAATGCTCTGAACAATGGCTTGACCCTCCTTCCATCTACATAGAAATGCATTCTGTAGCCTTTCCTCAACCTTATGTAAGGCTTCTCTTGCTTCAATAGTTAACTGCCTAGGAGAATCTAATGCCGAATCCCCTATCAAAATATTATATAATGGCTTCAATTCATAATTTGGCATCTTCAAATAACACCTAATCCAATTAATATCTCCTAATAACTTTTGAAAATCATTTAAAGTCTTCAAGCTATCTTTCCTCAATTCAATCTTTTGAGGAACAATTTGTGTCTCACTAATCCTTGCTTCTAAATAATTTACAATTTTATCCTTTTGCACCTCTTCAGGAGCAATAAATAATTTTTGCTGCCCTAATAATTTAAGTCTTCATAGGCTTGATCTAAAGCTTGCTCATCCTTGGCAGCTAACAAAATATCATCCATATAATGGATGCGTCTTAAGGTGGGAAATTTTTGTCTTAATGGGGCAATGGCTTTTCCAACAAAAAGTTGGCACATCGTGGGGCTATTGGCCATACCCTGTGGTAAGACCACCTACTCAAATCTCTGATCAGGCTCCTCATGATTAAAAGACAGGACGGTGAAGGCAAACATTTCACTATCCTTGGCACACAAAGGAATGGAGAAAAAAACAATCGTTTATATCTATCACTATAATGGGCCAGCAAGCAGGCAAGGATGAGAGAAGTGGGAGCCCTCACTGTATTGGGCCCATAATCTGCATTTGTTGATTAATGGCACGCAGATAATATAATAGCCCCCATTTCCCTGATTTCTTTTTAATTATGAAAATTGGTGTATTCCATGGAGAGACAGATGGTTTAATGATTCAGGGACAATTGTTCAGCTACCAGGGTCTTGGCAGCGACCAACTTTTCAGAGGAGAGCGGCCACTGAGGAACCCATACCGGCTCTTCTGTTTTCCAGGTAATAGGAATACCTTCCTTAGCGGCCCCTATGAAAAACCCAGGCCTTGTTGTTTTCTGTCTCTGTTGAACAGGTATAGGGCTCATACAATCCTGTAAATACCTCCCTATTCCACGGCCAGGGACACAACCCATACCTTGCATAATTCTTTTTGCAGTATAAGAATATTCATTACTCAATTTAAAACCCATATCTTTCAGTAAGTCTCTTCCCCAAAGGGAAATTGGCAATTCCAGCAAATAGGGTTGCATAACTCCAGAATGTTCCTCCTGATCTTGTCATGTCAATTGTCTTGCACTCATATCCAGAGCTTTTGCATAACCAAGCCCCTGTAAAGTTTGAGAGGAAGCTTGCAATGGCCAGATTGTAGGCCAATCCTTTTTAGCTATGATGCTTCTATCTGCACCTGTATCTAAAAGGCCCAGAATCTTTTTACCATCTACTTTTAGCTCCAAAACTGGTCTTGGATCTAAATCTAAAGATAAAAAGGTTAAATCCATTCCTGTGGATCCAAAGCCACTTTTCCCTCTTTCTTTAGATTGGGCTGCAAAGCCTTCATAAAGACTAGGTAGTAAAAGTAGCTGGGCAATCTGATCCCCAGGAGAAATAGCAGAGATCCCTTTAGGGGATTCCACCATGATTTTTACGATCCCAGTATAATCTGGATAAATAACTCCTGGGTGAACTCTGAGTCCTCTCAGAGCTGAAGATGGCCTTCCTAGGAGTAACCCAACCGTGCCAGGCTCAAGGGGTCTTTTGAAATCGGTCTCTATTAATTGGACCCCCATTTGAGGTGTTAATATGAGTCTGGTGGTGGAGTGGAGGTCCAGTTCTGCGGAACCCGCAGTGGCTCTCTGTGGTCCTTTGGATTTTCAAGGGACAGCCATCTCTGTTGGCTCCACTCTTTGTCTTGTTTCTCTACTGCCCCATATATTTGTGGGCCCTGGGGTCGTGGGCCCCACTGTCCATTTTTTTGGACGAGCTCCACCATAGCCTTGATTAATAGGCTGGCCATTGATGTCTTTTACTGAGTGGCACTCATTCGCCCAATGGTTCCCCTTTCTGCATTTGGGGCACAGCCCTGGCTGTCTAGGGCATTGGCTGTTTCCTGTGCTGTCTGTACTTCCCTTTTCAGGACATTGCCTTTTTTTTTCAGATTTTTTTATTGGATACATTCTATATTTACAATTCATTTTCCTTTTTCTGGTTCCCCACCCCCAAAGGTCCCACATGCCCTTTTCCCTCCCCCTGATCCTTCATCCACCCACTCACCACCTTACTGTTCTTGTACTTCCCCACAATGATGTTTTGGTCCATTCTAGCAGCAGTGTCCACTCCTTTCTTCTTGTGAGACATCACTTGATATGTGATTTATGTCTTTGGTGTTCCAAGCTTCTAGGCTAATATCCACTTATCAGTGACTGCATACCATGGGTATTCTTTTGAGACTGGGTCACCTCACTTAGTATGACGTTCTCCAGCTCCATCCATTTCTCTAGGAATTTCATGAATTCATTGTTTCTAATGGCTGAATAGTACTCCATTGTGTATATATACATTTTTTGTATCCATTCCTCTGTTGAGGGACATCTGGGTTCTTTCCAGCTTCTGGCTATTATATATAAGGATGCTATGAATAAAGTGGAGTATGTATCCTTATTGCATGCTGGGGAATCTTCTGGGTATATTCCCAGGAGTGGTATGGCTGGGTCCTCCGGAAGTATCATGTCCAGGTTTCTGAGGAATCGCCATACTGATTTCCAGAGTGGTTGTACCAGCTTGCATTCCCACAAGCAGTGGAGGAGTGTTCCTCTTTCTCCACATAATCGCCAACACCTGATGTCTTCTGAGTTTTTAATCTTAGCCATTCTGACTGGTGTGAGGTGAAATCTCAGGGTTGTTTTAATTTGCATTTCCCTAATGACTAATGATGTTGAACATTTTTAAAGATGTTTCTCAGCCATCCGAATTTCTTCAGGTGAAAAGTCTCTGTTTAGTTCTGTACCCCATTTTTGGATAGGGTTATTTGGTTTTCTGGGGTCTAACCTCTTGAGTTCTTTGTATACATTGGAAATTAGCCCTCTGTCGGTTGTGGGGTTGGCTGTGGCATTGGCTGTTTCCTGTGCTGTCTGTACTTGCCTTTTCAGGACATTACCTTTTAAGGTGTCCTTGTTTGCCACATTTGAAGCAAGCACCAGAACTTACTCTTTTGCTCTGAGTCAACTGGACCACAGCAGCTGCAAGGCCAGCATTAGTCGGCGGCCCTCCTATCTCTCAGCAAACCTTCATCCATGCTTCAAGTCCTTTATTCTTATAAGGGGTAATAGCGGCCCTGCACTCCTTCATACACTGTTCATAGACAAGCTGCTTGATCAGTGGCATAGCAGTATCAGGATTGCCAAAAATTCTCCCTGCAGCTTCTACCAGGCGGGCAACAAAATCTGAAAATGGTTCCATGGGGCCTTGCAGTATCTTAATGAGGTTGCCACTCACTTCTCCTTTGTTGGGTAAAGACTTGCATGCTTTTATAGCAATCTGATTTATCTGTTCAAAGACTTGTACTGGATATCCTGTCTGTTGATTGGCAAAATGTCTCTGTCCAAGCAGCATATCTCTGTCCCATGTTGGATTTCTGACCACCTGGTTAGCCACAGCCCGCTCATTGGCATACTCAATTAAAAAGGCTTTCCAATCCAAATACTGTCCTGGACTTAGGCATGCTCGAGCTAATCCACTCCAATCACTAGGAGTCATGCAATGTCTATTCAGGGCTTCAACTTGAGCTATAGTAAAGGAAGCTGTAATTCCATATGTTCTTATGGACTCAGCCAAGGACTTAATAACCTTAAAATCTAAAGGCTCCTCATATCTATTGCCTTGGGCATCTTGAAAAATTGGATAACTCATGTGCAACTCAGTTCATATGGCTCTCCAGACCTCAGGACAAAATGAAAGTCTGGGGCCTCTGCTTCCGCCCTCAGCACAATTGTAAGGAAGGGGGGGCAGATGGTATCTTCCTGGGGGGATCTTCCTCCTCCCTAAGCCGTAGTTTTTTCTCCCCCTTCCTCCGTTTCTCTCTCAGAGACTGTTTTTCTACCCTCTCTACCAAAGCCTGTAGTTCCTCATCGGTGTCTGACCATTCTGTCTCCATCTCTCCCTTGCTTCCTATTCCCTCAGATCTCTCCTCTTGGAGCATCTCGAGGGCAACCTGCCCCTTCTCTAGTGCACTTTTGCAGCATCCCTCGTCTTCGAGGCAACTACACACCAGCTTCCACACGTTTCGGACTCTGGGCTTTAATGTTCCTTGGTCCCAGGAGAAATCCAGATCTTTTCCTAACTTGTCCCAGCACGCTACCATTAGGTTTCCCAAAAATGCAAACCAAGGTGCAATGGTATCACACTTGTTCAAGAACCTTTCTAGTGTACTCTTCTTTATTTTGAGATTTTTTTTGACAAAAGTAGCGCTTGAAGAGCCAGAAAAATTGGATGAGACTGAGAAGTTCCTATCTTACATCTTTTGTGTTCAGTTCGCCTTTTAGCTAGCACCCTTTTACTTTCGGTTCTCTGCTGCCATGAACTTCCTCACTCAATACGTGAGACTTTATTGCCGCTTATTTCCACGGTCTTTATGGTCCCATCTTACCTTGGGAACTTTCCAGCGCTGCCCTGACTGCAAGAAGTTCTGATCTTGATTGAGGATCGCCTCACCACTTGTTGCACCCAACCTTGACCAGCAAGGAAGACACAACCTGGGAAAGATCTTCTTCAAGCAGTTTATTCAGGATCCTTGAACAAGCTTCTCTCTTGGGGGAACGCCCACACAGGCTTAAATCCTCTTGTGCCGACCAACCCCAGTAAGCCTTGTGGCCCCTGCAGATAGGTGGCTCCAATGCGGAAACAGGCAAGCTGAGCAGGCACAGCCAAATAAGGACTTGTTTATGACTGAGAGCACTCACCATCAAGGCGGTGGAAGGCTGAAACCAGTGTCATCTTTAAGGCGAGGCACCTCACAGCTCTCTACAGTTACTTAAAGGTTTCTGTATTGACTATTTTTAAAGGCATATTTATCATCAAGTTTAACCTTGTGTTTTAGAAAAAAATGCAAGAACAAGGAGTCCAACCAGAAGCTGGAGGCAGCCATAGCAATGGCTCGCAGGGCGGAACAGACCAGTATTCAGGTGGGACAGCGCTCAGCCCATCCCAGCCAGGCCCCATTCAGTCCTCAGGCAGCCACACTGCAGCCTCTGCAGGGAGCTGGAGCCTTCCCTAGTGTAGCTGAGAGCTCACCCTCCCCTAGTGCACCAGAGAGCTCACCCTCCCCTAGTGCACCAGAGAGCTCACCCTTCCTTCCTGACCAGGGTTCCCAATGCCTACAGTATCCACTCATCTCCCTGCCCTTGGACACTTGGAGTCTTCTCTCAGCACAAACACAGTTTTTACCCTCAGATTCCTCTGGAAGGAGCAGGGTGGGGTACAGAATGACATGTGAGTTTCTTTTACCTCATCATTTGTTCCAGGATGAACCAACTAGAAAAGAGATTGTAATTAATCTCCTTTAAAGGTTCAGATAAAGCTAATGTGATATTTCAAATGATAATGATTTGGAAAATGAGTGCAGACTTTGTCATAACTAGAATCTAAAAGACAGGGCAAAGCTGTGCCTAATGGGGAGTGGGTGACATTGTTGTTTCTTGCTTCCCCAGGAGCTGGTTAACTTGTTTGGTTTCTGGAGTCGATACAATGGAGCTGACATCAGTGGGGAAGGGAAAGGTAGGGGCTGGAGGGTGGAGAGCCCCCTGCCCCAGGACCCAAGCCTGCACTGCACTCTCTGCCCCAGTCCAGATTCTCTACTGGGAACACTTGTGACTGTGACCCAGAGAGATTGGGGAGGGGAGGACAAGACAGGGTGTATGTGAATGTGCTCAGTAGAACCTTGGCGCTGTGGAACTATCCCTGAACTCAGAAGACAGGGTTTGAACGTGGATTTCCTGAGATCAGCTCATTTCAACAATGTGTCTCGGACACATAGTCTTCCTTCTTTCCTCTCTTCTAGATTTGATGCTCTGTGTGTCTAATGACCATGAGTCTTGTCTGGAGAAAGAAGAGAAGGACTCCAAGGAGGAGAAGGAGGAGAAGAAAGTAAAGTGTGGAAAGCATTCTTGTGATACCAGGATTCCTGTAGGGGTGCGCTTGGCAGGGTTCCTGGTCCCCAAGAACTGTCCTGCCTCGGGCACTGACTGGCTGGCCCAGCCCTCAGGACCTCTGGGAAAGGAGGCTCTCCTTCCTCCCTTCCCCCCTTCCTCCTGTGGGCCTCTCTTAGCTCTCAGGAAGTTTCCTTGATTGCAGTTTCAATAGTGCTATTTTTCTTCGGGCCTTCATGTAATTTCAGGAAATCCTCATTTGCCTTTCCACTCCTTCCTCCTGTGTTGAAACTTCAGATGTCACCCATTTTTTTGGCTTCACTTTGAAATATTCATTTTCACATTCTCTTTTAGTTTACCTTTTTCTTTTTTTTTTGTGAAAAGCTGTATTACTACATTTACTTACTTGGGAGTGGGAACACATGCCAGAGAACATGTTGAGAGAGTTGGTTCTCTCTCCACCATTTCGACCTCCAGTTGAACTCAGGATTCCTGAGCTCCTAAGGCTTGGAGCCACTGAGCCATCTCATAGTCTCCCCCTGCCTCAGCTCCATTCTAAGCATTCAATCCTTGCATTGACTGGTACTAAATAGGATGGGAGGGTGGCCACATATTTTCTCTCTCTGCTGAACCAGGCTGCAATCAAATCTAATTTAACTTTCTGTAGCCCACCTATTATTCTCTAGCACCCTTCTTCTAAAAGGAGAATATGTGCTAGTGCACATGTCTACAGCTGTGCATGCATCTGTGCAAATGCACGTGGAGATCAAAGGTTGTACGCAGGTGTTATTCTTCAGGTGCTATCAATCTTCATTTTTTGAGACAGGTCTGTAGCTTGACCATTCAGATTGGCTGGCTAACAAGCCCCAAGAATGCACCTGTTTCCACACCTCCTGTGCAGGATCACAAGTGTGTTCTGTCACACTCAGCATTTTATGTAGGTTTTGGAAAGTGAACTCTGGCCCTCATATTAGCATGGGACTCACATGACTAAACTGCCTCTTGGTTTTTAGAGTTTTGTAATTCAATTTGCATTTTTCTGTTCCTTCCCTATTGAAGGACCCAACTTTTCCTAGATCAAAGCCAGCTAAAATACAGAAGAAAAACCCAAGTCAAGAGGTAAGCAACACAGCTGGAATGGGGCAAGCCCCACAGATAGGGAGGGCAGAAGCAGAGAGAGAGTGAGTGTTGGCTGGTGGTTGTGCCTGACTGAATCTGATTTCTCGGATCTGAGGGAAAAGGCCAGGCAGACAAGGCAGAAGTCACAGCACCTCGTTCTTGTTCTCAAAGTCTTCGGTTAAAGGCGTAGGGTTGAGCTTAGTCCCCAAGGATGATTTCTTGGAGAAGGCTGGTTCTGAGTAGAACCGTAGGAAGGAGAAGACCCTGGAGCAGCATTTGTCAAGATGGCTAGAACTAGAAAGCACTGAGGGAACTTGCTAGACTGAGCCAGATATGTGGAACAAGGCAGAAGCTAAAATATGTCGCTACCATCTTCCTTGCTGACTGTCAACACGTTTTCTTCATTCTTAGGGGATGGGGTTTATACAGGCACAGCAGGAGGACAAGATGGGTCCCCAAAGAAGAAAACTGTGAAGAAATCTGGTGTGTGTGTGTGTGTGTGTGTGTGTGTGTGTGACTATGGCAAACTGCCTTCTCTGGAGAGTATAGGAAGCTGGGGACAGCAGTGAGTCCCAGAGCTGGGGGAACCTCCCAAAAAGCATGTCTGGGCTCCCTCTACTTCCTGGGAGCTACATGGCCCAGGGAAAACACCTTAGCCACCTGGTGTTTATTTAAGTTCTGTGTCCCACACCATCTAGCTAGGGTGTGGGCTGATGTCCAGTGCAGTGGTATATGGGAACAAGTCACACTGTGTGCTGGTCATTGCACTCACAGATGTGGGTGCATGTCATGGGGTCCGCCTGCCGCACTTAGGATCCTCGCCTTGGGCTGCTAGAAAAGGTGACAGAGGAGGGTCCTTAGAAGGCCAGAAGTCAAGTGTCATGTCAGTTCTCCTTAGTTTCATTTAGGCAAATTCTGTGGATCTTTTTATTTTTGTGAGGAAGGCCTAGGAAGTTAGAAAAAGGAACTGGGACTTTCTCAGTCTCTGGTCAGACTCTCTGACGAATGAATCTCTGTGTCTGCCTGTGGTATCTGTGAAAGCTGTTGTCTTCCCACTAGAAGCAAAGGGGATTCTAATGAGCATCACTCATTTGGCCTTTACGGTGCAGTATACAGTGTCTTCCTGTGAGTTCCCATGGACAGGCAGGCTGGGCGGTGCTCCCGGTGAGGTGGGGCTTGAGAGGGAGATGGAGGCATACAGTATGTGGCTATCCTGAAGAAGAAACGGAGAGGTCAGATGGTGGTAGTGATGCAGCTGTAGCAGCAGCTGCAGCCCAAGTGTCCCGCTTGCACCACAGGCCGCTACCAGCCCACCACCTTCAACACCCTTTCATTCCCTTCAGGTCTGAGTCTGAGCTGCTTACCTTGGGGTTCTCTTCGGGATCCATACATTGTCCTAGAGAAAAAGGAACATGGAGTGCTGGAGTCAGGCAGTGTGACAGGAGAGCAGGCAGATGTCTGGGAGTTACCACAGTGAGCTGGGGACCTTGGTTACATGGAGGGACAGCAGGAGGCGGGGAAAGGAAGTCCTGAGGGAATTCTTACCGAAGTGTGGGGTCTTGGGAGAAGAAGGCAGAGGCAAGTGTGGAAACGAGCTGACAAGACTATCTTCAGGGCCAACACTCTTACGTTTCTTATTGTTTTCCAATGGCTCCCTGCGTAGGAATGAGATGGGCAATGTATTAGAGGCTGGATGAGAGAGAATTAAGACATTTGGTGCAAGGGCAGCTTGGATACTAAGGTACTTGTCACAGAAACATGAAGACCTGAGTTTAGACCCCACAAAGCTGGATGCTGGAGAAGCAGAGACAGGCAGATAAATCTCTGGAGCTCACTGGTCAACTGGCCTGGACTAACTGATTAGTTCGATTCAGAGAAAGACCCTGCCTCAAAGAGAAAGTGGAGGGCTGGAAAGGTGGTTCAGTGGCTGCTTCACAAACATGAAGACCCAAGTTAAGATCCCCAGGACTCATATAAAAGATGCAGGACACAATGAGCCTTGGAGAGAAAATGCAGACAGATAGGTCCCTGAAGCTCACTGGCCAGCCTGGCCAAATCGATGAGCTTCAGGTTAGTGAGAGACCCTGTCTTGAAATAAAGGAGGGGAGTCACCACATAGACCTCTGGCCTCCACACACATGAACACAAACACAACATACATGACCTCCCACCTCTACACCCATGTGAATGTGCACCTGTACATGCACACACACACACACACACACACACACACACACACACACAGAGAGAGAGAGAGAGAGAGAGAGAGAGAGAGAGAGGAATATGTAATAGCACACACAGGACTGGACATGGTCATATATGTGTACAATCTCTGAAATCAGGAGGTGGAGACAGGAGGATTCCTGATGTTCACTGGCCAACCAATCATGTCTAGTTAGTGAGTTCCAGAGAGTGTAAGACCCTGTCTCAAACAACAACAACAATAACAACACCAACCATAGCAACACCAAGTGGGATCTGGTGCTTAAGGCCTTGACATGAAGACTGACAACCTGAGTGTCATCCTAAGGATCCATAAGGTAGAAAGAAAGAGCCAAATCTCGGAATTTGTCTTTGGTCTTCCATACGTATGCCATGTCAAGCCCTCTCTCTCTCTCTCTCTCTCTCTCTCTCTCTCTCTCTCTCTCACACACACACACACACACACACACACACTCACACCCATACATGCATGCACACAGACAAAACGTAATAAAAATGATTACTTAAAAAAGTGGATGGCACCTGAGAACACAGGCATGCTAAGAGCAGCCCAGATAAAACATAGTAACTAGTAAGTAATAATTCAGTGTTATGGATAAGGAAATGGATTCTAACAGCACGGAGGGTAGACAGGTGTCCAGCTGTTATACTGCTTAAGGCATATTAAAATATAAAGGCTGTGTGTGTCTTTCATTCAGGAACATAAATGGTCTAAGGTGGGTAGAAATCCTATGCTGGATTTTTAATTTTTTTTTTAAACTACAGTAGGGACCTGAGCCTGGATTGGAGGAAGAGCATCTGGGTCCCATCAGAAGCATCTCATAAACCAGGTGTGGTACAGTGCCTGTCATCCCAACTCTTAGGAAGTGGAGGCAAAGGGATCAGAAGTTTGAGGTCATTCTTCACTACATAATGAGTTTGAGGCCAGCCTGGGCTGTATGAGACCCTTTCTCGGAAAAAGTGGGGTTGGAGGAGGAAGGCTTACAACAGGCAACATATGATAAGGAAAAGAAAAGACAGGAGAAAAGGGCAGAGAGGCTGGAAGGCAAAGAGAAGAGGAGAGCTGGGGATGATCTAGAACAAAGGATTCTGGGAGAATGGGGTTCACCAACCAACCAGAGAGAAGAAAGGAAATGATGGGAGCACTGGATGAACCCAGGCGCATGTTCAAGGCTGAGAAGGAACCAGACAGAGAGGGAAGCTTAGGAAACAGGAGAGAAGACAGACCCTGTGAGGCATGGGGGTGGGGCGAAAGCTGTTAAGAGAAGAAAACTCCCTGAGACTCAGTGTGTGAAGCTGGTGGAGGCAAGGAGGAGCGGGGCCCACAGAGGATGAAGGAGAAAGCCCACAGGATGAGCCAGGGCAGTGGTGGGAGAAGCCCTGAAGAACCCTGTGCAAGGTACTCCTTTTATCTGTAAATGTTATCTGAGGGGCCTGGGGAGACCTTAGAACACTGGTTGTGCTAGCAGAGGTGGCACTCACCTGGCTGGGGTTTCAGCTTTAGTCTTCTGGCCTGTTGGGGGAAGAAACAGTGTCAGTGTGACATTGGTGCTGGTCCTCCACAGTCCCTCGCTGTCCTCTCTGTTCAGATCACCTTCAGAGGGTGGCGGGTCGGGGTGGGGGTCAGGGAACTGTCCAGGGCAGCCAAGGAAGAGCCCGGAACTACCTCTGCAGCACTATTGTCTTGCTAGCACCCCCTCCCCACAAATATCTGCCAGGTCCATGCGCCATCCTGCCTCCTTTGCTCCCCTCTCATCCCGTACTCCCCCCCCCCCGATTTCCACTCTAAGCTCACCCACCTTCCTTTTCGCACCCTTAGAAACTGCCTCTTGCTGGATTATATTTTATTCTACTGGTCTATTTGTCTTGGTGCATACTCTACTGTTTTAATTACTCTAGATTTTAGACTTTTTAAAGAAGTTGCCACTTCTTTATTCTAAAGCGGGACGTGTGCCACCTTTGGCAGAGGCCTGCTTGCAGGGCGGCTTTCAGGGAACTCAACTCAGGCGCTTAGATCTGGAGATGACTCCTTTACCCTTTGAACACAACTGTAGGTTAAAAAATTTAAAAAACTTTTTTTTAAAAAAAAATTACGTGCATCTGCGTGTGGGGCAAATGCACACAAGTGCAAATTCCTGCAGAATTCAGGGCTTTGGATGTGACAGCTTCAGCCAGTTACACGCCCCTGTAAGTTGTGATGTGGGGGAGGGGATTGTTGGAAACAGAACCCAGGTCCTCTGGGAGAGCCTCCAGTGCTCTCAGCAGCTGAGCCATCCCTCTTGCAACTTTTTTTGAGATCAGGCAGTAGGAGGTCTCCATCATTGGCTATTTTGCTGTTGATGGTGGTGTTTTTGCTTCATTTTGTCTTGTTTTGTTTGTTTGTTTGTTTGTTTTTTGGTTTTTTGAGACAGGGTTTCTCTGTGTAGTCCTGACTGTCCTGGAACTCACTCTGTAGACCAGGCTGGCCTTGAACTCAGAAATCCACCTGCCTCTCCCACCCAAGTGCTGGGATTACAGGCATGAGCCACCACGCCCTGCTCTTTGGTTTGTTTTTGAGAGTGCATCAACTGGAGAAGAGAAATTATTATTATTATTATTATTATTATTATTATTATTATAAAACTGCCATTTTAGTTGAAATGGGAGTCATTTCGAGTCCACTGCTGACTGTTGTAAGATAGATGCTTTAAAAATGATACCTTTATTTATTTTTATTGTATGAATATTTGGCCTGCTTTTATGTCTTATTCCATCCATGTGTGCCTGGTCCCTGTGGCAGTCAGAGGAGGGGGTTGTATCCCTTGGAAGAGGAGTTACAGGTGACTGTGAGCCACTGTGTGGGTGCTGGGAATTAAACCCAGGACCTCTGCAGGAGCAGCCAGTGCTCTTAAGCACCGAGCCATCGCTCCAGCACCTTAGCATAGACATCCTAATTTTTCCACTTTTATGAATGAGAGGGATGTTTCCTACTCGCCAAGTCTTCTTTCCTTTCCTTCTACAATGTCACCCACCATGGTTTGGAGAACAAGTTATCTGGCTCCTTAGTTTTATCCTTTTACCAAAACGTTTTACTTCGCTTTCTAAGGTTTAAAGACGTATTTTTTATTTGTGTGTATGTATGTGTGATTGGGCCAGTGTGTCTCACGTGGGTTCCCGTGCCAGAGGAGTCCAGAGGAGAGCACTGAACCCCTGAAGCTTGGCTCACAGGTGGCTGTGAGCTGCCCAATGTGGGTGCTGGGACCTGAACTGGGGGTCTCTGGGAGAGCAGCAAATGTTCCTAACCCTAACCACTGGGCCACCTCTCTGTGTTCTTTTGACTTAAAATACAAGTGTTTTTTTGTTGTTGTTGTTGTTGTTGTTGTTGTTGTTGTTGTTTTAGGACAGTTCTGTCAGATTCACACAACATTTCAAATATACTATATCCCCAACTCTGGTGAACTTGCCCCTGTGGAGTTTTGAATGAGAAGGCCTTGTTTGGGAAGGTTCTAGAACGTTTAGGAGATGCAAGCCTTCTGGACGAGGTGTGTGTCCCTGGGTGCGGGTTGCGAGATCCGCCTCACCTCCAGCTTCCTCTCTGGTTTCTGTGTGAACACTCGACTGCCCAGTGCCCTGCTTCAGCTGCCCCGCCGCTGTTACCCTTCCTTCTGGAACCGCAAGCCCAAACAAACTCTTTCTCCACAAGTTACTTTTTGGTCCTGACGCCTTACCGCGGGGGCAGAAAAGTGGCCATCGCCACACACCCGCAAACGGGCTTCCTCTTTTGGTCCACAGACAACTTGGTGTTTTCATCACCGGTTTTCAACAGATTTGAGACTTGTTCCTGTTCTGTGGTCCCACGGATTCCTGTTGGGGCCAGCGCTCTCCCTACGAGCCGCTTTGCAGTCTAATCACTGATCTTGTGTTTCTTTGCGGTCTTCTGAACCCATGGATGACCTTGGACTGCTGGTCCTCCCGCCTGCATCTTCCACACATTGAGGTTATGGACACGCCCTACCACACCCGCCTAATCACAAAGTCTGGATGCTTTTCCCTCAGTCTTTTCCCCAACTCTGTCTATTCCTCTCCGTGTGCAGCCCCACTGGGTTAAAGCCTCGGAGCCTGACCCACCTCCACCCTGTTCGTCTCACCAACGCAATGTTAGACTCCAGCTGCTGCCTTAGCCACAGCTCTTACAGCAACCGGTGCCCTCGCACAGAGGTGCTACTGAGGCACTGTGACTCCCCAGGCTTACACTCAGGCCCCGGCTTTCTCACCTGGGAAGTAATTTTTACATCAAAGAGGGTATCAGTGGCCACACATCCTGCTCTTTGCTGGCACATCTCTCTCTCTCCCCCTGCCCCCCGGTACAGGCTTGTGCTTGGAAGCCACCTCCATCCCCAGAAAGTCACAAAGCTTCAGCCATATTGAGGCCTGAATCCTCCCTAGAACCCCCTTGGCACACTGTTATTTTTCCTTTTGTCCATGGAATTGATAACTTTTTAAAAATAAAGGCCTTTCTCCTCAATAATCTGCCCCAGCGACCCTCTTGAAACCCCATCTGAGACCTTCCACACACACACATGGATGGCATCACAGCAGGAAGCCGAGGTGGCCATTTTGTTTTGCCTCTGGTCTGAGAGTCTTTGGGACCTGACTTTCAAGGTTCCCTTCTGCCATCTGCCTCCTCCACCAGCACCACCTCACACCGCAGGAGTTCTTGAGATGGTTTCTCCTTCCTGGAGGGCCAGGAAGTGTCCTCTACAAGGCTCCCAGCACTTTGCTGGAGATTTTGTGGAGGGGAGGTGGGATCGAGGTAAATTCTCATATAGTCTAGGCTGGCCTTGAATTCTCGAAGGTAATTAAGGTTCCCTTGAGCTCAAAATCCTCCTGCCTCTACGTCCCAAGTGCAGTAACTGCAGGTGCGGACACCACTGGCTGTCACTGTTTTTATTTTTCATATTTATTTATTTACTATATATGTGAGTATACACATACCATGCTGTGTGTGTGTGTGTGTGTGTGTGTGTGTGTGTGTGTGTGAACGTACATGCACGCTCTAGTCATTGTCGGTGCCTTGACCTCCTGGGCCATCCCTCTGCTTCCGACAGCCATGATTTATTCTTTGACTCTATATTAATTGTCTTCCTTTGAGAGTTCGTCTAGCTACCCACCTCTTCTCTGACTGTGTCTGTCTAAACTCCTTCCGGGATGAGCACTCAGCCCTGGGGACACCTCCCCCATCCCCACAGAGTTAGGGGACTTCATGCTCCGCTTACTGGTGATCCTCCAGCTTCAAGTCAGATTTTGGGAAGTGAACAGACATGGCTGAGCTGAGGCAACTCCCTGTCTGCTCTGCTTTCTCCCAGGCAGGCCCTTTCTCCTCTGAAAACCAAAGGAGTGAGTGGGCTGGCAATGACGACGAATGACAAAGTCAACAGAGAGGAGCCGAGATGGGACTGGACAGGGCGGTCCAGGAACTCGACCCTGCAGATGCTTCACTTGAGGAGTTCACTTCATGTGGATTCTGAGGGGGATTAGCACAGCACGCCTGTGGCCATCCAAGCCACAACACTGACAAAAAGACCCCAGTTACTCTAAGCACAGGCCTCCCAGCCTGACTCTGGACTGGAGAGAAGGGTGTCTTCACAGATCTGCACTGGGGAGAGGGAGGGAGGAGGCCAGGAACCAACCTTTGCTATGTCACTCCTCAGTAGCTGTCCACACTATTAATTATTATTATTATTATTATTATTATTATTATTATTATTATTTTAAGACGGGGTCTCTCACTGCGACCTAAGGCTGATCGATTAGGCTAGTCTGGCTAACCATCAAGCCTCAGGGACCATTCTGTCTCTACCTCCCCCGCACTGGGATTCCATCCATCATTACAGTGACAGAACTCAAGTCCTAATACTTGCGCTGGCAAGCACTTTTAACTGAGCGGTAGGATCCGCACTGTAAACAATCACCTTGGATCATGCTGGTGTAGACAGTTCTGTGGAAACACCCAGGAGGCTCAATTGGGGGTGCAGTCTTGGAGGCACTTACCTTGCCTTCTCTTCCAACCAAGGAACACTATCAATCCCAAAACCCCAGCCAGGAAGACAGCAGCAGCCACTGCCAAGCCAATTGTGGTGTGCAGATCCAGGCCACCAGTCTTACGATGCGTGCCTTCTGTGACGTCATTTTGGGTGCGTGCAAAAGTTGCAGCGGTGGTGCTTGGAGGTGTAGTGGGGGTGCGGGTGGCTGGAAGAGAGAGAAGTCAGCGTGGAACTTCCTGGCAAGAGGGAAGATGTCCTAAAGATGCCCCTGTTGCCCTCTTTGCCCATCAGGCTACTGAAGCAATGGACTCTGGGGAATTGGAATCACCCAAGGAATGCTGGGAGAAGGAAAAGGTTGGGGCCTGGAGCCAGACAGAGAAAGAACTGGTCTCCCAGGAAGAATTAGTTCACACGGTTCTGACAACTCAGAGCAGGTTGTAGGAGAGACTAGAGACAGTGATGGCTCACTGGTGGGCGGGGCTACACAGGGGCCAGCTGTGCCTGCTATGCCTTCTATTTAAGTTTAAACCTCAGATCCGGACCTGTCAAAACCCCAAATATGGACTTAGCACAGGGGCACCGGACCTCCTTTTTCCTCTTCCCAATTTGGCCATGTTGAGCAAACCTCTTTCCTCTGCTTGTCACTGTGACCTGTTCCTTTCATTGTCCTGTTGAGGGCAGATGGCCAGGCCTGGCTTGTTAGAGCTTCCAGGGTCCAGGCTCGGACTCAAGTAACAAGTGGGTTCTTCTTGGGTCGGGGAGGACATGGGGATCTTGTTTCCTGGAGGTGCATGTGCGTGTGCGTGTGCGTGTGCGTGCGCGTGCGTGTGCGTGTGTGCGTGTGTGTGTGTGTGTGTGTGTGTGTGTGTGTGATGGAGAAGCTCACACTGGAAGAAGGGAACAAAGGAGGGGCCGAGAATCCGGTGAGAAAGGACTCCTCAGACCCTCCTGTTCATCGTCAGTTACAAAGAGCCATCTCTAAGTCACACACATCAAAAACACTCTTTTTTTCTAAAATCGATTCTCATTAGAACAGAAGCAGTTGCAAGGCGTGCAAGGTTATTCCTAAAGTCATGGGGTTATTAAGCGAAAATAGGCACAGCTTACCTGTCTGTGAATCATTGGTCAGGGAGGCCCCAGAGGCCCTCACTACAACCTAGGCTATGGCCGCCGCGCTCCATTACCCACTGTAACTAGACGGTACAAACCTATTGCTGAAGACACTCCTTACTTGTGATGTAGGTGTGATCAAAACACATTTCTTAAATGGATGGAATAGTCAAATAGTAAAATCACACCAAAATCTTTTAGCCATTTATTTCATTTGTGTGCACAGTGTGTGAGTGTGCATACACTTCCCTATACACACATGGGCACGCACAGGGCAGAGGTGTGCACCTGGATATGCATGTGGAGGTCAGAAGAGGCTTACAGTGTTCTCTTCCCACATTCTTCATCTATTCCTCAGGTGTGGGTCTCTCCATGAAATGAGGGCTCAAGTGTCAGCCATGTTGAAAGCCGACAAACATCAGCAATCCTCCTGCCTCTACCTCCTTGGAACCAATGTTCCAATGTGACAAGTTTACAAGCATTGTGCAGAGCTACCCAGCTTCCTATGTGGTGGATTGTGGTGGGTACTTGGATTTTGAATGTCACAATCACAACCAAACTAGTGCCCTTAATGACTCCTGACTTTTTCTTTTAAAAGACAAAGTTTCTTATAGCCTAGACTGGCCTTGAACTTGCCATGTAGCTAAAATGTCTGTGAACTTCTGCTCTCTGCCACTATTTCTGAAGTTCTGGGTTTGCAGGTATGTACCACCCCCAAAAATCATGTGTGGTGGAGCACACCTTTAATCCTGCCCTTCAAGAGGCAGAGGCAGGCAGACTTCTGTGAGTTCAAGGCCAGTTTAGTCTAAACAGCATGTTCCAAAACATCTATGGCTACATACTGAGACCCTGTCTCAAAAAATTTTTTACTGTTATTGCTATAAATGTAAGTAATATAAGACAACTATATATGCGATATCCAGTTCAGTAGCTTAAAGCACACTCACTTGGTGGTGCTTTCTATTCAGTTCCAGAACTTTTTTTAATGAAATATTTCCTTTTTGCCCTAGTGGATTTTAATGAGGCATGTATTAAAAAATTAACGGGCAGGAATAATAAGTTAATGAATTAATTTAAAAAAACTGATGAAAGAACCTGGAGTGGAGGGGAGGTGTAACTCATTGGCAGAGCCCTGATCTAGTGTGTGTGTGTGTGTGTGTGTGTGTGTGTGTGTGTGTGTACAAGCAGAAAAACATGGCATGTCTGACTGAAGCAGAGAGAGGCATGGCTGCCCTAAAGCAAGGGTTAGACCAAGCCCCTAACAGGCTATCACAAAGGCCAGGAGAGAGTATCAAAGGAGGAAGAGGGAGGGGACTGGGAAGAATGGAAATTTCAAAAAAAGTCATTTAGGGAACCATGTAGGAGGCACAGGAAACACAGACATATGGCTGGCCGGCCAGTTCTGGCTGTGGAGTTGATCCTGAACCAGCACAGGGGTCAAGATGAGGTAATGGTTTGCCAAGGGCAGGTGGGTCTGACCTAGAAGGGACAGCCCATTTTTCACTGGCACTGCTGAGCATTGACAATGCAATTACTGATAATCAATTGTTTGACAATTAATTTTATATTTTATTTTCCATAAATGTATGTTTTATTAACTTTTGCACACACATATTTGTGTCTGAGTTCATGTGTGTGTATATATGTATGTGTTTGTGTGTGTGTGCTTGTGTGTGTGTATGTATGTGTACCTGTGCATGCATATGTACCTGTGCCTGTGCGTGCAGATGTGTGTGTGTGTGTATGTGTGTGTGTGTGTGTGTGTGTGTGTGTAGGCCAGAGGCCAGCCTTGGGTGCTCCTTCCTCAGACATCAGACACCTTATTTTGTAAGTTCAGACCACGTGAGCACCTGTAACCCACAACACCATGGGGGATGGAGACAAAGGATCAATGGGGCATCATAGGCCAGTCTCAGCCCCAAACAGTGAGCTCCAGGTTCAATGAGAGACCCTGCCTCAACAGAATAAGGTGGTCTTGCTAAGTGGTTGCCACAAACACAAACTGGTGCATATGTACACACACACACACACACACACACACACACACACATGCACACACACACACTCAGCATGCACACACATGCTTATACCATATATACATGCTCCACAAAATTAAGACAGGAGGCAAGCAATAGAGTGAACTCAAGCAGAAGCCTTGCGTCTACTGGTTGAGAGAAACTTGGAGGTAAAGGGTCCCTTTCAAGGCCTGTGAATCACCAGCATGACCTTCAGCAGGGGTTGAGCTCTGCTGGCCTCTGTGTCTCCCTCAGTGCATAGACCATGGCAGCGCTCAGCAGCAGTGACTGACAGAGGCTGGGGTAATGCCCACACAGTGAGTAGGCTGGACCTGTGTGCATTGTGTGGCTGCAGTTATGCCTGCAACAGAGTAGGTTAAGTAAATCGAAAACCTAACCATGGTAGGAACATGACGGTCCATGTGGGAAAGGTGGGGGCTGAGGACAAAGGAGGGAGAAGAGGGACATGAGGATGAGAAAAAAGAAACCGAGGGAAAGATGGGGGAGCCAGAGGCAACAGGGACCAGAAGCTATCTACTGTGGAGGCCGTGAGATAGGGTGTAAACTCTTGATCTAACTGAGACCTGGCCAGACACAGGAACAAGGGGGAGGTTGTGCCAGCCCAGAAAAGATAGATACCCACAGATTTCTAGCAGCAAGGGCAGGATGGATGGTAGTGCAAATCTGAAGAAAGGAGCAGGAAACTGGGCCATCTGGGAAGAGCTGAGGCCTGGGAGTAGGATGGGGAGATCTGAGGGTACAATGGGGGGACAGTTCACAGAAAGCTGCTAGTGTGTGCAGATGGTTATGGAGAAGAGAAAAGGCAAACTCGGCAGAGCTCTGGGGAGGGAAGAGAACGCATGAGAGAAATCCACAGGAAGGATCCGAAAGCTAGGCTCTCTAATGACATTTATGGTATAAGGAAGCCAGGGGCCACCTAAGCCAAGGTTGCAATGGACTCACCATTGGTCACAGTGAGTTGGGTCCCAGCAAGAGACTGCCAAAACTTCATGCCTTCTGTTGTTAGCAGAAAAACTCGGCCAAAATATGTGGCCTGGTCAGTCTCCTTTAAGTTCAGAATCCTGAGGACTCCGGATGTCTGACCCTGTGTCCAGTTCAGGATGAGCCGCTCCTTGAAGTGCTCATGTGTGAAAGGCAGGTTGGAGTTGTAGATGAATTCCCCATGGAAGTGCTTCCATCTCCAGGCTATGCTCATCTGCGGATCCTTGGCCAACTCCCAAGGGAAGTAGAAGGAGAAGGGGATCTCGATGGAGTCGTCCTGGACTCCAGAGATTCTTGCTGATTGATTGAACCCATAGTCCTTTTTTCTGTTGGATCCTGCTGAGTTCCCTGGGAGGATGAGGAGAATCTGAAGACAGTGCAGGGGTGGAAAGGACAACCAGAGCATCCTGAGCCTTCATACACTGGCAGGGGTGGGACACAGGCAGAACTGTCCCTTTGGCTAGTGGGACAGGGAAGAGAGTGAAGGACTGGGTTGGGCTCCCTCTGAAGGATGAGCTCTCTTGGGGCAGAGAGACCTGACAGGCTCCTCTAACAGATACCAGTCCACATGACACCCACTCTGCTGCTCTCCACTGTCCCCTCCTGGGGTTAAGTCCCTGCTAGTGAGGTCCCCACCACTCACCACTTTGTAGACATGCTCCTGAGAGCAGAAGAAGCAGGATCTGAGCCATTGCCAGAGTCCCTCCAGGAAGTGAGACCAGCAGAGACATAAGGAAGGAGAGGGCTCTGTTATAGCAACACTGGGGTGCTCAGGAGTCCAGAGACAACCAGGGTAAAGTGACACACAACCTCAGGCCTTCTCATGTGGAGGACTGAGTTGGGGCAGGACCTCTCCATCTCCACCTCCTGGTGGCCAGCAACTTCCTTTACTGATCTGGCTTCTTCTTTTCCCATGTTGCAGAAGATTAGCCCTTGTGGTCACTCACAACATAACTGGGCCCTTGTGCTTAGCCCCCATTGTTGACTTGGAGACATGGCCTAGACCTTGGCATGACTGGCTCTCCTCTCTTTTACCTTGATCTTCTCCCTTGTCTACTTTTTCCAAGGCGCTTGTAATCTTTTTGTCTTCTTTCTATATATCTTCTACTCTTTCCCTCTTACTCCCCAATTTCTTTCTCATTGTGTCTCTTACCATGCTGTTTTTCTGGGTCTCTCTCTATTCTCAGGTAATTAAGGTGTCAGTCTCTGAACCACTTCAGACACGATGAGGAAGGTGGTGATGAGGAAACTCATTCAGTCCCCGGCCATAGCACAGTGACCCCCTTACCCTGCTCCTCCTTCCCGCTGGCTGTCCCCCATCTGATCTTTGGTATTTTCTTGTCTTTTAGGAATTCTTCACAGTGCCCTGGCAGAACTATGGCCTGGTGGACTCTCTCTCCCTTGGCATACTCCTTGTGGCACCGTCTCCAACTTCCACTGGCTTCTTGGACAGTGATTCTAAAACTTCTCAAGTTTATAAACAATCATTTCTCCCTACCCCTCACCCCCACCACAAAACTCACTCAGAAGAGGACACCAAGGATCAGAGAAGTCCTGGCACATGTCCCATGATAGTCACGTGGCTCACTGACTGGACTTTAGCTACATTGAGTTCTTGGAGTCTTCTATTCCACAGAGACTTTGGTTGGTCTGCTCAGTGCAGCTTCTGAGGAGGCTCTTTCCACAAAGCTCTTGGGTGACTCCCTCTAGTTATGGTCACACCAGAAATTTCTTTGGACTAAGTGGGCACAGACGACTTAGAGCAGCCATGTATCACTCAAGACCTAAGGCTTGGGACATGGCTGACATTGGGCACAGCTGGCCTGTGACTTGGGTGGAGATATGAGAGGTTGGGGTAGAGCCTGTTGTGGCTTCAAGGCTGGTTCTAAGGAGGTTCATATTACCCTTCCTCAGGACATAGTGCTATCAGCTCCCTGAAAGGCATGAAGGCATGATTGTATCAGAGGAAGTGACATCATTTTTCCTGAGTGACATGTGCAGAGACATCTTCCATTTCCTTAGCTTTCCTGGCATTAATTGCCTTGTCCTTGATTCCCTGAAACTGGCTACACAGCCTGCCCCTCCCATATATGATTCTCTGCCTTCCTCGAAGTCCCCAAGTTCCTTGGACCCCTTACCTGATCCAGACACAGACTTTCATGACCTCACTGCCAGCTGCACAGGGACAGACTTCTGTATCCAGAGTCCCCTTGGAGACACTGAGACACAGAACCTTTGGGATGAATTGGCCCCAGATGGAAGGTCAGTCAGGACAGGGACTAGGGATCAGTCGTTGTAGGAATGAGTTGTTTGTTTGCGTGTGTGTGTGTGTGTGTGTGTGTGTGTGTGTGTTTAAATTCTATCTAAAGGAGCCCAAACTGGTCCTAAAATGTTTTATATAGCCTAAGATAACCACAAAGGACTACATACAGAACTTCCTGCATGGTCCTCCCTTGAGCAGAGATTACAGCTGTGTACCATCATGCCCCTTTATCTATTGTTGGACACACAACCTTTGGTTCTGTGCATGTCAGGAAAGTAAGCACTCCACGAGATGAACTGCAATTTTAGCTGCAGTGAGGTCTGCGAGGATGCTCTCTTGGTCATGAGTCCTCATTTCCAGATTTCATTTGCCTTTCCCTTAATCAGCAGGTAAATGGTGGTTCAATTGCTAACTTACCCTACAAGGAGCTGACAGAACTGCCATATGCCCTCTGCTGGACCTCAGCATTATTACACATCAGGCTCTGGTGGGTTCTACAGGAGCCCAGTGTCCCTTGTGCCCTGCTCCACTGCTGCCACCTGCTGGCTCCTGAATTCCAGGTCATGAGCTCTGTTCTATTTTCATGTTTTGGACTCAGTTGAATTCCTGCTGTGGGAAGAGAGAAAGAAATGCACCCTTTCATTTTGAAGTGGGCCTGGTCTATATATATATCAAGTTTTAGGGAAGCAAGCACTAAAATTTTCTCTCAAAAAATCAAAACACACAAACAAAAACTAAGGAAAATAAAAAAGGCTGCCATCTTTCCAGTGACAGAGGAGGCAGGTACAGTCAGGAAGCAGGGATCAGGAGCAGCAGAAACAGCTGGGTCTGGGTCCATCCAGGCTCTGTCTACACCCAGGGAGCTGGGTGGCTCCACGGTCCTCTGTGCACTGATTCTGCCAGGGAGTACCACTCTTCAGGGAGTGATTTGACTCCAATCTTTAGAGGTCAGGCTGCAGTCAGCTTCTGATGGGTGACTGAGCAGGCAGCTACAGCCAGGAGTAAGGGAACAGGAGCAGCAGAACAGCTGGGACAGAGTCAATCCAGGCTCCACCTGCACCAAGAAGGTGGGTGGCACCACAGCACACTGTGACAGGAGAGAGCAGGTCACCCAGTGGTGCTGAGACAGGCTTGCAGGCCCACAGGAAGGACAAGCACCCACCAGAGTCAGCAGGACCAACTAACACCAGATAATGAAAGGAGAACATAGGAACATTACCAACAGAAATCAAGGCAACATAGCACCATCAGAACTCAGTTATCCCACAACAGCAAGTCCTGGATATCCCAACACACTGGAAAAAGCAAGATTTTGATTTAAAATCACAGCTCATGATGCTGATAGAGGGCTTCTAGAGGGACATAAATATCTCCCTTAAAGAAATACATAAAAACACAAGTAAGCCCTTAAAGAACTACAGGAAACCTTAAAAAATAAACAAAAAATAAAAACAAACAAACAAACAAACAAACAGAAAACAGGTGAAGGAATTGAAGAAATCCATCCAGGATCTGAAAATCGAGGCAGAAACAATAAGAAATCAGAAATGGAAACAACTCTGGACAGAGAAAACGTAGGAAAGAAGTCAGGAGTCATGAATACAAGTACCAACAACAGAATTCAAGAGATAGAAGAGAGAATCTCAGATACAGAAGGTACCATAGAAAGCATTGAAACAACCGTCAAAGAAAATGCAAAATGCAAAAATCTCCTGACCCAAAACATACAAGAATTCCAGGACAAAATGAGAAGACCAAACCTAAGGATTATAGGTATAGAAGAGAGTGAATATTTCCAACTTAAAGGTCCAGTAAATGTCTTCAACAAAAATATAGAAGAAAACTTCCCTAACCTAAAGAGAGAGATGCCCATGAACATACAAGAAGCCTACAAAACTCCAAATAGTTTGGACAAGAAAAGTAATTTCTCCAATCACATAATAGATAAAACACCAAATGTACTAAACAAGGAAAGAATATTAAAAGCAGTAAGGGAAAAAGTCAAGTAACATATAAAGGCAGACCTATCAGAATTATGCCAGACTTCTCACCAGAGACTATGAAAGCCAGAGAAGATCCTGGGCAGATATCATACAGACCCTAAGAGAACACAAATGCCAACCTAGGCTACTATAACCAGCAAAACTCTCAATTACTATAGATGGAGAAACCAAGGTATTCAATGACAAAAACAAATTTACACAAAATCTTTCCACAAATCCATCCCTCCAAAGGATAATGAATGGAAAATACCAACGAAAGGAGGGAAACACCACACTAGAAAAAGCAAGAAATGAATTGTCTTTTAACAAAACAAAAAGAAGAGAGATACAGAAACATAACTTCACCTCTAATAACAAAAGTAACAGGAAGCAACCACCATCAATCACTTCTCCTTAATATCTCTTAATATCAATGGACTCAATTCTCCAAAAAGAAGACATAGACTAATAGACTGGATACATAAGCAGGACCCAACATATTGCTGCATACAGGAAACTCACCTCAGGCACAATGACAAACACTACCTCAGAGTAAAAGGCTGGGAAACATTTTCTAAGCAAATGGTCCCAAGAAACAAGCTGGAATAGCCATTCTAATATTAGATAAAATTGACTTCCAACTTGAAGTAATGAAAAAAGATAAGGAATGGCACGTCATACTCATCAAAGGAAACATATACCAAGATAAACTCTCAATTCTGAAAATCTATACTCCAAAGACAACGGCACTCATGTTCATAAAAGAAACTTTACTAATGCTAAAAGCGAACATTGCACTCTAGTGGGATACTTCAACACCCCACTCTCATCAATGGACATATCAGGGAATAAACAAACTAAACAGAGAAACAGTGAAACTAACAGAAGTTATGAACCAAGTGGATTTAACAGATATCTATAGAACATTTTATCTTAAAACAACAGAATATGCCTTCTTCCCAGCACCTCACTGTACCTTCTACAAAATTGACCATATACTCAGTCACAAAGCAGACCTCAGCAGATAAAAGATTGAAATAATTCCATGCACCCTTTCAGATCACCACGGACTAAGGCTGGTCTTCAATAACAACAAAAACAACAGAAAGCCCACATACACATGGAAACTGAACAACATTCTACCCAATGATAACTCGATAAAGAAAGAAAGAAAGAAAGAAAGAAAGAAAGAAAGAAAGAAAGAAAGAAAGGAAGGAAGGAAGGAAGGAAGGAAGGAGGAAAGAAAGAAAGAAAGATAGAAAGAAGGAATGAAGGAAAGAAAGAAAGAAAGATAAAAAGAAGGAAAGAAAGAAAGAAAAAAGAAAGAAAGAAATTAAAGACTTTTTAGAATTTAATGAAAATGAAGGCACAACATACCCAAACTTATGGGACACAGTGAAAGCAGTGCTAAGAGGAAAACTCATAGGTCTAAGTGCCTCTAAAAAGAAACTGGAAAGAGCATATACTAACAGCTTAACAGCATAGCTGAAGGTTCTAGAACAAAAGGAAGCAAATACACCCAAGAGGAGTAGAAGGCAGGAAATAATCAAACTCAGTGCTGAAACCAACCAAATAGAAACAAAAAGAATTTTGCAAAGAATCAACCAAACCAGGAGCTGGTTCTTTGAAAAAATAGCCAACAAAATAAATAAACCCTTAGCCAAACTAACCAGAGATCACAGATACAGTACTCAAATCAGCAAAATCAGAAATAAAAAGGGAGGCATAACAACAGATACTGAAGATATACAAAAATATCATCAGATCCTACTACAAAAGCCAATATCAACAAAAAGTCAAAAATCTAGAGGAAACAGACAATTTTCTAGATAGATACCAGGCTCCAACGTGAAATCTGTATCAGATGAAAGACTAAAAAATCCCATAACCCCTAAAGAGATAGAAGCAGTCATTAATAATCTCCTATCCAGAAAAAAACAAGTCCAGGACAAGATGGGTTCAATGCAGAGTCCTATCAGACCTTCAAAGAAGACCTAATACCAATACTCTTCTAACTTTTCCACAAAATAGAAACACATGGGACAATTTGTTTTATGAAGGCACAATTACTCTGATACCTAAAGCTCACAAAGACCCAACAAAGAAGAGATCTTTAGATCAATTTCCCTTATGAATATTGATGGAAAATACTCAATAAAATTCTTGCCAGCCATATCTAAGAACACATCAAAAGGATAACCCACCACGATCAAGTAGGCTTCATCTCAGGGATGCAGGGATAGTTCAATATACAGAAATCCATCAATGTAATCGACTATATAAACCAACTCAAAGAAAAAAAAACCACATGATTTGATGCTGAGAAAGCATTTGACAAAATCCAACATCTCTTCATGACAAAGATCTTGGAAAGATCAGGACTTGGAATTCAAGGCCCACAGCTAAATATAGTAAAAGCAATGTACAGCAAACTAGTAGCCAACATCAAACTAAATGGAGAGAAACTTGAAACAATCCCACTGAAATTGGGGACTAGACAAGACTGTCTACTCTCTCCCTACCTGTACAATATAGTACTCAAAGTCTTAGCCAGAGCAATTAGACAACAAAAGGAGGTCAAAGGGATTCAAATTGGAAAGGAAGAAGTCAAAGTATCACTATTTGCAGATGATATGATAGTATACTGAAGTTCTCCACCATAGAACGCCTAAATGTGGTAAACAACTTCAACAAAGTGGCTGGATATAAAATTAACTCAATCAGTAGCCTTCCTATACTCAAAGGATAAAGAGACTGAGAAAGAAATTAGGGAAATGACCCTCTTCACAAGAGCCACCAATAATATTACATACCTTGGTGTGAGTCTAACCAAGCAAGTGAAAGTTCTGTATGACAAGAACTTCAAGTCTCTGAAGAAAGAAGTTGATGAAGATTTCAAACTGGAAAGATTTTCCACACTCATGGATTGGCAGGGCTAATATTGTAAAAATGGCCATCTTGCTTAAATCTACAGATTCTATGGAATCCCCATCAAAATTCCAACTCAATTCTTCATAGAGTTAGAAAGAGCAATTTCCAAATTTATCTGGAATAACAAAAAACCCAGGACATGAAAACTATTCTCAACAATAAAAGAACTTCTGGCAGAATCACCATCCCTGATCTCAAGCTGTACTACAGAGCAATAGTGATTAAAACAAAAACTGCATGGCTGGGCGGTGGTGGCACACGCCTTTAATCCCAGCACTTGGGAGGCAGACGCAGGTGGATTTCTGAGTTTGAGGCCAGCCTGGTCTACAGAGTGAGTTCCAGGACAGCTAGGAATACACAAAGAAACCCTGTTTTGAAAAACCAAAAACCAACCAACCAAACAAAAACTGCATGATATTGGTACAGGGCCAGACAGGTAGCTCAATGGAATAGAATTGAAGACCCAGAAATGAACCCTCACACCTATGGTCACTTGATCTTTGACAAAGGAGCTAAAACCATCCAGTGGAAAAAAGACAGCATTTTCAACAAATGGTGCTGGGTGAACTGGCAGTCAACATGTAGAAGGATGCAAATTGATCCATTTGTATATGCCTGTAAAAAGATCAAGTCCAAGTGGATCAAGAACTTCCACATAAAACCAGATACACTGAATGTAATAGAAGAGAAATTGGGGAAGAGCCTGGAGCACATGGGCACAGGGGAGCACTTCCTGAATAGAACACCAATAGCTTATACTCTAAGATCAAGAATTGACAAATGGGACCTCATAAAATTGAAAAACTTCTGTAAGGTGAAGGACACTGTCAATAGGACAAAATAGCAACCAACAGATTGGGAAAAGATTTTTACCAATCCTACATCCAATAAAGTGCTAATATCCAATATATACAAAGAACTCAAGATGATAGGGTCCAGAGAACCAAATAACCATATTAAAAATGGGGTACAGAGCTAAACAAATAATTCTCAACTGAAGAATACTAAATGGCTGAGACACACCTAAGGAAATGTGCAACATCCTTAATCATCAGGGAAATGCATTTCAAAACAACCCTGAAATTCTACCTCTCACCAATCAGAATAGTCAAGATAAAAAACTCAGGGGACAGCAAATGCTGGTGAGGATGTGGAGAAAGAGGATCACTCCTCCATTGCTGGTGGGATTGCAAGCTGGTACAACCACTCTGGAAATCAGTTTGGTGGTTCCTCAGAAAACTGGATATAGCACTACTTGAAGACCCAGCTATACCACTCACTCCTGGGCAAATGCCCAGAAGCTGCTCCAACATGTAATAAAGACACATGCTACACTGCGTTCATATCAGCCTTATTTATAATAGCCAGAAGCTGGAAAGAACCCAGATGTCCCTTAACGGGTTAATGGATACAAATAAATGTGATACATTTACACAACTGAGTATTACTAAGCTATTAAAAACAATGAATTTATGAAATTCTTAGGCAAATTTATGGAGCTAGAAAATATCATACTGAGTGAGGAAACTCAATCACAAAGAACACACATGGTGAGGCCTTGCACTGAGGCAGCCAGAGGCACCCAGCAGGGGGATCTGCTAGGCTCTCGCCTCCAGGCAGGCCCAGTGGTGCCCGCCTAGGCTCTGCTGCACTTCCCGGCGACCTTAGGCCGTGCACCGAGGCAGCTGGAGGCACCCAGCTCCCCAGGACCCCAGACCAGCGATAATGGCAGGCCTCCATATTGCAACCAGGACACAGCTGGAAAGGCGCAGGTAGACAGATTCCATCTGGGGCTACCGCGCAGGGGGATCTGCTAGGCTCTCACCGCCAGGCAGGCCCAGTGTTGCCCACCTAGGCTCTGCTGCACTTCCCGGCGACCTTAGGCTGTGCACCCAGGCAGCCGGAGGCACCCAGCTCCCAGGACCTTGGACAAGCCATATCGGCAGGCCTCCATATTGCAACCAGGACACAGCTGGAAAGGCTCAGGTAGACAGATTCCATCTGGGGCTACTGCGTGGGGGGGATCTGCTAGGCTCTCACCACCAGGCAGGCCCAGCAGCGCCCGCCGAGGCTCTGCTGCACTTCCCCGTACTTCCCCGTGACCTCAGGCCGTGCACCAAGGCAGCAGGTGGCAGCCAGCTCATGATCCCGTTGAGCAACAATCACGCATAACCACCAGTAGAGAAACAACAGGTGAGCTCAGCCTCACGGGAGATTCAAACACCAGCCAGTGACAACAAGGTCAACTAACACCAGAAATAACCAGATGGTAATATCACGCGCTTCTCTTGATCACCGTAATTTCACGCAGCCAAGCTGCAATCCAGGCGGAAGCTGTGTGATATTTACTGGGAAAAGCCTTGTTTGGCAGGGCTGTTCAAGGTGAATGACGCTGTGGGCCTCCTTGGCTGCAGATAGGGCTGAGCTGAAATTTCTCATGGCAAGCTGTGTGACCCTTTATCTGACCTGTTCTTTTACTTACAAGATGTCCCTGCCAGCCGGAGGTGCGAGCATCCAGGAGTGATGATTCACTGAGAGTTTATTCTTTGAACTACAGCACTGGCCATGATTTATCTTCTAGAGATCCATTGCTTTGCTTTTAATCAGCTGTACAGTTATTACCTAGATACATTAAAGAATTAACCTCCCAACAATTTATATTATTTGTATGGTTAGCTGGCTTTGGCACTCTGACATGGAAACCTTCAGTTAAGTAAAGTTTCAAAATAAGCCTGAGGAAGTCTCACAAGAAGATAGTAAACATAATGTAATCTCTGACTCTTGAATTACTAATTTATTATTGACTACAGAGGGACGCGATAACCTTGTGTGTAATCTCTGACTCTTGAATTACTAATTTATTATTGACTACAGAGTGACACGATAACCTTGTGTGTAATCTCTGACGTTCATGCCTGATTCATTTTGTATTTCCTTGTGCCAGATACTCATGGTAACCATTCTTTGTAAACATTTCACTGGATACATTTTTCTTCAGAAATGTAATGCCAGTTTGCCTGTATAAAAGTTCCTGCCTCAGAACAGTAAAGTGCATTCAGACACATTCAGATCTTGTGTGTGTCTGTCTGTCATTCGCCGGACCTGTACCTTCCTGCATACCAAAGACCCTGATTCCCCACGGGAGTGTGTGTTCCGACTGAGTCGGGCTGTGGCATGGTAAAAGGTAAATGAAGGAACGTCACTAACAGAAATCAAGGCAACATGACAGCATCTGAACCCAGTTCGCCAACAACAGGAAGCCCTGGATACCCCAAAACACCAGAAAAACAAGACTTGGATATAAAATCGCTGGTTAGGATGCTGGTAGCTGAACACATAGAAAAATCTTGTAAAGAAATAGAGGAGAAAATGGATCAAAAGTTAGAAGCCTTTACAAGGCAAATACAAAAATCACTTCAAGAAATTCAGAAGATGGATCAAAAAGAAGACAATAAGGAAGAAAGACAAAAATCACTTAAAGAAATACAGAAGAACGTGGGCCAACAATTAGAAGCTATGAAAGAGGAAACACAAAAATCTATTAAAGAAATACACGAAAACACAATCAAGCAAGCGAAAGATCTGAGCATATCCATCCAGGTACTAAAAACAGAAGTAGAAACAACTAAGAAATCGCAGAGGGAGACAACATTGGAGATAGAGAACCTTGGGAAGAAATCAGGGGCCATAGATGCAAATATCAACAATAGAATACAAGAGATAGAAGACAGAATATCAGAAGCCGAAGATACAATAGGAACCATTGACTCAACAGTCAAAGAAAATACTAAATGCAAAAAGGCTGTAACCCAAACATCCAGGAAATCCAGGACACAATGAGAAGACCAAACCTAAGGATTACAGGTGTAGACGAGAGTGAAGATTCACAAGTTAAAGGGCCAGCAAATATCTTCTACAAAATTATGGAAGAAAACTTCCCCAACCTAAAGAGAGAGAGATGCCCATGAATATACAAGAAGCATATAGAACCCCAAACAGACTGGATCAGAACAGAAATACATCCCGTCACATAATAATCAAAACTCCAAATGTACTAAACAAAGAAAGAATATTAAAGGCAGCAAGAGAAAAAGGCCAAGTAACTTATAAAGGAAGACCTATCAGAATAACACCAGACTTCTCACCTGAGACCATGAAAGCTAGGAGATCCTGGGCAGATATAATGCAAACTCTAAGAGAACACAAACTTCAGCCAAAACTACTTTACCCAGCAAAGCTCTCAATCGCCATAGATGGAGACATCAAGGTATTCCATGACAAAACCAAATTTGCACGATATCTTTCCACAAATCCAGCCCTACAAAGGATAATAGGGGGAAAACACCAAGACATGACGGAAACTACACCCGGGAAGAAGCAAGATAGAAACCTCCTCTCATCAAACCCAAAAGAAGATAACCTCTCAAATATAAAAAATAAATAAATAAAATAAATAAATATAATTTCAAAAATGTCTGGAGGTAATAATTACTATTCCTTAATATCTCTTCACGTCAATAGACTCAATTCCCCAATAAAAAGACATAGATTAACAGACTAGATATGGAAAGAGGACCCTACATTTTGCTGCATACAGGAAACACATCTCAGTGTTAAAGACAAACACTGCCTTAGAGTAAAAGGCTGGAAGACAATTTTACAAGCAAATGGTCTCAGGAAACAAGCTGGAGTAGCCATTCTAATATCAGATAAAATTGACTTCCAACCTAAAATCATCAAAAGAGACTCAGAAGGTCACTTCTTGCTGGCCAAAGGGAAAATCCACCAAGAAGAGCTCTCAATACTGAACATCTATGCTCCAAATGCAAGGGCACCCTCATTTGTAAAGGAAACCTTACTAAAGCTTAAAGCACACATTACACCTAACACAATAATTGTGGGTGACTTCAACACTCCACTCTCCTCAATGGACCAATCAGGAAAGCAGAAACTAAACAGGGACACAGTGAAACTAATTGAAACTCTGGACCAATTGGATTTAACAGATATATATATAGAACATTTCATCCTAAAGCTAAAGAATATACCTTTTCCTCAGCACCGCATGGTACCTTCTCCAAAATAGACCATATAATTGGTCACAAGACAGATGTCAACAAATACAAGAAGATCGAGCTAATCCCATGCCTCCTATCAGATCACCATGGAGTAAGAGTGGTCTTCAATAGCAACAAAAACAACAGAAAGCCCACATAAACATGGAAACTGAACAATACTCAATGACTCCTTGGTCAAGGAAAAAATAAAAAAAGAAATCAAAGACTTTTTAGAATTCAATGAAAATGAAGGTACAACCTACCCAAATCTATGGAACACAAAGAAAGCAGTGCTAAGAGGAAAACTCATAGCTCTAAGTGTATCCAAAAAGAAACTGGAGAGAGCATATACTAGCAGCTTAACGGCACACCTTAAAGCCCTGGAAGAAAAAGAAGTTAATTCACCCAGGAGGAGTAGAAGACAAGAAATCATCAAACTCAGGGCTGAAATCAATGAAATAGAAACAAAGAAAAACCATACAAAGAAGCAACAAGACCAGGAGCTGGTTCTTTGAGAAAATCAACAAGATAGATAAACCCTTAGCCAGACTAACCAAAGGACACAGAGACAGTATACAAATTAACAAAATTAGAAATGAAAAGGGAGACATAACAACAGAAACTGAGGAAATTCAAAAGGTCATCAGATCCTACAACAAAGGTCTATACTCAAAATAACTGGAGAATCTAGAGGAAATGGACAATTTCCTAGACAGATACCAAATACCAAAATTAAATCAGCATCAAATAGATCAGCTAAATAGTCCCATAACCCCTAAAGAAATAGAAGGGGTTATAGAAAGCCTCCCAACCAAGAAAAGTACAGGACCAGATGGTTTTAGTACACAATTCTACCAGACCTTTAAAGAAGACTTAACACCTATACTTCTCAAACTATTCCACAAAATAGAGACAGAAGGGATACTGCCCAACTCATTGTTTGAAGCCACAATTACACTAATACCTAAACCACAAAACGATCCAACAAAGAAAGGGAACTACAGGCCAATTTCTCTTATGAATATCGATGCAAAAATACTAAATAAAATTCTTGCCAACTGAATCCAAGAGCACATCAAAACGATCATTCACCATGATCAAGTAGGCTTCATCCCAGGGATGCAGGGATGGTTCAATATACAGAAATCCAACAATGTAATCCACTACATAAACAAACTAAAAGAAAAAAAACCCACATGGTCATCTCATTAGATGCTGAAAAAGCATTCGACAAAATTCAGCATCCTTTCATGCTAAAAGTCTTGGAAAGAGCAGGAATTCAAGGCCCATACCTAAACATAGTAAAAGCAATCTACAGCAAACCAGTAGCCAACATCAAAATAAATGGAGAGAAACTTGAAGCAATCCCACTAAAATCAGGGACTAGACAAGGCTGCCCTCTCTCTCCATATCTTTTCAATATAGTACTTGAAGTTCTAGCGAGAGCAATTAGACAACATAAGGAAGTCAAAGGGATACAAATTGGAAAGGAAGAAGTCAAACTATCATTATTTGCAGATGATATGATAGTTTACTTAAGTGACCCAAAAAACTCCACCAGAGAACTTCTACAGCTGATAAACAACTTCAGCAAAGTGGCAGGTTATAAAATTAATTCAAGCAAATCAGTAGCCTTCTTGTACTCAAAGGACAAGCAGGCTGAGAAAGAAGTTAGGGAAATAACACCCTTCACAATAGCCACAAGCAACATAAAGTACCTTGGCGTATCTCTAACCAAACAAGCGAAAGATCTGTATGACAGGAACTTCAAGTCCTTGAAGAAAGAAATCGAAGAAGACCTCAGAAGATGGAAAAGTATTTCTTGTTCCTGGATTGGCAGGATCAATATAGTAAAAATGTCCATCTTGTCAAAAGCAATCTACAGATTCAATGCGATCCCCATCAAAATCCCAACTCAATTCTTTATAGATCTAGAAAGAGCAATTCTCAAATTCATCTGGAGCAACAAAAAACCCAGGATAGCTAAAACTATTCTCAACAATAAAAGGACTTCTGGGGTAATCAATATTCCTGACCTTAAACAGTACTACAGAGCAATTGTGTTAAAAACTGCATGGTATTGGTACAGCAACAGGCAAGTGGGTCAATGGAATAGGATTGAAGACCCAGAAATTAACCCACAGACTTATGGTCACTTGATCTTTGATAAAGGCGCCACAACCATCCAGTGGAATAAAGATAGCCTCTTCAACAAATGGTGCTGGTTCAACTGGAGGTCAACATGCAGAAGACTGTGAATTGACCCACTCTTATCTCTTTGCAGTAAGATCAACCACAAGTGGATCAAGGACCTCCACATAAAACCAGACACGCTGAAACTATTAGAAAAGAAACTTGGGAAGACCTGGAGGACATAGGCACAGGGGTAAAGTTCCTGAACAGAACACCAATAGCTTATGCACTAAGATCAAGAATTGACAAATGGGACCTCATAAAATTACAAAGTTTCTGCAAGGCAAAGGACACTGTCAGAAGGACAAAACGACAACCAACAAAGTGGGAAAAGATCTTCACCAACTCCACATCCGATAGAGGGCTAATATCCAATATATACAAAGAACTCAAGATGTTAGACCCCAAAGAACCAAATAACCCTATCAAAAAATGGGGTACAGAGCTAAACAAAGAATTTTCACCAGAAGAAATCCGGATGGCCGAGAAACACCTTAAGAGATGTTCAACATCATTAATCATCAGAGAAATGCAAATCAAAACAACCCTGAGATTCCATCTCACACCAGTCAGAATGGCTAAGATTAAAAACTCAAGAGACAACAAATGCAGGCGAGGATGTGGAGAAAGAGGAACACTCCTCCACTGTTGGTGGGATTGCAAAATGGTAAAACCGCTCTGGAAATCAGTGTGGCGGTTCCTCAGAAAATTGGGCATGTCCCTTCCAGAGGACCCTGGCATACCACTCCTGGGCATATACCCAGAGGATTCCCCTGCATACAATAAAGACACATGCTCCACTATGTTTATAGCAGCCTTGTTTATAATAGCCAGAAATTGGAAGAAGCCCAAATATCCCTCAAAGGATGAATGGATACAGAAAATGTGGTATATTTATACAATGGAATACTACTCAGCAATTAAAAATAATGAATTCATGCTATTTGTAGGTAAATGGTTAGACCTGGAAAATATCATCCTGTGTGAGCTAACCCAGTCACAAAAGAATACACATGAAATGCAATCACTGATAAGTGGATATTAATGAGCCCAGAAGCCCTAAATACTCAAGGCACAAATAGCAAGTCAAATGATTCCCAAGAAGAAAGGAGAGGACCCTGGGCCTGTAAAGATTGGATCCATTTTTGTAGAGAAACCGTGGGGGGAGGGGGAATGATTGGGGAATAGTTGGGGGGAGAGGAATTATGAGACATAGGGAGGGGGGAACTGGGAAAGAGGAAAGCCTTTGGAATGTAAACATAGAATATAGAAAATAAAAATTAAAAAAAAAGAACACACATGGTATGCTATATCTGATAAGTGGATATTAGTACAAAAGCTTGGAATACCGAAGATACAAGTCACAGTCTACATGAAGTTCAAGATGAAGGGAGATCAAAATGTGGACACTTTTATGTTTATTGGAAAGTGGATCAAAACCCCAATGGGTCATACCCAATCAATAGAATGAGAATAGTGTCCCCAATGGAGTAGCTAAAGAAAGGACCCAAGGAGCTGAAGAGGTTTGCACCTCCACAAGATGAACTATAGTGTGTACCAAACAGTACCCCCAGAGCTTCCAGGGACTAAACCACCAGCCAAAGAGTACAGATGGAGGGACCCACGGCTCCAGCTACATATGTAGCAGAAGATGACCATTTCAGACATCAATGAGAGTAGAGGCCATTAGTCCTATGACAGCTCAATTTCCCAGTATAGGAGAATGCAAATCAGGACATGGGGGGGATGGTGAGTCTGGGGAGGGGATAGTGGGGTTTTGATGGGGTAATATGGAAAGGGATTAACATTTGAAATGTAAATAAATAAAGCAAAGGTAAATAATTAAAAACATTTTAAATCTAAAAAACCAACGAAAACCAAAATAAACCAAACCAAAGCAACAAACTCCGCCCACATATCAAAATACCAAGAAACAGCAAAGATACTCCAGGTTGGTAGTCAAGTTGGATGGTGTCCTAATCATAATGCCTGAGGGTGTCCTCTGAACTCTACATTCTTGAGCACACACTTACTTATATATGTATGTACCTGAGTCTGCACATGTGCACACACACATGCACACACTCACACAAACACACACAGATATACTTATGCATACATACATATATACTTTGTCTCTTTCTGTCTCTCTGTCTCTCTCTGTCTCTCTCACACAGAGAGAGAGAGAAGGAGAGAGACAGAGACAGAGACAGAATAGAGTTCACCTTTAACAGTTGATCACCTTCTACAACTTTACCCAGTCTTTATCATTGACGCTACAGACTCCAGTTCCTGAAGCTCCACAGCATTAACTCTCTGATTTTATACCCTACTGTATTATCCTACAACCGTGGTGAGAGAGAACAGGCTCAAGCTTCCTATTTCTCTCTAAACCATCCCATTTGAGAAACAGCCCTCAGATAAGACATACTGCAGGCTCTGTGGGCCCTGAACCAGCAGATAATATCATGGATGAAAACTATCCCTCTTTATTCCATTTCAGTGACACTACCTACCCACACACTTCTTGATTTCTCTTCCCTAGTTGTACAGAGCCATATTGGGGTGTCCTGACAACTGGTAGGAATTTGACATTGATCAAGGTGAACTTCCTCTCCCAGCCTTTGTTAAACAGGAATTCCTGTGCTATTCAGGATCCTGCTCCACCTAGTGTGGGGCAATCAGTGTAAAGGTGAAGCTCATTGTTCCTTCAGGTCTACGAATTCCTTAATTAAGCAGGTAACCCATCCAGCTGCCTGAGCAGTGGAGCCAATGCCCAACAAAGAGCCAGATCCGTACCCAAGAACACCTCCTGGAATTTGGGGAAGGGTCTTGCCATGCCTATATATATTTTGAGACCTCCATTAAACTTGAGGCCTCAATCAGCAATTGCATTGTTCTGTTCTCCGTTCTTTTTTGTTGCCCAGCCCCATCTATCTCCAGCTTCTCTTCCAGGGACCCAGATTGCTGTGGCTGCAGGCAGTTACACCTAGAGAAAACATCCAGACCCCAGATGGTACCCTAAAGTATTCCACCCAGACTGGGACCTGGGGAGAGTGGAGGGGATGCTAGAGAGGGTGATGGAAGGACTAATGGTGTAGAAGGGTTACTCAGGCTGCAGCTGCAGCTTTACAATAGCACAGATGCCTTGCTGCCTCCTGACCTCGCGTTTCTCCCTAGGATGACATCATCATTTTATTTCCCTTTTCAACCTCCTACCTCAGCAGGATCACTGGCTGCACTCCTGTCCAAGGAAACTCCCAGGAAGAGACTCTATACTGTGTTGTAAAGGCCCAGTGAGTGGGACTGGGGGACCAGCTCAGCCTCCTCTGGTCTAAGGTCTACCAACTTCTGTTGATAGCCAAGGACAGAAATATTTATATAAGTGTCATCAAATTTGTGGTTGTAGAAACAGAGAAACTCCCCACTTCCCTTCTCATTATTAGATATGCAGCTTAAAAAAACAGTCCAAAACCAAAAAACCACAAGCTATTAATAAATTGGGCATGATGATCAGGACATCATCAAATTTTTCTAAATGCAGGAACAGGGGCACTGTGAAATTTGGGGTCAACCTTGGTCTACATAGCAAGTTCCAGAACAGTCAGATCTAGATAGTAAAGGGTCAGAACTATATAGTAGAGAGACCCTTTTCCCAGAACAGAAACATACACCAGTGCTCACCCAAACAACAAAAATACTAAATAATTGATATTTACAAGTTTTTTGTGACTCTGAAGAAACTGGTATCATCATCAATTTCTCTATCCCTAACAAAAAGGGAACCAACATATGACCTTTCTCCATGACCTCTCTACTGTTTGGAGCTTTGGTTAGCTTTGCTGTTGGTTTCAAGACAAAGCCTCATGTTACTCAGGCTGGCCTCAAACTCAAGAGGTAGTAATTATGGCTTCCCTTTCAGTTGTTCTCAAGATTTGTAATGCTGGGTCAAGATTTCCTCATGTTTGGGTAATCCCAACCATAAAACTATTTCATCGGTATTTCATGACTGTGATTTTGCTATTGTTATGATTGTGATGTAAACCTGATTTGCAGGATATCTGCTATGTGCCTCCTGTAAAAATGTTGTTCTATCCTCAAAGAGGTGCTGACCCACTGGTTGAGAACCAGTGCTCCAACTGACAAACTTTCCATCGCTACATGTCAAGAGTTGGGAGACAGGCATGCTATGATGCCCAATTTCCTCTAGCACTTTGTCTCACTGACCAGCTCAGTTTTGGGAACACATATTCCAATAACTGTAAGCCAGGGTAGATGCCAATGTCTATTCTGCACTTGGATCATAATGTTCCCTTTTCGTAGATCAGAGACACAATATCCTAAGTCTATTCAACCGGGAGTAAGTACCTCTGTGATGTTGAGAATGTTGGCTTGTAAGTTTTTGCTGTGGGCTTAATGCATTTTTCCATTTTGAAGAATAGAAAAGATCCTGGTGATTCAATGACCATTTGCCCAACTGCATTAAGGCCCCTTCTAAGTGGGCATGTGCCTTTGGTGTGGACCTCACAAATGGATTACTTTAGATGACTGGACAAAACACCATCACAGCATCCTGCTGTGTGAACACTTCAGGGATGCTCAGAGGAAACACTACCCCAGCTCCCAAGGTCACTGTGCTAATGAGAGCTGCTGAGTTTAGTCTGAGGAGGCTTTGATGCAGTCACAACCACAGCAGATACCTCATAGCTCCTCTGGGACACCCCTTTTTTTGGTTTTTCAAGACAGGGTTTCTCTGTGTAGCCCTGGCTATCCTGGAACTCACTCTGTAGACCAGGCTGGCCTCAAACTCAGATATCCACCTGTCTCTGCCTCCCAAGTGCTGGAATTACAGGCATGCACCACCACGCCCGGCTGGGACATTTCATTTTACCACAAGATGTCTTGGTGATCTCTTCATGACCCCAGTTATCTACAGCTAGTCGCATGGGCTTGGAAATAATTTTCCTAATGACCCAGCAAAGGCCCATGAATGACACTCATTTGAAGCTTGTGATTGGTTGACTGGAGCTGCCTCTGTGTGTCACTGCAGCTATGGGTTATTGTGGTTGGTAGATGACCATACAACTCTTCTGCCTACAACAGAAGCCTGGTTTCTCTCTAATTTTGGTCAGTCAAGATGGGTTCCTGTGTCCCCTACAAGCTTTATTTTAGAGGCTGACTGGCTGACTATCAAATGTTAAGAAAGACTGGAGATTGGACAGAAGTTTTGTCCTAAGAGAGACCAAAAAGGCTAGGATATCAACATAACAGGAAATGAAGTAACGAGTGTATATAGTTGGGTGTGTAAGCAAAGAAGTCCAATATAGGATCCATGAAATTCATGGTCTGTCACCTGATGTGGAGCATTGAAAGGTCAGAGCTGTGCATGAGATGGCAGTGTCCTGCATTTAAGGGAGACAGGAACCCGGATTCTCAGACAGTGGTTATCAATGCAGACAGTAGTCCTTGCATCTTTCCCTGTGACCTGCAACCTGGACACAATAAGCAACTCTCTAAGAGGTATCATGTGTGGCAAGGGGTGAGGGCTCAAGAGAAACACTGAGGTGGGTTACTTGGAGAAAGACATTTATTAAAAGTATCAATAACTCCATGAGTACACAGAGAACAGCACAGTCGGGCTCTCAGGACCAGCGGCACACAGGATGACTTGGGTTCCGAGGAGAGTGCATCAGAGCCCACATGGCAGAAGTGGGGGTTATCTTCTTATGTCTATCTGAGAATGGTGATGTTTCACAGCAGAATCCTGCAGCCACGAGCTCTGATTGCCGGAGAGGAGACATGGGAATGGTGGGATGCAGGGTGTGTGCTCACCAATAACTACTTAGATGTAAACTCACTTCCTGGTAAGAGATCCTGGCACTGGGAGGTCTGTTAGCCAGGGACAAAGAGATGTCTCACCAGGAGCCTTTGGGTGACTCTGCGAGGCAAAGGACAATTGCCCAGAGTCAGTTTCCTCCGTGTACCTTTAGGTCCCCAGTAATCACACCCAGGTCATTGGGCTAGGCAGCAGGCTCCATTTCCCACTGAGCTCTCTCACTGGCACATACTACTTTTGGTTCAGTAACATGTAATTTAAAATAGTTCACATCAAATCAATTTAGATAATGTTATGACTGTGATTTGTCACCTTCAGCAATCCCCCTCATTTTTAAAGACATGCTCTTTCATTGGCCTGGATCTCCCTAATTGCTGTAGACTATGTGGACAGCCAACCTATGACTGCATGTCTCTTGCTTGACCAGGTCTGTATTTGCAAATTCCTGACACATTCATGGGTTATACAGTGTGAGCTCCAGATCCATCAAACCCAGGCCCACTACCCACATCCCATGCTTTTCTGACTGAATCATCTCTTTGTCTCCCTTGCATGCCTCTCATAATAAACTTCCCAGCAGCCCCTCAGCTGCCCCTTGGGGTGACAGGCACTCACCTGGCTGGGGTTTGGGCGTTAGTCTGCTGGCCTGTAGGAGAAGAGCCCTGTTGGTTCTCCATCCTGCCTCTTAACTGTTCTCTGTGTTCAGAGGACATGAGGGATGCTGGGCAGTAAAGATCTCTGCAGCAGCTGAGCAGAGGCAGCTCTGAGAGTCTCCAGTGTCCCTGGCTTTAAATCTCATTGGAACCTCATCTACTCTGGGCTCTTGTGTTGTGTGTTCAAGGTCTCATGGAGCCCAGGTTGGCCTCCAGCTTGCTATGTAACTGTAGATGGCCTTGAGCTCCTGATGCTCCTCCCTGTCCTTCTCCCATGATGGGACTCGGGTGTCACTCACTTTGTCCCCATTTGTGCTTCTTAGAATACTTATGAGTGTGTGCAGACATCTTTACAAACTGCAATTTGGAATGGAATAGAGATTGCACTGAATTTTAAGGGTGTGTGTGTGTGTGTGTGTGTGTGTGTGTGTGTGTGTGTGTTTTAAGCAATTACTGTATAAAATTTTCTATTTTATGACCACCTTTATAGTTTTTTAGTATTTACTTAATTTTTCAATTTAATTTTGGGCAGCATGTATGTCTATGTGTGTGTCTGGATGTGTGCACACACATGTGAATGGTACAATACAACTTTGGACCTTGTTCTTCAGGAGCATCCCACCATTGTTACTGCGACCGTTCTGTCTTTGGCTTTCCCCCACCCAGTGGCTAACCTCGTGACCCAGGGATCCTAGTGTGTCAGTCTGTCCCAGTGTCTGACAGCTCTATGTGCTTCCTGAGGATGGAGCCCATGTCCCAGTGTTAGTGGGACAAGCATGTCAACTGAGTCCCTCATTGGCTGTTTGTAACTTTGCTCTGTAGTGTTTGATTTTAGCGCCGAATCTTTCATCTCCATCAGTTTTTAGGTTTCTCTTATACATAGTCATTTCATCTGTGGGTCTATCACACACCATGTTCTTAATTTCCATTTTGATCCCACATGCCCAACTCACAATGGTGTCTCTTTTATTCCTGTGACATGTTGTTTCTGAATGCTGGTCTGTCCTCAGACTTTCTTTAGCAGCCACAGCTCTTTCCAAATGAGCAGTCAGCCCCCGAGGCTCCTGTGTGCCTCCTTGAATCCCTGAGGAGCAGGCTCTGGTTCATCTGCATTGGCTCCTCTAGCTCCCAGCTGGTCTGGAAGGGCAGCAGGATCCAGGGACACAGTCCTTATGGAGTCCAGTCACACTTCCCTCCTTTGTTCTCTTTACTGTTCTCTGCACAGGCCTGCCCTTCTCCATCTCCTACAGACGAGAATACTCTCAGTGGGAAGCTCAGGTAAGGCCTGTCCTGAACCACTTACCTTTGCCTCCACCACAGGAAGATCATGAATCCATAGAGTGGGATTATGACCACAGCCTTGACTATGACCATGGCGACCATGGCTCCTAGGTTGAGCAGGGAAGGATTCCTCTGGCCCCCTGTGTCCTCCAGGCCAGCTGTGGTGACTGCAGAGGTGATGATGGAGGGGCTCCTCACGGTGGTGCTGAGTGCTGGGGAGAGATGAGAGGTGAGAAGACCCTCCATGGATGAGGGAGGGATGGGTGAGTGTCACATCCTGTCTCCACTATGTGATATGGGATGTGGAACAGCTGTCAGAGAGACATAGAGAGGGGAACAGATGTTTAAGGCTGAGATTCTAGGAGCTTAAGCACAAATGTAGAGTCTCTAACTGTTCTGTGCTTTGTAACCACAGATTTTCATTTCATCACAAGTAAATAAGGAAGAAAAACTGTAATTGTTTTCACTTAAATGTATTACATACAGATTTGAGAAGGCTATGGAGAGGGCTTGTAGCTTGGTACTTAGAACCCTAGTTTGCTCCCTACCATCCATATGAAGAGCCTGGTGAAGTGGGCAGGACCTTTAATCCTAGCCCAAGAGGCAGAGGAAGGCAGATCTCTGTGAGCTGACAGGCAGTGGGTTCTATGTGTCTATGCCTACAAGGAACAGAGCTGAGTGAGCTGTCATCCTAGTACTGAGGAGGTGGAGACAGGCTTGTCCCTGGGTCTCACTGGCCAGCCAACCTAGTCTGTATGGGAAACTTGAAGCCAGTGAGAGCCTGTCCCAACAAATATGGTGAATGAAACCCTAGACGCTCTTCTAGCATCAACTTCATAAATAAATGTGTACAAACTCATACACACAGAGAAACATGTACACAACTGTGGGAGACTTAAATGCAAATACATGCAGAGAGACATACACAGATATGAATACACAGATACAAACACACACAGACATTCTCACAGACACAGAGACATACACCCAGACAGGGAGAATGAAACACACACACACACACACACACACACACACACACACACACACACAATACATTCCTTTGCTTTAAAAACATCACTAAAGATGGTTTTCTCAAAATTTATGTATTTGTGAATTCTAGACCAGTGGTTCTCAACCTGTGCATCACTGCCCCCTCATGGATTGCATATCAGGTGTCACGCATATCAGTTATTTACATTGTGATTTATAACAGTAGGATAATTAAAGTTAAAATAAAGTAGCACTGATATACTTTTATGTGTGTGAACCCCATAACCTGAGTGACTATATGAAATATTTGCAGCATTAGGAATGTTGGAGAACCACTGACATAGACACACTGAAAGGATAAGGTTGTAGGCTAGGAATCCCCCATGCCTGAGTCTTGGGTGATCCCAAAGGAGCAGAGGCCCCATTCTATGTTGGCCTGGAAGTGTGCACATGTCACACTCACCTCCAGAGTCTGGCTGCAAGCCTCGGGCTGGGAGTGTCCTTGGCGTCATTGTCACCTCCGAGGAGTGGCTGTGGCGAGGACGAGCAAAGCTAGGACTGGCAGGATCACTGTGGGGTCTGCGGGGCTCATGCCTTGGGGCACTCAGGTCCCCAACACCTACTGCTAGTGGGGAAGGGTGGGCTTTGATTACATAATCCTGGTCCCGTAACAAGAAATGTGTAATGGGAATTACATATGTGATGCTGGGAGCCCGTGTAATACGCATGTGATGCTGTGTGTAACCCTGGTGTGACCCTGTGTGTGGTGGCCATGTAAGTGGAAATGACTTAACCAGGTCCCATCTGGCTTCTATAGGAAACTGACTGGTTCTCAGAGAGCATGGGCTCAGATAATTTAAACTGATTAGCTTGGAAGCTACGGAGTGGCTTGTATAGACAGGCTTTGCTGTAAATCTATAAAAGCAGTAATGTTTCTGCACCCAGTGTTCACTGTTCTCTACCCCACGTAGAAGATGGCCGTGACCCCAGAGCTCTGGAATTAAAAACCTCTTGCTATTTGCATCAAGACTGTTTCTCTTGAGTGATTGGGGTGACAGCTTCTGAGGCGTGGGGTGCTGGGGTGCCCCCGTTTTTCTTTTGGGTCTTACAATACATGAAATGGGTCCTTTCTCTTTCTGAGTTCAAGTTTTGATGGATTTATATAGTCAGTATTAAGACAGCCAGGGCTATACGCTAAGACCCTGACATTAAACAAACAAACAAACAAACAAATGAACAGCTAAGTTAATAGAAGAAAAAATGGGATCCACAGAGCTAGGTCATAAGAACAGTGCAGCCACAGAGTCCCTTTTGCTGTAGGACCATGTGCGGGGACATACAGTGACCATGCTGGGCCTCTGGGCTCCCAGTCCAGGCAACTGCAGTTACTTCTGCACCAGCGGGTCTGGAGGGATCAGAAGACAGAGCAACCACATCACGAAAGAGCAGACATTTTGTTAGTCATTTTCTAATTACAGAAGAGCCTATGGGAGAGAAGACAGATGTGTCCTAGGGAACTAGGGGGAAATGAGGGACTGTGGTGACATGTGACAATTACATTTAGACCAGAGGAAACCAGAAAATGCAATGGCTTCCCACTATATGTTCTGAGCTGAGGTTGGAGCCGTGTGGACATGCTGTATACAGGGACCAATTGAAGTCCGGCAACAGGACTAAGAGTCAGGTCCATCTTGGAGAAGTTCCTCTACACTGAGTTCATGGGTGAAAGTGGGCGGGACAGTAGTGTTAGATTTTGAACAATAAGGAAGTGAGCTATGGGGTGGGGCACATGCTGACACTCAGAGTAGGGTGTGGAGAGGAGACAATAACAGACCATGGCAGAGGAGGCAGCAAAGACTTGTCACAACTACAAGAGAAGATGCTGTTGGCAAAGGTATAGACAGAGCCAAGGGAAAGGAATATGAAAGGAAGGTCAGAGTTGTGAAGCCTGAGTTGACATGTAGGGGACAAGGAAGCCACAGGTGTCAAAGCCTGAGCCATGGTGACTCACCATTGGTTATGGTTAGCTGAGTCCCAGGAATCGACTTCCACAATTTCCTGCCTTCTGTTGTCTGTAGATAAACTCTACTGAAGTATATGGCCTGGTTGGTGTCCTTTAAGTTCAGGATTCTGAGGACTCCGGATGTCTGACCCCATGTCTAGTTCAGAATGAGCTGGTCCTTGAAGTGCTCATGTATGAAAGGCGGGGTGGAATTGTCGGTGAACTCCCCATGGAAGTGCTTCCATTTCCAGGCTATGCTCATCTGCGGATCCTTGGCCAACTTCCAGGAGAAGTAGAAGAAGGGAATCTCGATGGAGCCGCCCTGGATCCCAGAGAGGTTTCCTGGCTGGTTGAACCCAAAGTCATTTTCTCTCATGGCTCCTGCTGAGTTTCCTGGGACAGATGGGGAGAATCTGAAAGCAGTGCAGGGATGAAAAGGACTTCCAGAGCATCCTCAGCATTCATCCACTGGCAGGGGTGGGACACAGCTTAAGACTGTCCCTATGGCTAGTGGGACAGGAAAGAAAGTGATGATCTGTGTTGGGCTCCCTCTGAGGGATGAGCTCTCTTGGTGCAGGGAGGCCTGCCAGGCACCTCTAACAGATACAAGTCCACATGAAACCCAGTCTGCTGATCTCCACTGCCACACCTATGGTTAAGTCCCTGCTAGTGAGGTCCCCACCACTCACAGGTGTGCAGACATGCTGCTGACAGCAGAAGAAGCAGAATCTGAACCATGGCTAGAAGTGAGACCAGCAGAGCCATCAGGAAGGAGAGGACTCTGTTGTAGTGATACTGTCGTTCTCAGGAGTCAAGAGAGAACCAGGGTTAAGTGACACACATCTTCAGACCTTCTCATGTGGAGGACAGAGTTGGGGCAGGACCTCTCCATCTCCACCTCCTGTTGGCCAGCAACTTCCTTTATTGATCTGGCTTCTTATTTTCCCATGTTGCAGAAGATTTGCCCTTGTGGTCACTGACAATATAACTGGGCCCTTGTGCCCAGCCCCCATTGTTGGCTGGGAGACATGGCCTAGACCTTGGCATGACTGGCTCTCCTCTTTTCTACCTTGATCTTCTGCCTTGTCTACTTTTTCTAAGGGGCTTGTAATCTTTTTGTCTGCTTTCTATATATCCTCTGTTCCTTCCCTCTTACTCTCCAATTTCTTCTTCATTGTGTCTCCTACCATGCTGGTTTTCTGGGTCTCTCTCAAATCACCTCATGTAATGAAGTTATCAGTCTCTGAACCACTTCAGACATGATGAGGAAGGTGATGATGAGGAAACCCATTCAGTCCCCGGCTGTAACACAGTGACCCTCTTACCCTGATCCTCTTTCCCCCTGTGTGCCCCCCATCTGCTCTTTTCTGTTTTCTTGACTTTTAGGCATTCTTCACAGTGCTCTGGCAGAACCAAGGCCTGTAGACTCTCTCTGCCTTGCCCTGGTCCCTGTGGCACAGTCTCTAACTTCCCTTGGCTTCTTGAACAGTGATTCTAAAACTTCTCAAGTTTATAAACAATCATTTTCCCTCCCCATCACCCCCCATAACACTCACTCAGAAGAGGATACTAAGGATCAGAGAAGTCCTGGCACATGTCCCATGACAGTCACGTGGCTAACTGACTGGACTTTAGTCACATTAAGTTCTTGGAGTCTTCTATTCCACAGAGACTTCGGTTGTCCTGCTCAGTGCAGCCTCTGAGGAGGCTCTTTCCACAAAGCTCTTGGGTGACTCCCTCTAGTTATGGTCACACCAGAAATTTCTTTGGACTAAGTGGGCACAGACGACTTAGAGCAGCCATGTATCACTAAAGACCTAAGGCCTGGGACATGGCTGACATTGGACACAGCTGGCCTGTGACTTGGGTGGGGATATGAGAGGTTGGGGTAGAGCCTGTTGTGGTTTCAAGGCTGATTCTAAGGAGGTTCATCATACCCTTCCCCAGGACACAGAGCTATCCGCTCCCTGAAAGGCATGAAGGCATGATTGTATCAGGGGACGTGACATCATTCTTCCTGAGTGTCATGTGCAGAGACATCTTCCCATTTCCTTAGCTTTCCTGGCATTGGTCACCTTGTCCACGCTTCCCTGCAGCTGGCTACACAGCCTGCCCTCTCCCATATCTGCTTTTCTGCCTTCTCCACAGTCCCTGTGGTTCTCAGATCCCTTGACCTGAGCCAGACACAAACTGTCATGACCTCACTGCCAGCTGCACGTGGGCAGACTTCTGTATCCAGAGTCCCCTTGGAGACACTGATGCACAGAACCTTTGGGACGACTTGGCCCCAGATGGAAGGTCAGTCAGGACTGGGGCTAGGGATATGGTACTTGTCACAAGGAGTAGTTTGTTCGTGTGTGTGTGTGTGCGTGTCCGTGTGCGTGTGTGTGTGTGTGTGTGTGTGTGTGTGTGTGTGTGTGTGTGTTTAAATTCTATCTCAAGTAGCCCAAACTGGTCCTAAAATGTTTTATATAGCCCAAGATAACCATGAAGGACTACAGAACTTCCTACCTGGTTTTCCCATGAGCAGAAACTACAGGGGTACCATCATGCCCCTTTATCTATTGTTGGACACAAAACCTTTGTTTCTGTGCATGTCAGGAAAATAAGCACCCCACGAGATGAATGACAATTTTACGTGCAGTGAGGTCTGTGAGGATGACCTCCTTCGTGGTCATGAGTTCTCAGCTCCAGATTTCCTCTGCCTTTCCCTTATTCTCTGGGTAAATGGTGGCTCAATTGCTAACTCACCCTACAAGGGGCTGACAGAACTGCTGGATCTCAGCATTATTCCACATCAGGCTCTGGTGGGTTCTACATGAGCCCAGCATCCTTTGTGTCCTGCTCCACTGCTGCCACCTGCTGGCTCCTGAATTCCAGGTCATGAGCTTTGTTCTTTTTTTCATGTTTTGGACTCAGTTGAATTCCTGCTGTGGGAAGAGCAAAATAAATGTATCCCTTTCTGTTTGAAGCTAGCCTGGTCTATACATATCAAGTTTCAGGGCAGCAAGCATTACACACTAAAAATTTGTTTAAAAAGAATCAGGCCAGGCAGTGGTGATGCACGCCTTTAATCCCAGCATTTGGGAGGCAGAGACAGGCGGATTTCTGAGTTCAAGGCCAGCCTGGTCTACAGAGTGAGTTCCAGGACAGCCAGGGCTACACAGAGAAACCCTGTCTCGAAAAAAAACAAAAACAAAAACAAAAACAAAAAAATCAAAACACACAAACAAAAACTAAGGAAAACAAAACCAGGCTGCCACCATCTTTCCTGTGACCAAGCGAGCAGGTACATCCAGGTGGCAGGGATCAGGAGTAGCAGAAACAGATGGGTTCATCCAGGCTCTGCCTACACCCAGGGGCTGGGCAGCTCCACTGTCCTCTGTGCACTGATTCTGCCAGGGAGTACTGCTCTGCAGGGAGTGATTAGACTCCCAGTTTTAGAGGTCAGGCTGCTGCCATCTTCTCTCTGGTGACCTAGCAGGCAGGTACAGCCAGGAGGCAGGGAACAGGAGCAGCAGAACAGCTGGGACAGAGTCAATCCAGGCTCCACCTGCACCCAGAAGCTAGGCGGCACCACAGCACTCTGTGCCAGGAAAGAGCTAGTCACCCAGGGGTGCTGAGACAGACTTGCAGGCAAACAGGAGGGACAAGCACCCACCAGAGACAGCAGGACCAACTAACACCAGAGATGACCAGATGGTGAAAGGCAAACATAAGAACATTACCAACAGAAATCAAGGCAACATAGCACCATCGGAACTCAATCTTCCCACAACAGCAAGTCCTGGGTACACCAACATACCGGAAAAGCAAGATTTGGATTTAAAGTCACAGCTCATTGTGCTGATAGAGGGCTTCAAGAAGGACATAAATAACTCCCTTAAAGAAATACAGATGAACACAAGTAAACAGGGAGATGCTCTTAAAGAACTACAGGAAAGCAAAACAAAACAGGTGGGTGCAAGTCAGGAAATTGGGGGGGGGGTGGATGGTGAGTAGGGGGAGGGGGAGTGGGAGAGGATAGAGGGTTTTTGGTGGAATAATGTGGAAAGGGGTTCACATTTGAAATGTGAATAAAGAAAGCAAATGTAAATAATTAAAAAAATTTTAAAAGGAGAACAAATCTAAAAAAACAAACAAAGCCAAAATAAACCAAACCAAAACAACAAACTCCTCCCACATATCAAAATACCAAGAAAAAAGGCAAAGATATTCCAGGTTGGTAGTCAGGTTGGATGGTGTCCTAATTATAATGCCTGAGGGTGTCCTCTGAACTCTACATTCTTGAGCACACACTTATTTATATATGTATGTACCTGAGTCTGCACATGTGCACACATACATGCACACACTCACACCAACACACACTCACACATACACTTATGTATACACACATATATGCTTTGTCTCTCTCTGTCTCTCTGTCTTTGTCTCTGTCTCTCTCTCACTCACACACACAGAGAGATAAGAGAGAGAGAGAGAGAGAGAGAGAGAGAGAGAGAGAGAGAGAGAGAGAGAGACTCTGACTATACAGGGCACCTTTAACAGTTGATCATCTTCCACAACTTTACCCTGTCTTCATCATTGACTCTACAGACTCTAGTTCCTTACAATGGCCACAGCATTTAGACTGTCTGACTTTATACCCTACTGTATTATCCTATGACAGTGGAGAGAGAGAACAGGCTCAAGCTTCCTATTTCTCTCTGAACTGTCCCATTTGAGAAACACCCCTCAGATAAGACATACTGCAGCCTCTATGGATCCTGACCCAGCATACAATCTCATGGATGAAAACTATTCCTCTCTTCACCATTTCGGTGACACTACCTACCCACACACTTCTTGATTTCTCTTCCCTAGTTGTACAGAGCCACATTGGGGTGTCATGCCACCAGGTAGGAATTTGACATTGATCAAGGGGAACTTCCTCTCCCAGTCTTTGTTGATCTGGGATTCCTATGCTAGCCAGGATCCTGCTCTACCTAGTGTGGGGCGCTCAGAGTTAAGGTGAAGCTCATTGTTCCTCCAGGTCTAAGAATTCCTGAATTAAGCAGGTGATCCACCCAAGCTGCCTGAGCAGTAGAGCCAACACCCAACAAATAGCCAGACCAGTTCCCTGGAACACCTCCTGGAATTTGTGGAAGGGTCTTGCCCTGCCTATATATATTTTGAGACTTCCATTAAACTTAGGGCTTCAATCAACAATTGCGTTGTCCTGGCCTCTGTTCTTTTTCACAGCCCCCATCTATCCCCAGCTTCTCTTCCAGGGACCCAGTTCACAGTGGCTGAGGGCAGTTACACTTAGTTACAACATACAGAACCCAGATGGAACCCTAAAATACTCCACCCAGACTGGGACCTGGGGAGAGTGGAAGGGATGTTAGAGAGCGTGGTGGAAGGATTGTGGCTGGTGATGCAGACAGGACACTCAGGCTGCAGCTGCAGCTTTACAATAGCACAGTTGCTCTGCTGCCACCTGACCTCGTATTTCTCCATAGGATGACATCATCATCTTTATCTCCCTCTTCTACTTCCTACCTCAGCAGGAACACTGGCTGCACTCCTGTCCAGGGGAGCTCCCAGGAAGAGACTCTATACTGTGTTCTAAAGGCCCAGTGAGTGGGACTGGTGGACCAGCTCAGCCTCATCTGGTTTGAGGTCTGCCAACTTCTGCTGATAGCCAAGGACAGAAACATTTATATATGTGTCATCAAATTTGTGGTCATAAAAACAGAGAAACTTCCCACTTACCTTCTCAGTATTAGATATGTAGCTTAAAACAAAACAATCCAAAACCAAAAAACCCCAAACTATTAATAACCTGAGCATGACGGTCAGGACTTCATCCTATTTTGCAAGATGCAGGAGCAGGGGTACCGTGAAATTTGTGGCCAACCTTGGTCTACATAGCAATTTCCAAAATAGTCAGATCTAGATAATAAAGAGTCAGAACTATATAGTAGAGAGACCCCTTTCCCAAAACAGAAACACACACCAGTGATCAACCAAACAACTAAAATACTAAACAATTGATATTTATAATTTTTTATGTGAATCTGAAGAGGAAAATGGTATCATCTTCAAGTTCTCTATCCCAAATAAAAAGGGAACCAATGTATCACCTTTCTCCATGACCTCTCTGTACTGTTTGGAGCTTTGGTTAGCTTTCCTGTTGGTTTCAAGACAAGGTCTCATGTTACCCAGACTGGACTCAAACTCAAGAGGTAGTAATTATAGCGTCAATTTCAGTGGTTCTCAAGCTGTGTAATGCTGGGTCAAGATTTCCTCATGTTTGGGTAATCCCAACCATAAAACTATTTCATTGGTATTTCATGACTGTGATTTTGCTGTTCTTATGATTGTGATGTAAACACCTGATTTGCAGGATATCTGTTATTTGCCTCCTGTAAAAATGTTGTTCTACCCTCAAAGAGGTGCTGACCCACAGGTTGAGAACCAGTGCTCCAACTGAAAATCTTCCCATCACTACCTGTCAATAGTTGGGAGACAGGCATGCTATGATGCCCAATTTCCTCTGGCACTTTGTCTCACTGACCAGCCCAGTCTAGGGAACACATATTCCAATAACTGTTAGCCAGGGTAGATGCCAATGTCTATTCCGCACTTGGATCATAATGTTCCCTTTTGGTAGATCAGAGATACAGTATCCTAAGTGTATTCAACTGGGGATAAGTACCTCTGTGATGTTGAGAATGTTGGCTTGTAAGTTTTTGCTGTGAGCTTAATGCATTTTTCCCTTTTGAAGAATAGGAAAGATCCTGGTGATTCAATGACCATTTGCCCAACTGCATTAAGGCCCCTTCTCAGTGGGCAGATGCCTTTGGTGTGGACATCACAAATGGATTACTTTAGATGACTGGACAGACCACTATCACAGCATCCTGCTGTGTGAACACTTCAGGGATGCTCAGAGGAAACACCACCCCAGCTCCCAATGTCACTGTGCTCATGAGAGCTGCTGAGTTTAGTCTCAAGAGGATTGGATGCAGTCACAACCACAGTAGATACCTCACAGCTCCTCTGGAACACTTCATTTTACCACAAGATGTCTTGGTGATCTCTTCATGACCCCAGTTATCTGCAGCTGGTCTCATGGGATTGGAGATAATTTTCTTAATGACCCAGCAAAGGCCCATGAATTACACCCATTTGAAGCTTGTGATTGGTTGACTGGAGCTGCATCTGTGTGTCACTGAAGCTATAGGTCATCGTGGTTGGTAGATGACCATGCATCTCTTCTGCCTACCTGGATTCTCAGACAGAGGTTATCAATGCAGATAGTAGTCCTTGCATCTTTCCCATCCTGGACACAGTAAGCAACTCTCTAAGAGGCATCATGTGTGGCAAGGGGTGAGGGCTCAAGAGAAACACTGAGGTGGATTACTGGGAGCAAGACATTTATTGAAAGTATCAATAACTCCATGAGCAGACAGAGAACAGCACAGTCGGGCTCTCAGGACCAGCGGCACACAGTATGATCTGGGTTCTGTGGAGGGCATCAGAGCCCACAAGGCAGAAGTGGGGGTTATCTTCTTATGTCTATCCGAGAATGGTCATGTTTCACAGCAGAATCCTGCAGCCACATGCTCTTATTGTCAGAGAGAAGACATGGGAGTGGTGGGATGCATGGTGTGCACTCACCAATAACTACTTAGATGCAAACTCACTTCCTGGTAAGAGATCCTGGCACTGGGAGGTTTTTTAGCCAGGGAATAAGAGATGATGTCTCACCAGGAGCCTGTGGGTGACTCTAAGAGGCAAAGGACAATTGCCCAGAGTCAGTTTTCTCTGTGTACCTTTGGGTCCCCAGGAATCACACCCAGGTCATTGGGCTAGGCAGCAGGCTCTGTTTTCCACCGAGTTATCTCACTGGCACACACTACTTTTGGTTCAGTAATATGTGATTTAAAAATACTTCACATCAAATCAATTTAGAAAATGTTATGACCATGATTTGTCACCTTCAGCAATCCTCCTCATTTTTAAAGACATGATCTTTCATTGGCCTGGAACTCACCAATTGCTGTAGGCTATGTGGACAGCCAACCCATTACTGGATGTCTATTGCTTGACCAAGTCTGAGATTGCAAATTCCTGACACATCCTTGGTTTATAATGTATAAGCTCTGGATCCATCAAACTCAGGCCTGCCTACCCACATCTCTCTTTCTCCCTTGCATGCCTCTCATAATAAACTTCCCAGCATTTCCTCAGCTGCCCCTTGCGGTGACAGGCACTCACCTGGCTGCGGTTTAGGCTTTACTCTGCTGGCCTGTAAGAGAAGAGACAGTGTCAGTGTGCCAGTCATGCTGGTTCTCCATCCTGCCTCTCATCTGTTCTCTGTGTTCAGATGACATGAGGGAACTCAGGCAGCAAAGAACTCTGCTACAGCCAGGAAGAGAAAGGTCTGAGAGTCACTAGGACCAGAGGACAGTAGTCAGCTGACTTCTGTACCACACAGCAAGTCAGAGGACTGACTACTAGTGTACTGGTCCATGTCCTGTCTCCCTTCCCCACCTTCCCCTGCTCTGACCTCTTGACACATCTCTGCCTCCTCTCCTCTGCACTCTGTCTCCCTTTTGCCTCCCTGGACTTTGGATGTCTAGCTCTCCCTCTCAGTGCAGGTTGCTGCTCCCTGCATGTTCAGCCTCAGGATTTGAATACCAGTCAGACTTCTGCTGACTCTCAGCCTGCTGGTTTTCTACCTCTTAGTTGCTGATGACTATATTGGAGGCCTGGGCCTTCCTGAAACCAAGGGCTGCATTTTCACCTCTTCATTCTTGACTTTCCATTACACATCACTACCTACTCATCTCTGCCCTTGTCCTTTATCTTCCAGGCTCCCTGGCTGTAAATCTTCTCTGAAGCCCATCTACACTGGGCTCTTGTGTTGTGTGTGCAAGGTCTCATGGACCCCAGGTTGGCCTCCAGCTTGCTATGTAACTGTAGATGGCCTTGAGCTCCTGATGCTCCTTTCTGCCCTTCCCCCGTGATGGGACTCAGCTGTCATTCACTGTGTCCCCATTTGTGTTTCTTAGAATACGTATGAATGTGAGAAGTCCAATCATTGATCTTCACACACTACAATTTGGAATCCAATAGGAATTCCATTGAATTTTAAGTGTGTGTGTGTGTGTGTGTGTGTGTGTGTGTGTGTGTGTGTGTGGAAGGGCCTTACTATATAAAATTTTCTATCTATGAACATCTTCACAGTTTTTACTACTTCCATAAATTTAATTTCAGGCAGCATGTATGTTTATGTGTGTGTCTGGATGTGTGCACACACATGTAAATGGTACAATACAACCTTGGACATTGTTCGTCAGGAGCACTCCACCATTGTTATTGAGAGAGCTCAGTCTTTGGCTTTCCCCCACCCTCTGGCCAAGGCTGGCTGCACAGTGATCCAGGGATCCTAGTGAGTCAGTCCCAGTGTCTGACAGCTCTATGTGCTCTCTGAGGTGGACCCCATGCCCCAGTGTTAGTGCGGCAAACATGTCAACTAGCTGCCTCACTGGCTGTTTGTAACCTTTCTCTGTAGTGTTTGGTTTTAGTGTCTTAATCTTTAACCTCTGTTGGTTTTTAGGTCTTTCCCTTTACATTGTCTTTTCATCTGTGGTTCTATTACACACCTGCTCTTAATTTCCATTTTGATCCCACATGCCCAACTCAAAGAAGTGTCTGTTCTACTCCTGTGACACATTGTCTCCGAATGCTGTTCTACCCTCAGACCTTCTTTAGCAGTCACAGCTCTTTCCAAATGAGCAGTCAGCCCCCGAGGTTCCTGCGTGCCTCCCTGAATCCCTGAGGAGCAGGCTCTGGTTCATCTGCATTGGCTCCTCTAGCTCCTAGCTGGTCTGGAAGGGCAGCAGGCTCCAGGGACACAGTCCTTGTGGAGTCCAGGCACACTTCCCTCCTCTGTTCTCTTTAGTGTTCCCTGCACATGCCTGCCCTTCTACATCTCCCACAGCTGAGAACACTCCCAGTGGGAAGCTCCGGTGAGGCCTGTCTGGGACCACTTACCTTTGCCTCCACCACAGGAAGATCATGAATCCATAGAGTGGAATCATGACCACAGCCTTGATTATCACCATGGCGACCATGGCGACCATGGCTCCCAGGTTGAGCAGGGAAGGGTTTCTCTGTTCCCCTGTGTCCTCCAGGCCAGCTGTGGTGACTGCAGAGGTGATGATGGAGGGGCTCCTCATGGTGGTGCTGAGTGCTGAGTGGAGATGAGACATGAGCAGACCCTCCCTGGATGAGGGAGGGATGGGTGAGTGTCACATCCTGTCTCCACTATGTGATATGGGATGTGGAACAGCTGTCAGGGAGACAGCAAGAGGGGAACAGATGTTTAAGGCTGAGATTCTAGGAGATCAAGCTCAAATGTACAGTTTTCAACTGTTATGACTTTGTGCCCACAGATTTCATATCATGACAAGTATCTAAGGCAGAAAAACAGTGATTTTTTCACTTAAATGTATCACATACACAGTTGAGAAGGCTATGGAGAGGGCTTGTAGTTTGGGCCTTAGCACCCGAGTTTGCTCCCTACCATCCATATGAAGAGCCTGGTGAAGTGGGCAGGACCTTTAATCCTAGTCCAAGAGGCAGAAGCAGGCAGATTTCTGTGAGCTGACCAGGTCTATGTGTTTATGCCTACACGGAACAGAGCTGAGTGAGCTGTTATCCTAGTGCTGAGGAGGTGAAGACAGGCTTGTCCCTGGGTTTCACTGGCCAGCCAACCTAGTCTCTATGGGAAACTTGAAGCCAGTGAGAGCCTGCCCCAACAAATATTGTGAATGAGACCCTAGACACTCCTCTAGCATTCACTTCATAAATAAATGTGTATAAACACACACACACACACACACACACACACACACACACACACACAGAGAGAGAGAGAGAGAGAGAGAGAGAGAGAGAGAGAGAGAGAGATGCACACAACTATGGCAGACTTAAATGCAAATGCATGCAGAGAGACATACACAGATGAATACACAGATACAAACACACAAATACATTCTTACAGACCCAGAGACATACACCTAGACAGAGAGAATGAAACACACAGACACACACACACACACACACACACACACACACACACAGAAGAGAGAGGGAGAACGAGAGAACTTTAGCTTTATGTGTAAGGTCCAAAGCAGAATACATTCCTTTGCTCTAAAAACATCACTAAAGATGATTTCCCCAAAATTTACCTATTTGTGAATTCTAGACCAGTGGTTCTCAACCTGTGCATCACTTCCCCCACATGGATTGCATATCAGGTGTCACGCTTATCAGTTACTTACATTTTGATTTATAACAGTAGGAAAATCAAAGTTATGAAGTAGCACTGATATACTTTTACATGTGTGGACCCCATAACATGAGGAACTGTACTAAATATTTTCACCATTAGGAAAGTGGAGAACCACTGACCTAGATACTCTTTCTGAGTTCAAGTCCTGATGGGTTTGCATAGTCAGTATTAAGACAGCCAGGGCAACATGCTGAGACCCTGACATAAACACAAAACACACACACACACACACACACACACACACACACACACACACAAATTAACAGCTAAGTTAAAGGGAAAAATGGGATTCAAGGAGCAAGGTCATAAGAACAGCACAGCCACACAGGGTCTCCACTGCTGTAGGGCCATATACAGGAACACACAGTGACCACGCTGGGCCTCAGGGCTCCCAGTCGAGGTGACTGCAGTTACTGCTGCATCAGAGGGCCTGGAGGGATCAGAAGACAGAGCAGCCACATCATGAAAATGGAGACATTTTCTTACTCATTTTTTAATTACTGAAAAGCCTGTGGGAGAGAAGACAGATGTGTCCTGGGGAGCTGGAGAAGAAATGAGGGACTGTGGAGACAGGTGTCAGTTACACTTAGACCAGAGGACAGCAGAACATCAATGGACCCCACTATATGTTCTGAGCTGAGGTTGGAGCCCTGTAGAGATGCTGCATACATGGAGCAACTGGAGCCCTGCCATATAACCATGAAAGTCAGGTCCATCCAGAAGAAGTTCATCCACACTGAGGTCATGGGGTGAAAGTGGGAGGGATAGTAGTTAGAATTGAAACATAAAGGGATTGAGCTAGAGGGTAGGGCAGATGCTAAAGTCCAGATGGAGGTGTGGTTCTGTCAGAGCAGACAAAGACAGACCAGGGCAGAGGAGGCAGCAAAGACTTGTCACAACCACCAGGAAAGATGCCATTGGCAGAGGTGTGGACAGAGCCTTGGAAAATGAATATGAAAGAAAGGACAGAGATGTGAAGCCTGAGGTGACATGTAGGGGACAAGGAAGCCACAGGCATCAAAGCCTGAGCTATAGTGACTCACCATTGGTCACGGTTAGTTGGGTCCCAGTAATAGACTGCCAAAACTTCATGCCTTCTGTTGTTTGTAGATAAACTCTACAGAAGTATGTGGCCTGGTCAGCCTCCTTCAAGTTCAAGATTCTGAGGATTCCGGATGTCTGACCCTGTGCCCAGTTCAGGATAAGCCGGTCCTTGAAGTGCTCATGTATGAAAGGCAGGGTAGAGTTCTTGAGGAATTCCCCATGGAATACCTTCCATCTCCAGGCTATGCTCATCTTTGGATCCTTGGCCAACTCCCATGGGAAGTAGAAGGAGAAGGGGATCTCGATGGAGCCACCCTGGACTCCAGAGAGGCTTTCTGGTTGGTTGACAACAAAGTCATTATTTCTGGTGTATCCTGCTGAGTTCCCTGGGAAGGACAGAAAGAATCTGAAGCCACTGCAGGGATGGAAATGACAACCAGAGCATCCTGAGCCTTCAGCCACAGGTGGGGGTGGGACACAGGGCAGGACTGTGCCTATGGGCTGGTGGGACAGGTAAAAGAGGGACGGGCTAGAATGGACTCTCTCTTAGGAATGAACACTCTTAGGGCAGAGGGAACAAGCTGCTTCCTCTAAGGGACATCTATCCACCTGACAGTCCAATCTTCTCAAGCCCCACTTTCCTCTCCTGTATTCAAATCTCTGCTACTGAGGTCCCCACCACTCACCAGTGTGCTGACTTGCTGCTGGTAGCAGAAACAGCAGGATCCATGGCATGGTCAGAGTCCCTCCATGAAGTGAGACCAGCAGAACCATAAGATAGGAGACTGAACCTTGTGGAGGGCCCCTGCTGGATTCAGGAGACACTTATCTACATTACCCTGGGAGGTGTTTTATGAAGGACTCCATGGGGTCAGGACCTTCCCTCTCTGCTTCATGACACCATCAACGTCCTTTATGTATCTGGCTTCTTCTTTTCTCATGTTGTACAAGATGTGCTCCTGTCACGGACAGCCTCCTTTCTTTGACTTGGAGATACATCCTTGATCTAGGCCATGAAGTTCTCATGTATGAAAGGTGGGATGGATTTGTAGATGAATTCCCCATCGATGTGCTTCCATCTCCAGGCTATGCTCACCTGTGGATCCTTGGCCAACTTCGAAGGGTAGTAGAAGGAGAAGGGAATCTCAATGGAGCCACCCTGGACCCCAGAGAGGCTTGTTGGCTGGTTAACCCCATAGTCATTTTCTATGTTGAATCCCACTGAGTTCCCTGTGAAGGACAGGGAGAATGTGATGGCACTGCAAGGGGCAGTGTCTAGATAGAGGACAAACCAGTACATTCTGTGCCTTAATCCACAGTCAGGTTTGGAAACAGGGCAGGACTGTCCTTTTGATGGTGGGACAGGAAAGCAAGAGAAGGGCTGGGTTGGGCTCCCTCTGAGGGATGATCTCTCTTGGTGCAGAGAGGACTGACAGGCACCTCTAACAGACACCTGTCCACTTGACACCCACTCTGCTGATCTCCACTGTCCCTTCTATGGTTAAGTCCCTGCTAGTGAGGTCCCCACCACTCACCAGTTTGTAGACTTGCTGCTGACAGCAGAAGAAGCAGGATCTGAGCCATGGCCAGAGTCCCTCTAGGAAGTGAGACCAACAGAGCCATCAGGGAGGGGCAGACTCTGTGGTAACACTGGGGTGCTCAGGGGTCCAGAGAGAACCAGGGTAAAGTGACACACATCCTCAGGCCTTCTCATGTGGAGGACTGAGTTGGGGCAGGACCTCTCCATCTCCACCTCCTGGTGGCCAGCAACTTCCTTTATTGATCTGGCTTCTTCTTTTCCCATGTAGCAGAAGATCCTCCTTTGTGGTCACTGACAATATAACTGGTCCCTTGTGCCCAGCCCCCACTGTTGGCTTGGGGACATGGCCTAGACCTTGGCATGACTGGCTCTCCTCTCTTCTTTCTTGACCTTCTGCCTTGTCTACTTTATCCATTTTCTAAGTGACTTGTAATCTTTGTCCCCCTTTCTCTATATTTCCTCTATTCCTTCCTTCTCTGTCCTCAATCTCTTTCTCATTATATTTTCTACGATGATGGTTGTGTAGGTCTCTCTGTAATAATTTCATATAATGAAGTTGTCAGTCTCTGAATCACTTCAGACAGGATGAGGAAGGTGGTGATGAGGTAAGTCCCTGGCCCTAGCATAGTGACCTCCTTACCCTGCTCCTCCTTCCCTCTGTCTGCCCCATCTGCTCTTTGGCATTTTCTCAGTACCCTGGCAGAACCAAGGCCTGATGGACTCTCTCTCCCTTGGCATACTCCCTGTGGCACAGTCTCCAACTTCCCTTGGCCTCTTGGACAGTGACTCTAAAGCTACTCCAGTTTCTAAAGAATCCTTTCTGCCTTCCCCACCACCATAACACTCAATCAAACGAGCATACTAAAAATCAAAGAAGCGCTGGCACATATCACATGACTGATTCAGTGGACTTAAGTCACATTGAGTTCTTGGCATCTTACTTTCCACATAGAGACTTCCATTTGCCACCTCAGCACAGCCTCTGAGGAGGCTCTTTCTGCAAATCCCTTGAAAGTCTCCCTCTAGTTGTGGTCACATCAGAACATTCTTTGGAACATGTGGTCAATGAAAGTTCAAAACAGCCATGTGTCACTCATGACATAAGACACACGGCATGTCTGAAAGTGGACATAGCTCGCCTATGACTTGGGTGGAGACGTGAGAGGTTGGGGCAGAGGCTGTGTTGGCCTCAGTGCTGGTTCTAAAGAGGTTCTACCTACCCTTCCCACATGGTGCCATCAGCTTCCTGAAAGGCAGGAAGACATGATTGTATCAGAGGAAGTGGCATCATTCTTCCTGAGTGACATGCGCAGAGGCATCTTCTCACTTCCTTAGCTTTCCTGGCATTGAGCACCTTGTCCCCGATTACCAGCATTTGACTATGAAGCCTGCCCCCTCTCATATTTGCTTCTCTGCCTTTCTCACAGTTTCTGCAGTCTTTAGATCTTTACTTGAGCCAAACACAACCTCCCACGGCCTCACTGACAGCTGTGCACAGACAGACTTCAGTATCCAGATTCCCCTTGGAGACATTGACACAAAAAGCCATTGAGATGAATGGCCCAGATGGAAGATCAAACAGGACATGGATAGGGCTATGGAACTTGTGTGTGTGTGTGTGTGTGTGTGTGTGTGTGTGTGTGTGTGTGTGTTTAAATTGTATTTCAAGCAGCAGAAGCTGGTCATTGAAAGTATTATATAGCCAAAGATGGAGACCATGTAAGACTACAGATCCTCCTGTGTGTTCCTCCTATGAGCTGGGATTACAGATATGCACCATCATATGCCTTTATAGCCCACTGGACATAAAGCCTTTGGTGCATGCCAGGCAAGTAAGCACTCTGCCAGATGAACCACATCTATAGCAGCTGTGATGTCTGCGAGAATGCCCTCTTAGTCTTGAATCCTCACCTCCAGATTTCATCTGCATTTACCATATTCTCTGGGATCTCTGGGTAAAGGTCACCTGCTTGTTAATTCACCCAGGAAGGGGTTGGACCTGACAAGTCTGCCATATGTCATGTGTTAGACCCTAGCAGTTTTACACAACACACTCCGTTTTGCTCTGCATGATCCCAGCTGATCCTAGTGCCCTGGATCCCGAATCCCAAGAATCTCTGATCTAGTTTCATGTTTTGTACTTTGTTGAATCCCCATGGGGACCCTGCTGTGGGATGTGGTACTGCCCAGGATGCTGTTATCAGTCTCCTGGAGTGTCATCCTCCCTCCCCAATTCCAGTGACTGTTCCCAGCAGCCCTGATGCTTTTCCAGGGGAGGGGCACTTTCTGTAAAAGAGCGCCCTGGGATTTTGCTGTGCACACTAGGTGCCTCTGCACACCCTGGGACCATGCAGGTTGTCAGAGCGCAATGTTAGAACATCGGTGTGCCTTAGGCAATAGTACATGTGTGCCCTGTCTATCACAATATAACTAAGTTTAATTAAAAAAATAAAGCCCAAGGTAGGCTTGCTCATCTATGCCTTTAATTCTAGCTTTTTGGGAGGCAGAGGCAGAGAAGAAACAAATGGATCTCTATCAGTTTGAAGCTAGCTTGGTCTATATATTCAGTTACAGGGAAGCAAGGGGTACACAGTAAAATTTTGTCTCAAAAAAAAAAAACAACCCAAAAATCATACAAGGAAACTAAAACAACAAGCAATAAAAAATAAAAAAGCAAATCAAAATAACAAAAACAAAATATCAAAATACCAAGAAACCATGTCATGGGGATATCAGGGTGAACCATTTTTGGAACCATCACTAAGTTCACTAGAGCCTCTGCCCCAACCTCTCATGTCTCCACCCAAGCCACAGGCCAGCTGTGTCCACTATCATCCATGTCCCAAGGCATGTCTTTAGTGACACATGACTGCTCTGAGCCATCTATGCCCACTTAGTCCAGAGAAGGTTCTTGTGTGACCATAACTAGAGGGAGTCATTCAAGAGCTTTGTGGAAAGAGCCTCCTCAGAGGCTGCACTGAGCAGACTGATGGAAGTCTCTGTGTGGAATGGAAGACTCCATGAACAATGTGAGTAAAGTCCAGACAATGAGCCACATGACTGTCATGTGACATGTGCCAGGGCTTCCCTTAACCTCTTCTGAGTGAATGCTATGGTAGGGGGCTGGGGTAGAAAAAATGATTTAGAAACTGGAGCGGCCTTAGAGTCACCATTCTGCCACAGGGATCAGGGCAAGGTGGAGGGGATCCACCAGGCCTTGGCTCTGCCTGATCACTGTGAAAAGTCGCTGAAGTCAAGAAAGGGAAAAGAGCAGACAGATGCTGGGGAGCAGAGCAAGGGGTGAGTGGGCACCGTGCTAGGGCCAGGGACGGAACGTGGTTCCTCATCTCAACCTTCCTTGTTGTGTCTGAAGTGGTTTAGAGACTGCCAGTTTCATTACATGAGATTATTAGAGACAGGCTCAGACACCCAGATAAATAGGAAAGAGATTGAGGAAGAGGAGAGAAGGAATAGAGAAAAAGAATAAAGGAGACAGAGATATTACAAGCCACATAGGAAATGGAAAAGAGTAGACAGGGCAGAGGGTCAGTGTGGAAGGGAGGAGAGCCCTGCCTGCTGAGGACAAGGCCCTGTCTCCCAGGCAACAATGGGGGTGGGCCCAAGGGGCCGTCCATCTTGTCAGTGACCACAAGGGCAGATCATCTGCAACATGAGAAAAGAAGAAGCCAGATAATTAAAGGAAGTTGCTGGCCACAAGGATGTTGAGATTCAGAGAGCCTGTCTCCACTCAGTCCTCCACTTAAGCAGGCCTGGGGATCTGTCTCACTTTACCCTGATTCTCTCTGGATTCCCAAGCTTCCCAGTGTTACCCCAAAGGGCAACCTCTCCTACCTGTAGGTCTAATGACCTGGAGGGACTCTGGCCATGGCTTGGATCCTGCTTCTTTTACTGTTGGCAGCATGTCTACACACTGGTAAGTAGAGGGAACCTCACTAGCAGGGACTTAACCACAGGAGGGGACAGTGCGGCTGGGAAGACAGGGCTATCATGTGGAGAGTTGTTTGGTAAAATGACCTGCTAGGCCTTTCTGCCACAAGAGAGCTCATCCCTCAGAAGGAGCCCAAACCAGACCACCCCTGTCTTCCCTGTCCCACCAGCCATAGGGACAGCCCTGCTCTGTGTTGCACCCCTGCCAGTGGATGAAGGCTCAGGATGCTCTGGTTGTCCTTTCCACCCCTTCACTGTCTTCAGATTCTTCCCATCCTTCCCAGGGAACTCAGCAGGATCCAACAGAAAAAATGACTTTGGGTTCAACCAGCCAGCAAACCTCTCTGGGGTCCAGGGTGGCTCCATTGAGATCCCTTTCTCCTTCTACTACCCTTGGAAGTTGGCCAAGGATCCGCAGATGAACATAACCTGGAGATGGAAGAGTTTCCATGGGAAATTCATCTACATCTCCACCCCACCTTTCATACATGAGCACTTCAAGGACCGGCTCTTCCTGAACTGGACACAGGGTCAGACATCTGGAATCCTCAGAATCCTGAACTTGAATGAGACTGACCAGGCCACATACTTTTGCCGTGTTTTTCTGGAAACAACAGAAGGCATGAAGAGTTGGCAGTCTCTTCCTGGGACCAAACTCACTGTTACACATGGTGAGTCATCATGGCTGAGGCTTTGACACTTGTGGCTTCCTTGTCCCCTACATGTCACCTCAGGCTTCATAACTCTGACCTTCCTTTCATATTCTTTTCCCTTGGCTCTGTCCACATCTTTGCCAACAGCATCTTTTCTTGTAGCTGTGACAAGTCTTTGCTGCCTCCTATGCCATGGTCTGTCATTGTCTTCTCTGACAGAACCACACCCCACTCTGGGTGTGTCAGCATGTGTCCCACCCCATAGCTCACTCCCTTATTTTTCCAAATCTAACACTACTGTCCCGCCCACTTTCACCCATGACCTCAGTGTAGAGGAACTTCTCCAGGATAGACCTGACTCTCTCATTCCTGTGTCAGGGCTCCAATTGGTCCCTGTATGCAGCATCTCCACATGGCTCCAACCTCAGCTCAGAACATATAGTGTGTGTGGGGGGGGACTCTATGCATTTTCTGGTGTCCTCTGGTCTAAGTGTAATTGCCACATGTCACCACAGTCCCTCATTTCCCCCTCATAGCTCACCAGGACACATCTGTCTTCTTCGGCTCTTCTTCAGTAATTAATTAGAAAATGAAGAAGAAAATGTCTCCATTTTTATGATGTGGCTGCTCTGTCTTCTGATCCTCCCAGCCCCTCTGATGCAGGAGTAACTGCAGTCCCCTGGACCGGGAGCCCTGACACCCAGCGTGATCACTGTGTGTTTCTGTACTCGGCCCGACAGCAGCGGGGTCTCTGTGTGGCTGCCCTGTTCTTATGACCTTGCTCTGTGGCTCCACCCCACCCTTTTTTTTACCTTAAGTACTTCTTCATTTCCCTTTTTATTTCTTCTGTTTTATTTATTTATTCATTCATTTATGTTTTATTTTATGTCGGGATCTCTGCATGTAGCCCTGGGTGTCTGAATACTGACTACATCTACCCATCTGGCCTTGAACTCACAGTAATCTCCCTTGTCTCTGTCTCCTGAGTGTGGGCATTAGAGCATGTGCCACCACATACCAGGTGGCTCCTGACTGTATAATTCACCCTGTGAGAGGATGCCCACAGCACAGTTATCTGTGCAGGTCCCAGCTGCCAGGAGGACCTGACATAAAATGAGAGAGCAGTTGCCCAGACTCATGGCAGAGAGGGAGGAGCCGCTTCATGTCTGTGTCTAGCTCAGGCCTTCTCTGCCTTCCTGGTGCTCAAATCGTTTATACAGTTCCTCATGTTATGGGGACACACACGCATAAAAGTATATCATTGCTACTTCATAACTTAAATTTTCTAACGATATGAATCACAATATAAATAAGTGATATGTGTGATATCTGTTATGCAGTCTTTGTTGGGAGGATACACAGTTTGAGTACCACTAGTCTAGAATTTGCAAATAGATAAATGTTGGCAAAATTATTCTTAGTGATACTTGTAAAGCAAAGGAATGTATTCTGCCCTGGACGGAGCTGTACACATATGGTAAAATTGGACTTTTTCTGCTACATATTTGGGGTATATTCAGGGTTTGTGAGAATATGGGCCTGTTAAGTCAGGTATGTACACATGTATGTGTACCCGTGTGGCTTTGTGTAAGTTTCTGTGACTATGTGTGTCTCTGTGTGTATCTGGGTGTATATTTCTGTGTGTGTGTGTGTGTGTGTGTGTGTGCATATTTATTTGTGTGTTTGTGTAATTGAGGCTAGAGGAGAGTTTAGGGTCCCATCCACCTTATTTTTTGGGACAGGCTCTCGAACTGGCTTCGAGTTTTCCATGGATACCAGATTGGCTGACTAGTGAGTCACAGGGACAAGCCTGTATCTCCACACCTCAGTACTAGGATGACAGTTCCCTCGGCTCTGTTTGGGGTAGAGCTAGACACCCAGACCTGGCTGCCTGTCAGCTCACAGAAAGCCTCTGTCTCTGCCTCTGTCTGTTGGGCTAGGATTAAAGGTCCTGCCCACTTCACCAGGTTCTTCATATGGGTGCTAGGGAGCAAAGTCATGTTCTAAGGCGCAAGCAACAAACTCTCTCTGAACTAGTCATATCTGTATGTTACATACATTTAAGTGGAAAAAAAAAGATGCATTTCTCTTGCTTGGTTATCTGTGACCAAATGAAAATCTGTAGACACAGCCAGAAGAGTTGGGGACTGTGCATTTGAGCTTTCTCTCCTAGAGTCTCAGCCTTAAGCATCTGCTCTGATCGCTGTGTGAACTTCTGACAGCTGTTGCCCATCCCACGTTCCACAGAGCAGAAAAGATGACACAAGCACCCATCTCTCCCTCATCCAGCGAGGGTCTGCTCATGTCTCATCTCTCCCTAGCACTCAGCACCACCATGAGGAGCCCCTCCATCATTACCTCTGCAGTCACCACAGCTGGCCTGGAGGACACAGGGGGCCAGAGGAATCCTTCCCTGCTCAACCTGGGAGCCATGGTCACCATGGTCACAGTCAAGGCTGTGGTCATAATCCCACTCTACGGATTCATGATTTTCCTGTGGTGGAGGCAAAGGTAAGTGGTCCAGGAAAGGCCTCACCCGAGCTTCCCACTGGGATTGTTCCCAGCTGTGGGAGATGGAGAAGGGCAGGAACCTGGGGGTGGGGGCTGACTGTTCATTTGGAAAGAGCTGTGGCTGCTAAAGAAGGTCCGAGGGTAGACCAGCTTTCAGGGACTCCATCTCACGGGAAGTGATATGTATAGAAAGAGACAGCTGTTTGATTTGGACATGTGGGATCAAAATGGAAGTTAAAAGCATGGTGTATGATAGACAGCTGACAGAAGGAAATGTGGCGGGAGAACCTAAAATGTACAAGATGCAAAAGAACTCCAAACCTAACACTGCTGAGCAAATTCATCAAACAGCCACTGAGGTGTCTCAGTTGAGGTGATTGCCCCACAAACAGGGACATGAGCATCATCCCAGGAGCCACAGGAAGAGCTGTGAGATGCTTGGGCAGACAGACAGACAGACACACTGGGCTCACTGTGCTGCCAACCTTACCTAATGGGTGAGACCAATGACAGACCTGTCTCACACTCTAGAGAGGACACCTCCTAAAGGACAGTGCCCAAGGCTGTCCTCTATCAACCACATGTGTGTGCACATATGCAAATATACACATGTGCATGTATGCAAATATACAAATGTGTGCACATATGCAAACATACACATGTGTTCATGTATGCAAATATAACCAAGTGGAAATGTACTGATCAAATAATTTCTTTTATTTTCTATATTCTTTGTTTATATTATAAATGATTTCCCCTTTCCCAGTTCCCTCCTCCCCATAAGTCCTATAAGCCCTCTTCCCTCAGCCCATTGCCCAATCCCCCCTCCCATTTCTCTGTCCTGGTAATCCCATACAATGCTGGATCAAGCCTTTCCAGGACCAGGGACCTCTCCTTCCTTCTTCTTGGGGATCATTTGATATGTTAATTGTGTATTGGTTATTCAGAGATTCTGGGCTCCACTTATCAGTCACTGCATTCCATGTGTATTCTTTTGTGATTGGATTACCTCACTTAGAATAATATTTTCCAGTTCCAACCATTTGCCTAAAATTTTCATGAATTCATTGTTTTTTAATTGCTGAGTAGTATTCCATTGTGTAAATATACCATATTTTCTGTATCCATTCCTCCATTGAGGGAAATCTGGGTTCACTCCAGCTTCTGGCTATTACAAATAAGGCTGCTATGAACATAGTGAAACATGTGTCCTTATTGCATGCCGGGAAAACCTCTGGGTATATGCCCAGGAGTGGTATAACAGGGCCCTCCAGAGGTGTCATAACCAGTTTTCTGAGGAACCACCAGAATGATTTCCAGAGTGGTTGTCCCAGCTTGCAATCCCACCAGCAGTGGAGGAGTGTTCCTCTTTCTCCACATCCTCACCAACACCTGCTGTCTACTGAATTTTTAATCTTAGTCATTCTGACTGGTGTGAGGTGAAATCTCAGGGTTGTTTTGATTTGCATTTTCATAGTGATTACTGATGTTGAACATTTCTTTTTTTATTTTTATTTTTTTGTTGTTATTTTTGTTTTGTTTTTGTTTTTTGAGACAGGGTTTCTCTGTATAGCCCTGACTGTCCTGGAACTCACTCTGTAGACCAGGCTGGTCTCGAACTCAGAAATCCTCCTGCCTCTGCCTCCCAGAGTGCTGGGATTACAGGCATGCACCACCACCACCTGGCTTGAATATTTCTTAAGGTGCTTCTCAGCCATTCGAAATTCTTCAGGTGAAAATTCTTAATTTAGCTTTGTACCCAATTTTTTAATAGGGTTATTTGGTTCTCTGGCATCTACCTTCTTGAGTTCTTTGCATATATTGGATATTAGCCCTCTGTCAAATGTAGGGTTGGTGAAGATCTTTTTCCAATTTGTTGGTTGCCATTTTTGTCCTTTTTACAGTGTCCTTTGCCTTAGAGAAACTTTGTAATTTTATGAGGTCTCATTTGTCAATTCTTGATCTTAAAGCATAAGCTATTGGTGTTCTGTTCATGAACTTTACCCCTGTGGCCATGTCCTCCAGGGTCTTCCCCAGTTTCCTTTCTATTAGTTTCAGTGTGTCTGTTTTTTTGTGGGGGTCCTTGATCCACTTGGAGTTGAGCTTAGTACAGTGAGATAAGAATGCATCAATTTGCATTCTTCTGCATGCTGACCTCCAGTTGAACCAACACCATTTATTGAAAAAGTTATCTTTTTTCCACTGGATGGTTTTAGCTCCTTTGTTGAAGGTCAAGTGACCATAAACGTGTGGATTCATTTCTGGGTCTTCAATTCTATTCCATTGACCTACCTGTCTGTCACTGTGCCAATACCATGCAGTTTTTAACACTATTGCTCTGTAGTACAGTATGAGGTCCAGGATTCTGATTCCTCGAGAAGTACTTTTACTGTTGAGAGTAGTTGTCTTAGTTAGGGTTTTACTGCTGTGAACAGACACCATGACCAATGCAAGTTTTATAAAAGACAACATTTAATTGGGGTTGGCTTACAGGCTCAGAGGTTCAGTCCATTGTCATCAAGGCAGAAACATGGCAGCATCCAGGCAGGTATGGTGCAGGAGGAGCTGAGAGTTCTCCCTCTTCAACTGAAGGATGCTAGTGGAAGACTGACTTCCAGGCAGCCAGGGGGAGGGTTTTAAGCCCACACCCACAGTGACACACCTACTCCAACAAGGCCACACCTCCTAATGAGGTCACTTCCAGGGAAAAGCATATACAAACCATAACAGTAGTTTTAGGTATCCTGGTTATTTTTTGTTATTCCAGATGAATTTGAGAATTGCTCTTTCTAACTCTATAAAGACCTGAGTTGGGATTTTGATGGGAATTGCATTGAATCTGTGTATTGCTTTGGCAAGATGGCCATTTTTACTATATTAATCCTGCCAATCCATGAGCGTGGAAGATTTTTCCATTTTCTGAGGGCTTCTTTAATTTCCTTCTTCAAAGACATGTAATTCTTGTCATACAGATCTTTCACTTGTTTGGTTAGAGTCACACAAAAATACTTTATATTGTTTGTGGCTATTGTGAAAGGTGTCATTTCTCTAATTTCTTTCTCAGCCTGCTTATCCTTTGAGTATTGGAAGGGTACTGATTTGCTTGAGTTGATTTTATAACCAGCCACTTTGCTGAAGTTGTCTATCAGCTGTAGGAGTTCTCTAGTGGATGTTTTTGGGGCAATTAAGTATACAATCATCTTATCTATGAATAGTGATAGTTTAACTTCTTCCTTTCCAATTTACATCCTTTTGATCTCCTTATGTTGTCTAATTGCTCTAACTAGAACTTCAGGTACAATATTGAAAAGATATGGAGAGAGGGAGCAGCCTTGTTTAGTCCTTCATTTTAGTGGGATTGCTTCAAGTTTCTATCCATTTAGTTTGATGTTAGCTACTGGTTAGCTGTATATTGCTTTTATTATGTTTAGATATGGGCCTTGAATTTCTGTTCTTTCCAAGACTTCTAGCATGAAAGGATGCTGAGTTTTGTCAAAAGCTTTTCACCATCTAATGAAATTACCATGAATTTTTTTCATTGAGTTTGTTTATGTAGTGGATTTCATTGATGGATTTCTGTATATTGAAGCATCCCTGTATCCCTAGGACGAAGCCTACTTGATCATGCTGAATGATCATTTTGATGTGTTCTTGGATTTGGTTGGCAAGAATTTTATTGAGTATTTTTGCATCAATATTCATTAGGTAAACTGTTCTGAAGTTCTCTTTCTTTGTTGGATCTTTGTGAGGTTTTGGTATCAGCGTAATTGTGGCTTCATAGAACTAATTGGGCAGTGTTCTTTCTGTTTCTATTTTGTGGAATAATTTAAACAGTATTGGTATGAGATCTTCTTTGAAGTTCTGATAGAATTCTACACTAAAACCTGGTGCTGTGCTATTTTTTTTTTTGGTTGGAAGACTTTCAATGACCACTTCTACTTCTTTAGGCATTATGGGACTGTTTAGATGATCTATTTGATCTATTTACAGGATCAAATGTAAATTTTTGATACATTAAAAATTTAAGAATATTTGCACATTAGAAAGATCTATACATAACCTCCGTACAACATAAATACACTAAAAATACATTACAACTCCTTTTTGAATTCCAATTGCGTTTTTGTAAAATTAAATTGTTTGACTCCTACCATCCATGAGTACTTTAAGAATAAAAAATGGGAACCCAGTGGGAGACTCCATTATCCCAACACATGGGAAGGGCAGGGAGGAGCATCAGAAGTTCAAGGCCATTGGCAGTTACATAGCAAGCTGTCAGCCACTGGGCTCTGCAGACCTTGTACACACAATACAAGCCAAGTGTGGGCCGAGTCAGGGAAGATATAAAGCCGTGGGAACTGAAGACTACGGGATGAGATCAGAGGTGCATAGAAGGGATAGTGTCATGGAAGTTACAAAGAAACATATAATGTGCATCCCAGGCTTGGCCCAGTAAAAGAACTGAGAGGAGGGAGAGTGGCAGACTCCGAGACAGCAGAAATCTGACTGTGATTCAAACCATGAGGCTGAATCTGCAGGGAGAAGCAGCGCACATTGTGAGGAAGAGCTGGAGAGCTGGAGTCCAGGGAGGCAAAGGGAGACATGGAGTGTGCAGAGCAGAGGAGGCAGAGAAGTGTCAAGAGGTCAGGGCAGGGGAAAGAAGGAAAGGGAGACATGATATGGACCAGTACACTAGTCGTCAATCCTCTGACTTATTGGGTGGTACAGAAGTCACCTGACTACTTTCCTCTGGTCCCAGTGACTCTCAGACCTGTCCCTGCCTGGTTGCAGCAGAGCTCTTTGCTGCCCTGGGTCCTTCATGTTGTCTGAACACAGAGAACAGCCAAGAGGCAGGATGGAGAACCAGCATGGCTTGCACACTGACACTGTCTCTTCTCCTACAGGCCAGAAGACTAAAGCCTAAACCCCAGTCAGGTGAGTGCCTGTCACTCCCAGGGACAGCTGAAGGGCTGCTGAGAAGTTCATTATGAGAGGCATGCAAGGGAGACAGAGAGATGATTCAGTCAGAAAAGCATGGGACATGGGTAGGCTGGCCTGAGTTTGATGGATCCAGAGCTTATACATTATAAACCAGAGATGTGTCAGGAATTTGCAATCCCAGACCTGGTCAAGCAATAAACAGGCAGTCATGGGTTGGCTTTCCACATAGTCTACAGCAATTGGTGAGTTCCAGGACAATGAAAGATCATATCCTTAAAATCTAGAGGGATTGCTGAAGGTGATAAAATCATGGTCATAACATTTTCTAAATTTATTGGACGTGAAGTATTTCAAATTGCCTATTAATTGACAGACAGTAGTTGTGTGCCAGCAAGATAGCTCAGTGAGAAATGGACCCTGTTGCCTTGACCAATGACCTGGGTCAGATTCTTGGGGACCTACATGGGCCATGGAGATAACTGACTCTAGATAATTGCCCTTTCCCTCCCTGGGTCACTACAGGCTCCTGGTGAGACATTGTTTGTCTCCAGCACACAGATCTCCACAAGTCTGGTTCTCTCACCAGGGAGAAGACTTTACATCAGAGTAGTGATTGGTGATGACACATCTGCATCCTACCCATGTTCTTCCTGGGGATCTCACTGTGCATGGCTACAGGGTTGTTCTGTGAAACATCCACGCTCTTGGGCAGGGATAGGAAAGTAGACCCTGCCTCTGCCATATGGTCCCTGGTGCCCTGTCCTCGGACCCAGGTCATCCTGTCTATCTCTGGTCCTGAAAGCCAAATTGTGTTGTTTTCTGTTTGCTCATGGAGTTAATGATACATTTAAATAAATATGGGATCAGAAAGTTGAGCAAATAGGGGATCCAAGATATGGAGATCTAGATATGTATTAAGTGTCTTACTTCCTCTTTCCCTATAAGAACATTTCTGGCAAATACCTGGAATTCCTCTCCATACAAATGAAGCTTCACAATGTCCTCAGCACCGGCTAATAATATATAGTCATCTCTGTACCAAACATCCCTCAGGAAGGTTCATATAGCCCTTTATACACCCAGTAAAGGACAGCTCTTCAACGGAAAACCTCTTGGAGAAGCCTGCTTTTTCAGATGACTCAATCTAGAAGAGATCCTGTGAACCCACCAACCCATATAAGCTCTGTCCCTTTCATTCCAGCCAGGTGCTCAACTTGCCTGCATACCTTGAGGGCAGATGAATCAGGACAGCAAATAAATATTTTATTCCCAACAATCTATCTCAGAGTTTCTCTTGACCCTATTCTCCCATATGAGACCTCTAAAGTAGTTGCAGGCTGTCCAGGATACAAGTCAGCATATCCTGAGATTTGCAAGAATCATGGTTCATACTGAGAACCGTTGCCGAGAATGACTCCCTTACTCTGCCATCTCATCTAGAGCCTGACGACTCCATGCCTCTTATCCAGTGACAGACCGTGGCTTGCCAGGGGCCCATGTTGGGCTTCCTTTGCTCACAGGTCCAAATCTTTGCATTCACTTTTTACTTCCTGCCATGTTGATATTCTGACCTCTGGGTTCTCTCCTTAGATCACAACTTTTGTCCTAAATCCAGTCTGTCTTAACATTTGGTAGTCAGTGGGTCAGCTTCTAACAGAGAGCCTGTGGGGACACAGGAAACCATGCAGAGTGACCCAGTAAGAGTGAAACAAGGTTTCTTTGATAGTCCCAGGAGGTGAATGGTCATGCTTGATATCTACCAACCACAGTGACTCAGACAAAGCTCCAGTCCACCAAAGCTCCTCAAATGAGTATCATTCATGGGCCTTTACTGAAGCATTAGGAAAACTGTCTCCAATCCTATGAGTCAAGTTGGAGATAATGTTTGTTGTGGAGAGGTCACCAAGGTTCCTTGTGGCTAAAGTGATGTGTCCCAGTGTAGCTGTGAGGTGTCTGCAGTCATTGTGACTGTATCTAAGCCTCCTGAGGCTGAACTCAGCGGCTCAAGAAAACTTGGGATTTGGGGTATTGTTTTCTCTGAGCATCCCTGAAGGGTTTGCATAGCAGGATGCCACCATGGTGGTCTGTCCACTCACCTAAAGAAGTCCATTTGTGAGGTCCACAACACAGGCAGCTGCACACAGTGATGTGGCCTTAATGCAGTTGCTCTAATGGTCATGTGACTTCCAAAGTCCTTTTCCATTGTTTAAAATGGCAAAGCCACAGATAGGCACACAGCAATGACTTACACAGAGCCAGAATTCTCAACATCACATAGGTGCTTACCCTGGCTGAATGCATTTAGGGATACTGGACCTCTGTTCTTCTAAAAGGGAACTTCAGGTTCCAAGTGCATAGCTGACATTGGCTTCTGACCTGGCTATGCTTGTTTGGAATCTGTGTTCCCTAGACTGAACTAATCAGGAAGAAAGAGTATTAGTAGAAATTGGGCATGATAACAGGCCTGTAATGCCAACTATTGACAGGTAGTGATGGGAAGATGATCAATTGGAGCACTGGTTCTCAACTTGTCGGTCATACCACATCTTGATGTTAGAAGTACCGTTTCACATTAATTGAAATTCAGATATCCTGCATATCAGACATTTATATTATGATCATGGCATTAGGAAAATCACAGTCATGAAATGGCAATGAAATAACTTTACACTTTGAGTCACCACAATATGAGGAATTGTTGCAGGATGTCAACCTCAGAAATGTAAGGTATTCTTAGTGTCTCTTGAGTTTAGGCCAGCCTGGGTTACATGAGGCTTTGTCTTGAAACTAATAGCAAAGCTAACTGAAACTCCTAACAGTACAGATATGCCATGGAGGAAGATGATGTTTGACTTCCTTTTTTTTTTTGGACATGGACAACTTGACTATGAAGCCAGTTTTTTGTCCAGATTTACAGAAAAAAAATTATGATTATTAATACTTTAGTTTTTGTTGCATGGTGTTTGGTTGTTTTTTTTTTGTTGTTGTTGTTTTTGAGGAGTTTCTCTATTATATAGGTTGTACTGTCCTGGAACTTGCTTTGTACACCAAGGCTGGCCTCAAAGTCAGCAATTCCTCTGCCCCTGCATCCTACCAAATGCACCACCATGCCAGGGCTATTAACACTTTTTGGCTTTTTTTGTTCATTTATTTGTATTTTTTTGAAACTAAATATTAACTCTGAAGAGGGAGATGGGATTTTCTCTGTGTCCGTGACCACAAACTTGATGACACATGTATAAATGTCTCTATGTTTGGCTATCAGCAGATGTTGGAAGAGACTGAGCTGCTCCCAAGTCAAACTCACTGGGCCTTTAGGACACAGTATAGATTCTCTTCCTGTGTCACTCATCTGAGCAGGGGATCAGGCAGCTGCTCATGCTGAGGTGGGCAGTGGGTGAGGCAGATGAGGAAGATGTCCTAGGGAAGAAACAATTAGTGGCAGCAGGGCAGCTGTGCTATTGCAATTCTGTAACTGCAGCCTGAGCTTCCCATCTAAACTGCCAGCCAGCATCCTTCCACCACCCTCTCTGACATCTCTGCTCTCTTCAGGTGCCAGTCGGGGTAGGTTATTTTGTGATCCCACACTCCCTCTTCTTGTCACTAGGGGAGAGAGATCATGAGTGTGTGGTGAGAAGAACTGAGGAGACAGGGATAGTTTTCTTCCAGGAGGTTATGTGCTGGGTCAGGGCCCACAGAACTTCCAGTAAGTGTTATCTGTGGGATGTCTCTGGAACTGGATCATTCACAGAGAATCAGGAAGGGTTGAGTCTGTTTTCTCCTGCCTCTGTCATAGGATAAGCCAGTTGGGTATAAAATCAGTCTAAGTGCTGTAGACACTGTAGGGAACTGGAATCTGAACAGTCACAGAGCCTGGTCTTAGGGAGGCCTTCTTCAGTTAGGTTGAAGACTGGGTAAATATGTGGTGACAGGACAGCTGTGAAAGGATCCATGCATGATATGTATTGGTGAGTCTGCACATCTGTGTGCAAGTCAGTTTGGGCTCATGTATGGGAACTGCAGAGGACAACTTCAGGTGTGATGATTAGGGACACCATCCAAGTTCACCATCCACTTTATGTTTCTGTTTTTGATTGTTTGGTATTTTGTTCGATACAAAGGATTTTGTAGGTTTGGCAGAGTTTTTTTGTTGCTGTTGTTTGATACAAGTTTTCACTATGTGGCCTTTGCTGTCCAAACACTGAATATATAGACCAGGACAACCTCAAACTCAATGAGATGCATGTGCCTCTGCCTTTCTCCTCCCAAAAGCTAAACTTGAAGCATGCATGTCTGTACCCAACTTGGGTATAATTAGAAACAAAACAATACTTTTTTATTCTGGGGTGTGTGGGGTGGGTAGGGGACACATGTGCTACAGCCTGAGCATCAGGTTCCATCATTGCAGTCTGATACTCCCCATGGTCCTGTGATATGCAAAAGTCCCGTGTGCACACCAAAACCACAGGCTTCCTGTCCAAGGAACAGAGACTGTGACTTGGGTTTAAGGAGCCAGTAGGTGACAGCAGTGTAGCTGAGCACAAGGGGCAGCTAGCATCCTTAGAACCTACCAGATCCTGTTATACCACTCCCGGGCATATACCCAGAGGATTCCTTGGCATGCAATAAGGACACAGGCGCCACTACGTTCATAGCAGCCTTATTTATAATAGCCAGAAGCTGGAAAGAACACAGAGGTCCCTCAATGGAGGAATGAATACAGAAAATGTGGTATATTTACACAATGGAATACTATTCAGTAATTAAAAACAATGAATTCATGAAGTTATTAAGCAAATGGTTGGAACTGGAAAATATCATCCTAAGTAGGGTAACCAGTCACAAAAGAGCACACATGGAATGCAGTCACTGATAAGTGGATATTAGCCCAGAAAATCTGAATACCCAAGACATAATTTGCATATCAAATGATTTCCAAGAAGAAGGAAGGAGAGGGCCCTGGTCCTGAAAAGTCTTGATCCAGCATTGTAGGGGCATACCAGGACAGAGAGGAAGGAGGGGGATGATTGGAGAATGGTCAGAGTGTCAAGAGCTCATGGGACTTATTGGGAGGGGTGAGCCCTGACAGGGAAAATTATTTGGAATGTAAACAAAGTATATAGAAAATAAAAAAATAAAAAAGAAAACTAATTTTAAAAACGAACCCATAGAGCCTGTTTAATAAAAATCCTGGGGTCCAGCAGCTGACTTAGGACAGTGTTGTCAGGTCCAGCCTCTCCTTGGGTGGATTAGGTATCAGGTGACCTTCTACTCAGAGACCTCAGAGAGTCAGGGTAAGGCAAGTGAAATCTGGAGTTGAGTACTCATGGCCTGGATGTTCTTCCATCTGGAGGAGTTTCTTACTTGCTTATCATGGACAGAAAATGAGGTTCTCTGTCCACCGTGAGACAAAGGAGGAGGATGGTGCACACCTGTAATCCCAGCTGATGGGAGACACAGACAGGAGGATCTGTAGGTGTTCCAGATCACCCTTGGATACATAACAAATTTAAGGTCATGCTTGGCCAAACCCCAGCCTAAACCTCAGCCTGGTGAGCACCTTTCAACCCAAATGGCAGGCTAGGGACACTTTGGGGAAGTTTATTATAAGAGGTATGCAAGGAAGTAATAGCAAGAGAGATGATTCAGCCAGAGAGATGTACATGGCTAGAAGGACCTGAGTTTGACCTAGAGCAGCCACACTGTAAGCCAGAGATGTGGTAGGAATTTGTTGTAGTCCCAGCCTGGCATGAACAAGAGACAGGAGAGTCATGGGACTAACTCTGAATTCCAAATCCATGAGAGGCCATGATATAAAAACCCACATGGACTTCTCTAGATGATCAATCATGGTCATACTATTTTATAAATTTATGTTAAATGAAGTAATTAAAAATGAGAGTCTAATGAAGAACAAAACAGTGTATGCCAGTGAGATCGCTCATTGGAAATGGAGCCTGCTGCCTAGCACAATGATGTGTGTAATTCCTGGGGACCCAAATGGTACATGGAGAAAACTCACTGTGGACAATAGTCCTCTGCCTCTCAGCATCACCCACAGGCTCCTGGTGAGACATCATCTGTTAGTCTCTGCCTAACAGACTTCCTAGTGCCAAGATATATCACCAGGGAGGTGAATATACTTCAAAGTAGTGATTGTGGCACATGTCCTACATTCCACCTGCCTCCTGAATGGGAATCAGAGCTCATGCATGCATGATTGTGTGTGACACATGATTAAAAGCCATGTGGGCTCCATTTTACTCCCCTTTGAACCCAATCATCCTATCTGTCTCTGGTCCTGACAGCCTAACCGCTACTTTCTGTTGGTTCATGAAGTTAATAACACTTTTTGATAAATGTGGGATCAGAAATCAAGCAACTTGAAGAGTCAGTTCAGAGTAATATTGAGATCAAGACAAGTCCAAACCCCAAAAATCTGATCCTGAGACCAGCAGAAGTTAGGACTGTTCTCTCCTTCCTCTGGGTTTCCATGTTCATGTACAGGAAGCCTGTACCACCCACACTATTGCTGCCCTTGAGGTAGTCGTGAGAAGTCGGCCGAATTACAGGTCTAATTTCTTTTTTCCCCATAAGGACATGTCCATCAAGCACCTGGAATTTCTCTTCATGCAAATTAAGGTTTCTCAGACCTTAAGGTTTCTCAGCACAAGGTAAACATATACAGCCACCAACAATCACTCACAAATTTTCATATAACCCTTGTTATCTCCTCCAATAAAAGACATCTGTTTCATTGAAAACCTCTCAGAGTAGCCTGTTTCTCCACGGGACTCAGTGTAGACGAGATCCTGTAAACTCTCCAACCTGGATAAGTTTAGTCCATATCATTCTAGCCCTGAGCTCAACTTGCCTGCATACCTCGAGGGCACAAGAAGAACCAGGCCAGCAAATAAAAGTCATACTCCAAGCAATCTGTCTCAGAGTTTCTCTTGACCCTCTTCTCCCATATGAAACCTCTAAGCAAGTTGCAAACTGTGTCCAGTATACAAGTCAGCGGGAGAGGGTCAAGGACTATGGTCCATATTGAGAACCACAGCCCGAGAATCAGGGTTCCCCACTCTCTTACTCCCTGGAACCTGCCATCTCATCCAGAACCCTGATCCCTTCATTCTCCACATCAATTCACAGACCATGGCTTGCTGAAGTCCCATGTTGGGCTTCTTTTCCTCACAGATCCAACAATATACACTGACTTTCTCATTTTCTGCCATGTTTATATTCTGACCCCTGGGTTGGCTCCTAGAATAGGTCTTTTTCCCCCACAAATCCAGTTTGTCTTAACATTTGATAGTCAGCAGGTCAGCTTCTAACCGAACACCTATTGGAAGACAGGAAACCATCCAGACTGAACCACGGTTAATAGAGTTCTACCAATCATGGCGAGTCATAGCTGTAGTGTGGCATAGATGCAGCTCTAGTCTACCAATCACAAGCCTCAAATGAGTGTCACTATATAAACAAACTCAGTCATCACACAATCATCTCATTAGGTGCTGAGAAAGCATTTGACAAAATTCAACACCCCTTTATGATAAAAGTCTTGGAAATATCAGAATTCAAGGCCCATATCCAAACATAGTAAAAGCAATATACATCAAACCAGTAGCCAATATCAAAGTATATATAAACACAGAGCTAAAATTTAAACTTTGAGCCTTGATTGGAAACCTTTTTCGTGGCTTCATCCTTCTCTCACCCTCCTGTCCTTTTTCATTTCCAGCTTCCCTTTTAGGTATGCCCAGTTCTCCATGGCTGCTGGAGAGCAACAGGTGGTGCTTGAATGAAGGAACTGAAAACAGGAGGATTGACTGGGAAACGCTGTCTTCGTGGAGCTCTGCAGGAATCAGAAGACGTGACTGTATCTTCCACAGTGGTAAGCAGCACATAGCATTAATGCTAGTGCTAGCCATAAATTTCATCTTTTGGAGGCTGTAGTTGCAGGAGGTACAAAGAAAGGAGACAGGCTAGGCTGGGAAATTGCAACTCAATGCTGATCTCACCCAGGAGTTGACAGCACAGATGGGACAGGGGAATTCTATGTAGGCATTTGTTTGTAGCCAAGAGTTGCATCAGGCATGAGGAGCAGGGTTTATAAAATAAGAATAAAAACACAAAACAAAAACATGTTAGAAATATTCTTAGCTCAAATAGATTTATGCCTGTTTTTGTTTTATTGTTTGTATATTTATGCTGTGCATGGTTCCCAGAAGTTAGAATAGTAAAGATACAAATGACATGAGAATCAGAGAGAGAGAGAGAGAGAGAGAGAGAGAGAGAGAGAGAGAGAGAGAATAGTTTCAGAAAAGCAATTGTCCCCTGTCTGGGACTCATTAGCAAAATGGAAGTAAAATGGATTTCAGAGGTCTTCTAGGGACAGGAGGAAACTGGGAGACATCCTGCTTCCTCTCTGGCTCCTACTGGAAATATCCTTAGTTCCGATTGCATCAAGTTCTCCCTCCTTTCTGTCTATTGTCTGTCTTTGGTGCACCCATATGTCCAGGTATCAATTTGTGTCTGTTTTTGTTTTGTTGTTTGAATGACTATTGTTTTATGTTTCATGTTCCAAAGAAAAATAAAACTTTATCTGCTAGCTATCTATTCCTTGGTTTAGTTTAACTTGTTTAGAAGTCAGTCTCAAGGTGCACAGCAGAAGCTGCTAAGTTGCCCTGCACCCTTAGCTAGGAGTCAAGCACAGCAGGAGAAGCCCTGTCAGGAGCTGAAAAGCTGCTCTTAAAGGGACCAGTAGCTTCTCAAGTTCTGTGGCAAATAAGCTGATGGCTGTTTCTCCTAGAAACATCTGCAATTGTGTTTATTGGGTTCAGCAAGTGACCAGATCCCTTTTCTCTTGAAATTACAGCTAGAAAAAGCAAGAAAATTTTGTTTGGCCTAAATATATAAGACACATGTAGCCACTTCATTTTTGTTTCTGACTGGTATTAAAGGTCTAAATATGTTCTTCATGTCTTAGCTTTAGAATATTGGCTTATAAGCTACTGAGTATGATTACAATTTTGTAACATATAGCAGAAAGTTAACTTAAAACTGGTAACTCAGGGTTGGAGTCATTTTAAACAACAACATGTGGCATGAAACAGTGCAGAAAAACAGGTCTCTAAAGATACATCTAAATTATATAATATTTTCTGTAATTTTTATCCTAGAAATTAGACTAGGATTTAGGACAGTGTCCCTTTGAGGTATTGGAGGCTGCACCACCATGCGCAGGAATTGGCAGTCATAACTTTGTTGCATGGATGGGATGCCCTTGGTGTTTTAGACTGACTGGATTGTTTGTTGTTTTGCAAAGTTCTGGTTGTGGTGTGGTGTTACAAGAGAAACTTAAAAATTATTTCTAAACTGCCAGTGTTACATTGGCTATAGTTTGTAGTTTAATCACAGGCTCAGGAATTTTTGTGTTTTTTTTTTAGACAGGGTTTCCCTGTATAGCCCTGGCTGTCCTGGCACTCACTCTGTAGACCAGGCTGGCCTCAAACTCAGAAATCCACCTGCCTCTGCCTCCCAAGTGCTGGGATTACAGGCATGTGCCACCACCGCCCGGCTTTGTTTTTGTTTTTTAAGGAAAACACTTTGCAGTCCATGTCATTCATTTATTTATTTATTTATTTATTTATTTATTTATTTATTTATTTTTGGACGTTAGGCCCTGAATTCATATGGAATTGGCTCCCACACCTCAGGATCCTTTCTGTGTGCTTCGGTGGAAATTGGGCAGTCTGGCGCTTCAGCTGAACCCAGGTGCCCTTCTCTTTGGCTTCCTTTTTCTTCTGACCATTCTTCTTAACCTGCTTCAGGAAGCTCTCTGCTCTTCCAGTGCCCAATGTGCTCAGTACACACATTGATTCTCTTGGCCAGAATATGGCTTTGCCCTACTTGTTTACAGTGATGCCAATGGCATGCTGTGTGATACTATAGACTCTTCCAGTTTTGCAGTGGTAACACTTACAGGGCATTCCTTTTTGAACAGTGCTCATTCCCTTGATGTCTACAATATCATTCTTCTTGTAGATTTGAATGTATGTGGCCAAAGGAACAGCTCCATGTTTCCTAAAAGCCCTAGATAAGCTATTCAGGATGCCTCTCCTCTTTCCCTCTGTGTTCATCATTTTGGGGAGTTACTGGAAGATGGCTGCTGTGGCCAAAAGCCAGGGTCAGAATTTTAAACTCACTAATATTTGTAATTCAGATGATTGCTGGAGTGATAAAACTTAGAAAACAACTGTGGTCAGTATGAACATGTTGGCCCATTTATACAAGCTTTATTGGCTATAGTGGTAGAAAAAATTTAACTCCCCCAGGATTGGAAAGGAGATCTCAGTGGGAGTTTATCTGGGCTCAAACAAGGTGATGAACTGTGGGGAAAAACGCGGAGGGGTGGGGCCACAGCAGGTCTGTGTGGCCTGGAAAACAGGGCACCATCAGTCAGCCCAGACACGGAGAAAATGGGAGGATGGGGCCACATAGGGGAAAACTGACTGGGCCCTGGTAGGGTTTGCAGGAGCCTGAGTACCTGTGGAGAGAGAGAAAGAGAGGCATCCTGGCTAGTGGTAAGCAGGGGGGGGGTCTTTGATAAGAAGGTGGTGCCTGTTCCGGCATAGGCTTCCTGGGTACCTGTTGAGGAAACCTGGCTGATGAAAGGACAAGGTTGCAAGCTAGGAATCCCCCATGTCCAAGTCTAGGCTGACCCCAAAGGAGCAGAGGTTTGGTCCATTCTTTCCTCCAGGGTCCGGATGTGACCCTTGGGCTGGGAGTGTCCCTGGCATCTTTTTCATCTCGCCTCCAAGGAGTGGCTGTGGCAAGGACAAGCGCAGCAGGGGGCTGGCAGAATCACCACGGGGGCTGCAGAACTCCTGCCTGGGGGGCGCTTAGGTCCCCCTATTGCCAGTGGGGGAGGGTGGGCGCATCCCTGTGCGTGGCGGCCACGTAAGCAGAAATGACTTAAGTAGTTCTTCCAGCCTCGGTGAGGCTGATAGGTTCTCAGAGAGTGCAGGTTCAGATGGTTTGAACTGATTGGCTTAGAAGCTTGTGGTAGGTGGGTTCTGTTATAATTCTATAAAAAGCCAATCCAAGTCAGCCCATAGGGCTCACTTCTTTTACCCTGCATGGTAGGACTGTGACCCCCAGAGCTCTGGAAATTAAAATTCCTCTTGCAAATTGCATCAGGTCTGTCTCTCGTGAGTGTTGGGGTGCCGGTTAGCGAGGCGTGGGGTGCTGGGCTTACCCCCGTTTTTCTTTTGGATCTTACAGTTGGTGCATGGGCCGGGAAATGCGGACACCCCTACACACTCGAGAAACAACATAGAGGTAAGGGGACCCCCTCTAAAGTGTGTGTGTCAGCCGGCCGATGTCTGTTGTCCTGAGTGTTTGAATGAGGCTCCACGGTCTGTATGTGTGTTTACAGAGGGAGTGGATGTGGAATCCCACTTCGGGCAGCTGCCACTGTGAACCATAAGGACACAGGGGTCATGGGAGGGGACACCCTCAGGCCACAGGCTGCGAGACCCCAGGGGACGCTCTGGGATATATGTAAGTCTGCCAAGGATGCCTAGGAGACTTCGGTGCCAGTCATTAACTGACGTCTGTGCTTGTAGGAGATGCGGATGGGTCGCAAAGGCTTGAATCTGTTGGTTTCTGTTTTGTGTGTTGCTGTCTTGTGTGCTTTTATCTACTAAGCCTGCCTTGGTGTGGAAAGTTCGACTGGCAGTCGAAACCGCCGGGGTCTAGAGGACCCTGGAGAAGGCTCTTCTCTGTATTTGGTTTCTGCAATGAGCAGGAACATTCGATATCTGAAATTGGGCCCATCTAGTGGCAGATTGTATGTTGATTTTCCTTGTTCTGGGTTCTTGAATTTAGACGCCTGATGGTGGCAGTGTCAGGCTGTCTATGTGGTTGACTCTGTTACTCTGTGTTTTGTATATTCTTGTATTCTCAGACTTAGATGACTGACACATAGGGATTTAAACCGACTGATAATTTTGCTAAGAATTTAGACCAACTGAAAAGGCGGCAATGTTAAGGCTTTGGCGCCAAGATCAGGTCACGTGACTCAAGTCCGCCATGTTAGAACAAGAAAGAGACAAAATATTTAAGCTGTGAGGCCCCCTGGTGGGGGAAATAATTTTTAACAAGACAAGTGGTGGATATAGGAATTCTGAGTTTAAGTTACAGATGGCTTATTTAATTTATTTTAAATTATTTAAATTATTATAATAGATATAATGTTAAGCTTTGTGGTTTTATTGTTTCTCTGGGAAAGAGGTCAAAATAAGGGGGACCTCCAGAAGACTAGATTCTGAAACATTAAGCATAACCTGTCTCGGTGATACTAAAATCTTGTTTTGAGAATTATATTATGTTCAAGGCATAAATTCTTATTTGATACTGATTTTATTTTAATACAAAATCAAGGTTTTCATTGGTATAAATACTAAAACTGTAAAAATGCAGGATTTATACACAGTCCTTTCTTGCTGTTATTATTATATATCTGAAATGTTTAAGCCTATAAGTTTGGGCTCTGAGTTTATTATTAGGGTGTTTTCAATGTTTTAATTAGAGTTGCTTCTGTTATGGCGAGAGAGGGAGGGAGGGAGGGAGGGAGAGAGAGAGAGAGAGAGAGAGAGAGAGAGAGAGAGAGAGAGAGAGCAACAAGATTGTCTCTCTTCATTTACAGACAAACTCAATGTGTCTATAGATTATTATATGGCTTAATGATTCCTGATTCTTTAAGTCTGTCAGATGTTCTTGTGCCAGAAGGCTGAAGACCAATGTTCCTACATTTTAAAGTATAAAGTGTTCAGGTGTTTAGCAATCTCTATCATTTGGCTAAGTCTTAAAAGGTGTGTTAAGTTTCTATATATTTTCAGTTAATATTGGTCACTCTTGGATTTCTGATGGGGATAAAAACTGTTAGTCTCATAGTCAGTTCAAGCTCTTTAATCTTGAAAGCTAATATAGATTTACAGAAATGATTTTCAGGTGATATAAAATTTATAGCCAAAACAATGAATCAGGTGTTAATTCTTATAGTCTTTCAAGATAGTAAAGATGACAAAGGTTCTGTTTGATAGAGATTGGATGTTAGGCCTATCTTATAGTTTATAATTTACAAAATGATAATAGTATGCTCAATTTATATTTAGAGAAGACCACAGAATGGAGCAGAAGATCTGAGACCACCTATCCTGATTCACGGTGACTCTGTCACTAAGGACATATTTCCCAAGAGACTGATTAATCTCTTTGAGACTGTTTTATTTGTAATACAGGAAGCCAGAAAAGAATACCCCCTCAGACGAAAGGTAAGAGGCACCTGAAGGACCGACACCAGACTCCATTGGCAGGTCTTGAGGGCATGACAGCCCACAGTTTTGGCAAAGTTATGTGAGGTTAAGCAGGGACCAGATGAGTCACTGGCAGTCTTTCTAGAGCAGCTCATAGAAGCATTTGCTATACACCCCAGACTAGAAGGACTTTGGTTTGCTGAGAAAGCATGTAGAGGGATTTGGTGCAAGTCATTTAGAAGGTCTGTAGAGAGATTTGGTGGTGCAGGTTGTTAGAAAAGTCTATAGAGAGATTTAGTATAGTTTGCTGAGCCAGGGAGACAGAGGAGAAAAAAATGAAAGAGAAGGAAGCTACAGAAAATCCTGGCTAAAGGGCAGAAAGGAATCAATGTGCATAGTATATGGAGAGGCCACTGAGCCAGAGTGTGCCCTACCAAGCTGGGATCAGGAACTCCCAGATCTTGGGAGAAGTGCCAACAAATGGCAAAGGTGTTATCCCTGGATAAAGATAATGACTAGGGGAGATGGGTGTTCTGACCACCTCCCCCAACCCTAGATAACTGTGAGAAGAAAAGAGAAGCCCACTCAGTTCTTGATGGACACAGGGGCTTAACACACGGTCTTCCAAACCCAAAGGCCATGTTTCCAAGAAAAGATCTAGGGTCCAAGAAGCCACTGGCACCAAAATATGTTCATGGACTACCTGAAGAACAATGGACCTAGGGATGGGATGTGTAACCCATTCATTTAAGGTCACCCCAGGATGTTCCTAACTGTTTCAGCAAGGCATGCTCTCCAAAATGGTGGGGAGGACAGATATACTTACTGTCCAAAGGGCTGCAGCAACTGGCCCAAAAATAGATACTGACCCCTGCTGAAAGTTGCTACAGACAGGAGCAATTTTCTCAGTGAAGGACAGAGACAAGGAGGTGCTGGAATGGTGGGCAGCACAAATGGCATCTGGGTAGAAGAATCTTTACACCCTGGCATGTCAATCTAGAAAGTGGAGCTAATGGCCCTTTCCAAGACCTTGGAACTTGGAGACAGCAAGAAAATCAACATCCACATGGATAACAGGTATACCTTTGCCACAGCACACGTCCACAGGTGTATGTGCCAAAAGGACTGCTCACATCAGAGAAAACCAACAGGAAATCTTGGACCTCTTAGATGCCCTAATGAAGCCAACAACCTTGAGTATTACCCTCTGCCCAGGATGTCAAAAGGGAAAAGACACAGTGGGCAATAGCCCAGGAGAGCAAACGGCTCCAAGGATAGATATACAGGAGCCTATACTGGTTGTGGGTCTGCAAGAGACACCCACTAAAAAATGAGACAAAATTAAGAGATAGCCTCACTTAAAATATGCTGAAGAAAAAAGGACTGAGATTGCTAGCCATCTGACCAACTATTACCCAGGAAAGGTGCACACAAGAAGAGAAAATTATACTCCACAGAGATTAAGCCAAGGACTCGCCAGGGCAAATGCACAGATGAACTCATTTAAGAGATTAATAGAACAGTGTAAGGCATGCCAGCAAGTGAATGCTTATGCAGCAAAGAGTAAATAGGGCAAAAGACCTAGAAGAGAACAACCTAGAGTATATAGAGGTTTTATAAAAGACAAGGCAGGAAAGTATGGTTATAAATATCATCTAGCACTTGTAGATACTTAATCTAGATAGATTGAGACTTCCCCTAGCAGGCAGGAAACAGCAGCCAGGGTTAAAAGAAATTTTCCCGAGTTTCAGAGTGCCCAAGGTAATTGGATCAGACAATAGTTCTGTTTTTGTTTCTAAGGTAAGTCAGAAATTGACAGATATTGGGGACTAATTAGAAATATTATTAGATATACTGTCCCCAGGGCTCAAGACAGCTAGAGAAAATAAATAAAAATCCTATGAGAGACCTTCACTAAATTGACCTTGGAGACTGGCTTAGGCTGGGTGGTGCCTCTCCCCTTGTTTCTGAATAGTCCTTGCCATTTTAACCGGACGCCCCTAGAGATCCTCTTTGTTACCCCAATTTCTTTGTCATCCACTGAGTCTTCACGAGAGGTGTACCACAACATGAGATTTGGCTCAAACTGTCCGTTTTAATGCTCTAGGCATGTCAGACACTCCTCGCTGCTTCCAGACAGGTTACTGGATCTGTCAAAGAAGGCTTCAGGAACAGTTGCTGGAACTCTGGTGAAAGAGACCCTCACCAAATTGATCACAGAGACTGGACCTTTCCTCTCTAGGCTCAAGGTGCTCTGATGGATAAGGCATCGAGGTCCAGGAGGCCTACTCAGGAGGAGATCCACAAGATCACTTCCAAGTTGGAGATATGGTCTACATTAGATGCCAACACGCGGGAAACTTTAAGACTCAGTAGAAAGACCCTTGTCTTGTACTCTTGACCACCCTGTTTTCTGCCCTGATAGGACCCCTAATGATAATGCTCCTGTTGCTTACAGTTAGACTTATACAGTCAATAGGTTAGTTGCCTTCATCAGGGACCAGGTGAGCGCGGTCCAGATTATGGTACTTAGGCAGCAGTATAAAAGCCTTCTGAGACAAGAGGAGGCTGACCTTTAATTCTCCTAGTTCTAAGGTTAGAACTATTAACAAGACAGGAAGTGGGGAATGAAAGGACAAGGTTGCAATCTAGGAATCCCCCATGTCTGAGGCTAGGCTGACCCCAAAGGAGCAGAGGTTTGGCCCATTCTTTCCTCCAGGGTCCGGATGCGAGCCTCGGGCTGGGAGTGTCCCTGGCATCTTTTCCATCTCGCCTCCACGGAGCAGCTGTGGCAAGGACAAGCCCAGCTGGGGGCTGGCAGAATCACCACGGGGGCTGTGGAACTCCTGCCTCGGGGGGGGGGGGGCTCTTAGGTCCCCCTATTGCCAGTGGGGGAGGGTGGGCACATCCCTGTGCGTGGCGGCCACGTAAGCGGAAATGACTTAACTAGTTCTTCCGGCCTCTATGAGAGGCTGATAGGTTCTCAGAGAGTACGGGTTCAGATGGTTTGAACTGATTGGCTTAGAAGCTTGTGGTAGGCGGGTTCTGTTATAAGCCTATAAAAAGCCAATCCAAGTCAGCCCATAGGGCTCACTTCTTTTACCCTGCATGGTACGACTGTGACCCCCAGAGCTCTGGAAATTAAAATTCCTCTTGCAGATTGCATCAGGTCTGTCTCTCGTGAGTGTTTGGTGTGCCGGTTACCGAGGCGTGGGGTGCTGGGGTTACCCCCGTTTTTCTTTCAGATCTTACACTGGGAAGATACTGGGTCCTTTCCTGCAGCTGGAGGCACCAATGCCTGCTCCATGTTCCTACATGGCGGGTTTTGGTAAGAAGAGACAGTTTTATAGTTTCAAAGCTTTATTATAGAGAAATAAAAAATGAAGAGATAGAAAAGTAAAAAGAGAAAGAAAAGATAGAGATGAGAGCTGGCCAAGTGGAAAGAGGGGAAAGAGAATGGGGCAAGTGCATAAGGGCAAGAGAGAAGAGAGAGAGAGAGAGAGAGAGAGAGAGAGAGAGAGAGAGAGAGAGAAGGGGCAAGAAGCCCCTGTTTATAGTGGGCTGGGTTACCTGGCTGTTTCCAGGTAACCATGTGGCAGGGAAAACCTGGCTGTAGCAAGGTAGGGGTAGAACACATAGGCATTGACAGGCAACAGAATCTCTCCTGGAATCTGTCCTTACTGCAGGAGGACAGTCATTGGGCCAGGCCTCGGGAAATAGGCTCAGATTAAAAAACATTTACATTTGAATTCATGCAAAGCTCAGAGGAGCCTCAGTGGAGGCCCATGTGGCATTCTTTTCCTCTTGCAAATGCCTGCCTACAGAAGTTTTTGGGCCCTGGCCTCCAGGGACCTGGGAATTACTTTTAGGCTGAAGCAGCAATGTTACAGATCTATCCCGGTGTAGTTCAAAATAGGGTTCAAACTTAAGATTTATGAAAGATTAGTGAAACTTAGGACTTATGGGGGAATTACAACCTGGCCTGCGTACTCCAGCTGCCATTCTAGGAAATGCATATAGATTTATTATTGATTTGAGGGATTGTTTTTATGCTGTTCATTTGCATTCTGGTGACTGTGGGATGTTTACATTTAGTGAGCCTGCTTGTACTTTTGAAGAGCCCCTGAAGTGATATCATAGGAAAGTTTTGCCTCAAGGAATGGCTAATAGAATTACATGATGTAAAAAATTGTTTCTGCTTCAATACAGGAAATTAGTACTTTGAATCTTCCAGTGTATATTATTCATTATATGGAGGGAATTTTATAAGGTGATTCCTCTGAAGAAGTTTTACTACAAAACTTGGCTCTTATGCAATTGGCTTTAAAATTTTGGAGTAGTTGTTGCTCCAGCAAAGATTCAAAGGCAATATCTTTTTCAATATTTGCGGCCTCAGTTATATTCTTAAAAATGTGCCACAGATTCTTTGTATAGTTCTTTTTGTTTCTACTTGGTTGATTTTAGTCTTGAGTTTGATGATATACTGCTGTCTACTCCTCTTGGGTGTATTAGCTTTTTTTGTGCTAGAGCTTTCAGGAGTGCTGTCTATCTGCTAGTATATGCTCTCTTCAGTTTCTTTTTGGTGGCACTCAGAGTTATGACTTTTCCTCTTAGCATTGCTTTCATTGTGTCGCATATGTTTTGGTATGTTGTGCCTTCATTTTCATTGAATTCTAAAACGTCTTTGATTTCTTTCCATATTTCTTCCTTGACCAAGGTGTCATCGAGTAGAGCATTGTTCAGCTTCCACATGTATGTGGGCTTTCTATTGTTTTTGTTGCTATTGAAGACTACCCTTAATATGTAGTGATCTGATAGGAGGCATGGGATTATTTTGATCTCCTTATATCTGTTGAGGTCCCTTTTGTGACCAATTATTTGGTGGTCAATTTTGGAGAAGGTACCATTAGATGCTGAGAAGAAGGTATATTTCTTTGAATTAGGCTGAAATGTTCTATAGATATCTGTGAAATTCATTTAGTCTATAACTTCCATTAGGTAGTGTCTCCGTTTAGTTTGTGTTTCCCTGATCTGTCCATTGAGGAGAGTGGGATGTTGGAGACTATTTCTTTCTGTGTACACAGGTATATAGGTACTCCCGGGAGACCAGCTTTCTTTTGTGTATGTAGTTGTGGACCCATATCAGCTCTGGGTAGGGACAGAAATCAGAAGACCCCTGTCCCAAGCTGCTCCTAGGCTCTTGTGTTCTAAGGTTTCATGTTGTTTCCTCTGCATAACATCAGTGTTCCTACCTTGCTATCTGGTCTCTCTGCACTCCTGGGTGGTTAGCTACCTCTCTGTGCCACTTGGATATGGCATGCTGTGGCAGAGGATGGTCCCAACCACGATACATAAACCTGAAGGCTTCTGCCTGATGGTTCTTGTCCATGATCCTCTTAGCAGCAGGGGAGGTTCTATCTGTGATGTCAGGCCTCTCCACCTTTCTGGGTGATCCAGTATTTCCCTGCACCACGTGGATATGAGCTCTCCACCACATTATCTAAATCATGCTCTTTTTATTTTCAAATTTTTCATAATTTGGATGCCAAGAAACTCTCTGCTGAAAATCTATGGCACCCTATAACTAGGCATACTTATACCTACGTGAAATGGAAGGATCTGCTTACTGGCATATGGCATGATCATGATCAGGTATTTAATATAGGAGTGAGGATATGTTTGTGTTTTTTCACAAAAAGTAAATGAAGCCAGGTGGCTGCCTGAAAGATTGGTTTGTCAAGTGGACATAGATCCTGAGCTTTCTAAGGATGAAGATACCAATGATGAAGATAGCTGAAAATCACTATCAGCCATCTGAGTTAACCTGGAGTGTAGTCTCCACTCCCACTGGAAAGTTAGTGTTTTCTATTAATTCTCAGTGCTACCCCCCATATACCTGGTGGCCAAACTTTGTGTTTGATCATTGCTAATTATCAGCTTAATTGAATACCTGGGACATTCCTGTAGACAACCTTAATCTTGTTGCTTTTAACTTTTGGATCTTGTATCTTAAGCAGATTGGTTGCCTTCACACAGGATCACTTTCAGTAAGCTCAGCTATTCACCATGGCAGTTACTCATCTATCACACGAACCTCTTAGACACTGTAATTTCGCACAGGCAAGCTGCAGTCCCGGTGGAAGCTGTGTGATATTTACTGGGAAAAGTCTTGAATATGGCAAGGCTGTCTAAAGATGGAAGTCGCTGTGCGCCTCCTTGGTCAGAGATAGTGCTGAGCTGAATTTCTCATGGCAAGCTTTGCCTTTGTGACCCTTCTCTGACTTGTTCCTTTACTTACGAGATGTCCCTGATAGCCAGAGGTGCGAGCACCCAGGCGTGAGGGTTCACTAGGAGTTCATCCTTTGAACTATAGCACTGGCCATGAGTGCCTTCCAGAGATCTCCTGCTTTGCTTTTGAACGGTTATACAATTATCACTTAAATACATTGGTACAATAACTTCCCAACAATATATATATTCATATGGCTACAAATGTGTGGGTAATGATGGTTTTAACACTCTGGCATGAAAAGCATCAGTTATTAGTTTTAAAGTGTGCCTGAAGACTTTCAGAAGAAGGAAGTTAGGTGATAGATAAGGATCACAGATGAATAGTCATCAATGGGTTTAAGACGCAGGGGCCTTAACTAAATGTTCCTGCAAACTTTTGAACCTCTAAAAGTTTATCTTTAATTTACAGAAGTTCTGATTAAGGGATGTGATATTCTGTACCTGTTCTTCGAAGTTTCTGCCTGATTGATTTTGTATTTCCCTGTGCCAGAAAGCTTAGTCATTCTTAGTAATCATTTCTATGAACACATTTCCCCTCAGAAATATAATGCCAGTTTGCCTGTATAAAACTGCCTGCCTTTGAACAGTAAAACGCATTCAGACACATTCAGATATACTTTGTGTCTGTCCGTCATTTCACGCCGCGACCAGTGCCTTCCTGCATACTAAAGACCCTGATTCCCCCATGTGTGTGTCCTGACTGTGTTGGTCCGTGGCAGCTGGCGCCCGAACAGGGACCTTTGGGCAGGTAATTCTCTCTCTTTTCTTTTGTTTCTTTCAAGGCCACTGGCAGTATCTTGCAAAGGAGACTGCAGCTCCACTAGCTGAGAATATGCTAGTTATAGGCAAGTAATCGGATATCATGGGGAAAACTGCGTCAAAGCAGGAACGAATGTTCTTTTTGGTGTTTAAGCATATGATGGCTACTAGAGGGTTTAAAGTGTCAGAAAGTACAACCAGAGAGTTCTTTGACTTCGTAAAGAAGGTAAGCCCTTGGTTCCCGGAGGAAGGTTCTTTGTCTTTATCAGATTGGAAGAAAATAGGTAAAGATATGAAAAAGTATGTTCAGGAGCATGGTGAAGGGGAGCTCCCCCCCTCAGGCTTATCCATTGTGGCTACAGATGAGGGAGCTTTTGTCAGATGCCACAGACTTTGAGGGACTTGCTCAGGAGACTATTTCCTTACAGGATGAGAGAGAAGCTAAGCCTCTAAACAAGCCTGCACATTCTTATGGTACAGATTCTATAACAATGTCGTTAAAGGCTCTTGATGAAGATTCTAGTGATGATGCCGATTCAGATCGAGACCTGGATGAAAAGCAACCTGTAGATAGAAAAGGGAAAAGAGGAAGGCGTCCTGTGCTTCCAAGGGGCTTCCAGGGAGCAGTGGAAGAAGCTAGAAGGAAGGGAGATTTAACTTTCTCCTTTCCAGTGGTAGAAGGTATAGGAGATGAGGAGCCTGTATGGGAACCTCTCCCTTTAAAGACACTGAAGGAGCTGCAGTCGGCCGTTAAGACATCAGGCCCTTCTGCTCCATATACAGTCCAGGTCTTGGATATGGTGGCCAGTCATTGGCTTACTCCTCATGATTGGCATCAGACAGCGAAAGCTACATCAGAACCAGGAGATTATGTCTTGTGGAGAACAGAATATGAGGATAGATCAAAGCAGACAGTTATTCAGTTTCCTAAGAAAAGAGGCTCTAAGCCAAGCATGGATATGCTGCTACATACAGGAGTATATACTTCTCCTTAGAGTCAGGTGAGCATCCCTAGGGATGTGTTGGAAGCAATTACAACAAATGCTGTACAGGCTTGGAGAAAGCTGCCACCTCCCGGAACCAAAGGAACTACTCTCAGGAGTAAGGCAGGGAAATGAGGAAACTTATCAAAGTTTCATCTCTTGACTTGAAGAGGCAGTCTTTAGAATAATGCCTCCTTCAGAAGGTACTGAGATACTCCTGAAGCAGTTGGCTTTGGAGAATGCTAATGCTTTATGCTAAGATCTGATAAGGCCTATTAGAAAGACAGGAACAGTGCAGGACTATGTGAAAGCCTGCATGGATGCCTCACCAGCCGTAGTCCAAGGTATGGCCTACGCTGCAGCTATGAAGGGACAGAAATTCAGCACCTATGTTAAAAAGACTTATGGTAAAGGAGGGAAAGGAACCTCCGAGCCCACTTATTTTAAATGTGGGAAAGCAGGACATGTGCAGAAGCAATGTCCAGGAAACAATAAGAGGGACTCCAATAGAAGGGGTCTTCCCCCAGGAATATGCCCTTATTGCCAGAAAGGCAAGCACTGGAAAAATGAGTGCAAGTCTAGGTTCCACAAGGATGGAACACCCCTTACTGGGGAAAAGAAGGAGGAGGAATCAAAAAACTAAATCAGGGGCATCCTCTCAGCCCCGAACTTGAAAGAGAGGAAACTACTGTTGTTACATCAGGGAGTCCTCTGAATCCTGAGGCTCCTGAATTTACTATACATGATTTGCCTAGAGCTACTCCTGGTAGTGCTGGCTTAGATTTAGCCTCTTGTGAAGATGTAATATTTTCTAGATGGGACGGTGTTTTCTTGGTTTCTACGTCTACCTTGGGAACTCTGCCACAGGGAACTGTATGGTTAATAATTGGCCATAGTTCAAATTATAAAAAGAATTTTGAGGTGTTGCCTGGTGTGATTGATAGTGATAGCACAGGAGAAATAAAAGTCATGATTAGACCATTAAAAGAGACTATACAAATTCATAAGGGGCAGAGAATAGCTCAGATTCTGCTCCTGCCTTAACTTACCTAATCCAATCTTAAAGCATGAACGTGGACAAGGGAAGTTTGGCTCTACAGATGTTGTGGCATGGGTCCAAAATATTGGTATGGAAAGACCTTTTAAAGCAGTTAGGGTAAATGGAAAGTTGTTTCAAGGACTTTTGGATACAGGGGCAGATAAGACTTGCATAGCAGGAAAAGATTGGCCTTCATCTTGGCCATGTAAGAGGACTTCTTCCTCTTTGTTAGGTTTAGGGATGGCCTCTAATGTGGCTCAAAGTTCACAGTTCCTGAAATGGGAATTGGAAGGAAAGACAGGAATGATTCAGCCTTACGTTGTTCCTTCTCTCCCCTTTTCCTTGTGGGGAAGAGACATGATGAGTGACATGGATGTAAAATTAGTCACCTCAGATAATCTGAGTGAACAGCATTTTTCATAGGAGCCGCTGAGGGCTTGTTGTATGCAGATAAATTAAGTTGGAAATCAGAGCAGCCTGTATGGCTCAATCAGTGGCCCCTGACAGAAGAAAAAATACAGGCTATAGAACAACTTGTGCAAGAACAATTAGAAAAGGGACATCTTGAAGAAAGTTATAGTCCTTGGAACACTCCCATATTTGTAGTAAAGAAAAAATCAGGGAAATGGAGGTTGCTACAAGACCTTAGGGCAGTAAATGCCACCATGGAAGACATGGGAGCTTTGCAGCCAGGACTGCCCTCTCCAGTGGCAGTCCCAGTAGAATGGGATGTGATAGTAATTGATTTGCAGGATTGCTTTTTTACTATAAAATTACATCCTGAGGATTGTAAAAGATTTGCTTTTAGTGTGCCAGCCGTAAATTTGGGAAGGCCATATAGAAGGTATCAATGGAAAGTGTTGCCTCAAGAAATGAAAAATAGTCCGACATTATGTCAATGATTTGTGGATCAAGCTTTAGTATTGATTAGAGAAAAATATCCTGAGGCTTACTTTGCCCACTACATGGATGACATTTTGATTGCTCATCAATCACCATCAATTAATAAGGAAATATTATCCTATACAACTGAACATTTAACCAAATTTGGATTAGTAATAGCCCCAGATAAGATACAAAAGAATAGAACTCTAAGTTATTTGGGACAGTTAATTCATGATGACTATATTGCCTCAAAAAAGGTGTCTATAAGGATAGATAAATTAAGGAATTTAAATGATTTTCAGAAATTATTAGGAAATATTAATTGGATTAGACCTTTTTTGAAGATTACTAGAGGAGAATTAAGTCCTTTGTTTCAACTATTACAAGGGGATACTGATCCTAAGTCTCCAAGAGTTATAACTCAAGAAGCCATAAAAGCTTTAGCATTGGTGGAGGAAAACTTAAATGATGCAAGAGTAAAGCAGATATCTTATGATAAAGAGTGGGACTTAATTATTTTTAAAACGCCTTATACTCCCACTGGATGCTTATGGCAGGATGGTGTGTTGGAATGGATACATGTACCTCATGTGCAACAGAAAATGTTGGCTTCTTATCCATATATGTGCTCATTATTGATTAATAAAGGAAGATTGAGATCCAGGGAACTATTTGGAAGAGAAATGCATAATATTATATTACCATATAATAAAAGGCAATTTGAAATATTATTAATGGAAGATGATGATTGGGGAATCGCATTGCAAGGTTATACAGGACAAATTAAATATCATTATCCTAAACATCCTTTAATTGAATTTTATAAGGAAACAGACATAATTTTCTCAAATAAATGTTCTTCACAACCTTTGGAGTCTGCCCTATGTATATTCACAGATGGCTCCTTTAATGGGAGGTCCGTAGTTTATGTGCCAGGACAAAGACCTCTGATAGAGGAAGGTGTGCAGACTTCTGCTCAGCAAGCAGAGATAAGAGCAGTTCTACTTGCTTTTCAAAATTTTACAGAAAAATTTAATCTTTATACGGGTTCAAAGTATGTGGTTAATTTGTTTCCAGCCATAGAAACGGCTTTGCTTTCAGGGCAGTCTCAAATTTTAAATATATTACAGCAATTGCAAAATATGATTAGAAAAAGAGCAGAAAAATTCTATATAGGACATATACGGGCTCACTCTAATTTACCAGGCCCTCTTAGTAAGGGAAATTATATGGCTGATGCCAAATAACTAGAGGAACAGTTATGAATGTATTAGAGGCAAAGAATAGTCATGAGTTACATCATCAAAATGCTCTTGCCTTAAGAAGGATGTTTCATATTACTAGATAACAAGCCAGACAGATAGTTAAGGATTGTGGTAATTGTCCTCAAGTTTACCATCCACAAAAAAATGGGAGTAAATCCCCGAGGCCTTAAAGCATTAGCTTTATGGCAAATGGACGTTACACACATCCCTGAATTTGGAAAATTGGCTTATGTTCATGTGACAGTGGATACTTATTCTCATGTGCTGTTTGCCTCTGCTAGAAGTGGAGAAGCTGTGAAGGATGTAATTCAACATCTTGTACAAAGCTTCATGATGATGGGAAAGCCATTGAGAATTAAGACAGATAATGCTCCAGCTTATACATCTAAGGCTTTTGCCTCTTTTCTGCAAGCATGGGATATACACCATACCACAGGAATACCATATAATCCCCAAGGACAGGGAATAATTGAGAGATCTCACCAAACTTTGAAAAATCAGATTGAACGCCTCAGGGCTGTTAATAAATATTTTTCTCCCCATCATCTTTTGAATCATGCTTTTTTTGTGATAAATCATTTGAATACTGATGAACAAGGAAACTCCCCTGCTATGAAACATTGGGGAGGAATAAAAAGAGAACAACTTCCACAAGTAATGTGGAAAGACTTATTAACTGGATCCTGGAAAGGACCGGATGCTTTAATATCCTCTGGGAGAGGGTATGCTTGTGTTTTTGCACAGGATGCAGATAGTCCAATCTGGATCCCAGACAGGCTCATCTGGCCGTTTAACCAAAGGGCCTCTATCAAGGAATCAGAGGAGAAAGCGGAGACTGAGAAGATGCTGAAAACGATGATGGGGCTTGATCTCGCTGCTCTACGGATGACCTCAACTGTTCCTGAATCATCACACGAGTCAAGGGAGGATCTGCCCACCTGGGGACAGCTGAGGAGACTCGCCCTGGAAGCACAGCAGATGATCACTAGCACCAGAAAGCAGTTATCGACAGAAAATATGTTTCTTGCTATGTTTGCTATCCTTTCTATGCAAGTGTATCCTGCTTCTGCAGTTTCATATTGGGCCTATGTTCCTCATCCCCCACTTCTTCATCCCGTGGGTTGGGGGGAGAATGTAAACATTAGAGTGATGACCAATGATACTGGACTTATGGGGGGATATGCTACCCTTTCCTCCCATCTAACCTCTACTCCATTTAGATATAAGGGGATGTCAGACTCTGCTCCGATTTGTATCAATTTAGCTGGATTAGAGTCTATGGGTTGTCTTCTCTTGCCTATAAAACTATTCTTGCTGATGCTCTAGATAAATCGCCTCCAGCAAAAGAACCTCCACATTATAGAAGATTTATGTGGGAAATTAAACTAAAGATTTTGGGGACTATTTTTCATAATGAAACCTTTGTGAAGTTATCTAGGGACATCCCTTTAGATTCATGTTTTCGGGACTACAAAGACAAAGATAAGATGTGGGAGCCTCCTCGGAGTTAAGAAAGACCAAGTTGGCTTAAATGTGGTTTTGAACATTGGGCTATAGTACATACTCCCTGGAAGAATCAAGAGAGGGTTTATGATTATTCTATAGCCACACCACATAATAACTATAGAGCTTTTCTTCTTGGTGAAAAATTACATTATCATGGATATAAACCTGAAGTGTTTACTAAAGAACCTATTAATAGGTGGTTTACACCAGGATGGGTAGAACCTATCTATGTTAGTCATTCTCCTTCAGGTGATGTTTTGAATACATTTCCAGGACTATTTAGACTTCTTGCTGCATCTGGTGTAATTTACTTTAAGAGGCCTCAGGTGTCTAGATATCTTCCTGTAGCAATTAGATCTTGTTTGAGCTATCCTTATAGTATACTTGCTGGAAAGAATGCAGATTTAATTATTACTAATTTAGGGGACTCTTATGAGGTTCACTGTTCCAAATGTATTTTGACTAATTGTATTGATCATCAGCTAATTGAATCTTATTCACACATTGTGATATTGCGAAGGCCTTCCTACGTAATGCTTCCTGTAGATTTAAAGGATGATGCTTGGTTTGACAATGAGGCTTTACAGGTAGTTACAAGAATTAGTGAGCTTATTAGGCCAAAGCGTTTTGTAGCAGCTTTAATGTTAGGTATCAGTGCTTTGATAGCTATTGTGACTTCACTTACAGTTTCATCATTTGCTTTAGTCTCAGAAATGAAGACTGCACACTTTGTTAATTATTTGAATAAGAATGTGTCTTTGACACTAGTAAAACAAGAAGTTATAGATAAGAAATTAGAAGCAAAGATTGACGCTTTAGAGGATGTAGTTCTGGAGTTAGGACAAGAGATAGAAAATATTAAGGTTCAGCTTTCCACCAGATGTCATGCCAGCTTTCGATACATATGCGTAATGCCATTAATCTATGACAAGCAACATAATTGGACCCTTACAAAAAATCATTTGTTGGGAATTTGGAAAGATAATGATATTTCTCATGACATGGCTCAATTAAAAACTCAAATTGCGGTTATGAATAAAGCACATGATGGATCAGTTAACTTGGAGGATTTGGCTCAGGCTTTTAGTTCTAGTTTGAAGTCTCTGAACCCTATAAATTGGTTACATTGGATTATTGTCATTGCCGTGGCTGCAGGGGCAATTCTTCTTCTTCTTCTTCTTCTTCTTCTTCTTCTTCTTCTTCTTCTTCTTCTTCTTCTTCTCTTTCCAATAATTTTCAAACTAGTCTTCTCCTCCATTTCTGCTGCTAAAAGAGATATTCATGAGCTCAAATTAAAAAATAAAAAAGCGGGAGATACCACACGAACCTCTTAGACACCATAATTTCGCACAGCCAAGCTGCAGTCCCGGCGGAAGCTGTGTCATATTTACTGGGAAAAGTCTTGAATATGGCAAGGCTGTCTAAAGATGGAAGTCGCTGTGCGCCTCCTTGGCCGGAGATAGTGCGGAGCTGAATTTCTCATGGCAAGCTTTGCCTTTGTGACCCTTCTCTGACTTGTTCCTTTACTTACGAGATGTCCCTGATAGCCAGAGGTGCGAGCACCCAGGTGTGAGGGTTCACTAGGAGTTCATCCTTTGAACTATAGCACTGGCCATGAGTGCCTTCCAGAGATCACCTGCTTTGCTTTTGATCGGTTATACAATTATCACTTAAATACATTGGTACAATAACCTCCCAACAATATATATATTCATATGGCTACAAATGTGTGGGTAATGATGGTTTTGACACTCTGGCATGAAAAGCATCAGTTATTAGTTTTAAAGTGTGCCTGAAGACTTTCAGAAGAAGGAAGTTAGGTGATAGATAAGGATCACAGATGAATAGTCACCAATGGGTTTAAGACGCAGGGGCCTTAACTAAATGTTCCTGCAAACTTTTGAACCTCTAAAAGTTTATCTTTAATTTACAGAAGTTCTGATTAAGGGATGTGATATTCTGTACCTGTTCTTCGAAGTTTCTGCCTGATTGATTTTGTATTTCCCTTGTGCTTAGTCATTCTTAGTAATCATTTCTATGAACACATTTCCCCTCAGAAATGTAATGCCAGTTTGCCTGTATAAAACTGCCTGCCTTTGAACAGTAAAACGCATTCAGATCTACTGTGTGTCTGTCTGTCATTTCACGCTGCGACCAGTGCCTTCCTGCATACCAAAGACCCTGATTCCCCCACGAGTGTGTCCCGACTGTGTCGGTCCATGGCACTCATCACTATGAAGAAATGCATTGAGTGCATATTCATATACCCTTTGTGTCCTTGGTCTGAATAGGAAAGAGTGTGCTTTTAAAGGCTGGTTGTCAGGGATGGGGCAACTGTGTTCTTGAGCCCCTATCAACCTCAGACAAAGACAAACACCAAAAAGGTGTGTTTACCCCTCCACCAAGGCAAGATGGAACAATATAGTCATAGACCTAAGACAGGCATGGCCTCCTAGCCACTCTATACCCTAGATGGGATTATGTAAAACAAGAAAATCTTGTGCCCCTGTCCAGCTCATCTTAAAAAAGTGGGGGGATGTGCTCTTTCCCAAGCATTGAGCAGGCCAAATAGACATTAAGTGTTTGCCACAGTTGCTCTTCAGCTGTCCTAGCCCATCTAGGGTGGAGTCTTCCACCTTGCTGCACCTGCAATTTCTTACAGGAGCAGACTGCCTGCTGAGCTGGCTTTGCAAAGTAATCCAGCTGAAACAAAGGATGGATCTGTGTGTTTTCCCTATTCTCTCTGTCTCTCTGTTTCTGTCTCTCTGTCTCTCTGTCTCTTCTGTTAGTAACAGAAGTCAAGGCAGCATGACAGCATCTGAACCCAGTTCTCCAACAATAGGAAGCCCTGGATACCCCAACACATCAGAAAAATAAGACTTGGATCTAAAATCACTGGTCAGGATGCTGATAGCAGAATACATAGATAAATCTCTTAAAGAAATAGAGGAGAAAATGGATCAAAAGTTAGAAGCCTTTACAAGGCAAACACAAAAATCACTTAAAGAAATTCAGGAGAATATGGATCAAAAAGCAGAAGCCAATAAGGAGGAAAGACAAAAATCACTTAAAGAAATACAGAAGAACATGGGTCAACAAGTAGAAGCTATGAAAGAGGAAACACAAAATCTCTTAAAGAAATACATGAAAACACAATCAAGCAAGTGAACGATCTGAGCATATCCATCCATGTTCAAAAAACAGAAGTAGAAACAACTAAGAAATGGCAGATGAGGAGGACGTGCACCGAGGCAGCCGGATCCACCCAGCTCCCCAGGACCCTGGACCAGCGATAGCGGCAGGCCTCCATATTGCAACCAGGACACAGCTGGAAAGGCGCAGGTAGGGACTCCGTCTGGGGCTAGAGCAGGGAGCGCTGCAAAGCTCTCGCCCAGAGGCGGGCCCAGGCGCCTAGGCTCTGCAGCACGTCCCTGCGAGCTTAGGACGTGCACCGAGGCAGCCGGAACCACCCAGCTCCCCAGGACCCCAGACCAGCCATAGCGGGAGGCCTCCATATTGCAACCAGGACACAGCTGGAAAGGCACAGGTAGATAGATTCCATCAGGGGCTACCACGTGAGGGGATCTGCTAGGCTCTCCCTACTAGGCAGGCCCAGCAGCACCTACCGAGGCTCTGCTGCACTCCCCCACACTTCCCAGAGACTTCAGGCCATGCACAAAGTCAGCGGGTGGCAGCCAGCTCGTGATCCTGTTGAGCAGCAATCACGCATAACCACCAGTAGAGAAACAACAGGTAAGCCCAGCCTCACAGGAGATTCAAACACCAGCCAGTGACAACAAGGTCAACTAACACCAGAAATAACCAGATGGCAAAAGGTAAACGAAGGAATGTCACTAACAGAAATCAAGGCAACATGACAGCATCTGAAACCAGTTCGCCAACAACAGGAAGCCCTGGATACCCCAAAACACCAGAAAAACAAGACTTGGATATAAAATCACTGGTCAGGATGCTGGTAGCTGAACACATAGAAAAATCTCGTAAAGAAATAGAGGAGAAAATGGATCAAAAGTTAGAAGCCTTTACAAGGCAAATACAAAAATCACTTCAAGAAATGCAGGAGAAGATGGATCAAAAAAGAAGAAGACAATAAGGAAGAAAGACAAAAATCACTTAAAGAAATACAGAAGAACGTGGGCCAACAAGTAGAAGCTATGAAAGAGGAAACACAAAAATCTATTAAAGAAATACATGAAAACACAATCAAGCAAGCGAAAGATCTGAGCACATCCATCCAGGTACTAAAAACAGAAGTAGAAACAACTAAGAAATCGCAGACGGAGACAACATTGGAGATAGAAAACCTTGGGAAGAAATCAGGGGCCATAGATGCAAATATCAACAATAGAATACAAGAGATAGAAGAGAGAATCTCAGAAGCCGAAGATACCATAGGAACCATTGATTCAACAGTCAAAGAAAATACTAAATGCAAAAAGGCTGTAACGCAAAACATCCAGGAAATCCAGGACACAATGAGAAGACCAAACCTAAGGATCATAGGTATAGATGAGAATGAAGATGTACAAGTTAAAGGGCCAGCAAATATCTTCTACAAAATTATGGAAGAAAACTTCCCCAACCTAAAGACAGAGATGCCCATGAATATACAAGAAGCATACAGAACCCCAAACAGACTGGATCAGAACAGAAATACATCCCGTCACATAATAATCAAAACTCCAAATGTACTAAACAAAGAAAGAATATTAAAGGCAGCAAGAGAAAAAGGCCAAGTAACTTATAAAGGAAGACCTATCAGAATAACACCAGACTTCTCACCTGAGACCATGAAAGCTAGAAGATCCTGGGCAGATATAATGCAAACTTTAAGAGAACGCAAACTTCAGGCAAAACTACTTTACCCAGCAAAGCTCTCAATCGCCATAGATGGAGACATCAAGGTATTCCATGACAAAACCAAATTTGCACGATATCTTTCCACAAATCCAGCCCTACAAAGGATAATAGGGGGAAAACACCAAGACAAGGACGGAAACTACACCCGGGAAGAAACAAGATAGAAACCTCCTCTCATCAAACCTAAAAGAAGGTAACCTCTCGAATATAAAAAAATAAATAAAATAAATAAATATAATTTCAAAAATGTCTGGAGGAAATAATTACTATTCCTTAATATCTCTTAACATCAATGGACTCAATTCCCCAATAAAAAGACATAGATTAACAGACTGGATATGGAAACAGGACCCTACATTTTGCTGCATACAGGAAACCCATCTCAGTGTTAAAGACAAACACTGCCTTAGAGTAAAAGGCTGGAAGACAATTTTACAAGCAAATGGTCTCAGGAAACAAGCTGGAGTAGCCATTCTAATATCAGATAAAATTGACTTCCAACCTAAAATCATCAAAAGAGACTCAGAAGGTCACTTCTTGCTGGCCAAAGGGAAAATCCACCAAGAAGAGCTCTCAATACTGAACATCTATGCTCCAAATGCAAGGGCACCCTCATTCGTAAAAGAAACCTTTCTAAAGGTTAAAGCACACATTACACCTAACACAATAATTGTGGGTGACTTCAACACTCCACTCTCCTCAATGGACCGATCAGGAAAGCAGAAACTAAACAGGGACACAGTGAAACTAATTAAAACTCTGGACCAACTGGATTTAACAGATATATATAGAACATTTCATCCTAAAGCTAAAGAATATACCTTTTTCTCAGCTCCACATGGTACCTTCTCCAAAATAGACCATATAATTGGTCACAAGACAGATGTCAACAAATACAAGAAGATCGAGCTAATCCCATGCCTCCTATCAGATCACCATGGAGTAAGAGTGGTCTTCAATAACAACAAAAACAACAGAAAGCCCACATACACATGGAAATTGAACAATACTCTACTCACTGACACCTTGGTCAAGGAAGAAATAAAAAAAGAAATCAAAGACTTTTTAGAATTCAATGAAAATGAAGGTACAACCTACCCAAATCTATGGGACACAATGAAAACAGTGCTAAGAGGAAAACTCATAGCTCTAAGTGCATCCAAAAAGAAACTGGAGAGAGCATACACTAGCAACTTAATGGCATACCTTAAAGCCCTGGAAGAAAAACAAGTTAATTCACCCAGGAGGAGTAGAAGACAAGAAATCATCAAACTCAGGGCTGAAATCAATCAAATAGAAACAAAGAGAACCATACAAAGAATCAACAAGACCAGGAGCTGGTTCTTTGAGAAAATCAACAAGATAGATAAACCCTTAGCCAGACTAACCAAAGGACACAGAGACAGTATACAAATTAACAAAATTAGAAATGAAAAGGGAGACATAACAACAGAAACTGAGGAAATTCAAAAGATCATCAGATCCTACTACAAAGGTCTATACTCAAAACAGCTGGAGAATCTGGAGGAAATGGACAATTTCCTAGACAGATATCAAATACCAAAATTAAATCAGCATCAAGTAGATCAGCTAAATAGTCCCATAACCCCTAAAGAAATAGAAGGGGTTATAGAAAGTCTCCCAACCAAAAAAAGTACGGGACCAGATGGTTTTAGTGCAGAATTCTACCAGACCTTCAAAGAAGACTTAATACCAATACTTTTCAAACTATTCCACAAAATAGAGACAGAAGGGACACTGCCCAACTCATTCTTCGAAGCCACAATTACGCTAATACCTAAACCACAAAAAGATCCAACAAAGAAAGAGAACTACAGGCCAATTTCTCTTCTGAATATAGATGCAAAAATACTAAATAAAATTCTTGCTAACCGAATCCAAGAGCACATTAAAATGATCATCCACCATGATCAAGTAGGCTTCATCCCAGGGATGCAGGGATGGTTCAATATACGGAAATCCATCAATGTAATCCACTACATAAACAAACAGAAAGAAAAAAACCACATGGTCATCTCATTAGATGCTGAAAAAGCATTCAACCAAATTCAGCATCCTTTCATGCTAAAAGTCTTGGAAAGAGCAGGAATTCAAGGTCCATACCTAAACATAGTAAAAGCAATCTACAGCAAACCAGTAGCCAACATCAAAATAAATGGAGAGAAACTTGAAGCATTCCCACTAAAATCAGGGACTAGACAAGGCTGCCCTCTCTCTCCATATCTTTTCAATATAGTACTTGAAGTTCTAGCAAGAGCAATTAGACAACATAAGGAAGTCACAGGGATACAAATTGGAAAGGAAGAAGTGAAACTATCATTATTTGCAGACGATATGATAGTTTACCTAAGCGACCCAAAAAAACTCCACCAGAGAACTTCTACAGCTCATAAACAACTTCAGCAATGTGGCAGGTTATAAAATTAACTCAAGCAAGTCAGTGGCCTTCTTGTACTCAAAGGACAAGCAGGCTGAGAAAGAAATTAGGGAAATAACACCCTTCACAATAGCCACAAACAACATAAAGTATCTTGGCATAACTCTAACCAAACAAGCGAAGATCTGTACAACAGGAACTTCAAGTCCTTGAAGAAAGAAATCGAAGAAGACCTCAGAAGATGGAAAAATATTTCTTGCTCCTGGATTGGCAGAATCAATATAGTAAAAATGGCCATCTTGCCAAAAGCAATATACAGATTCAATGCGATCCCCCATCAAAATCCCAACTCAATTCTTCATAGATCTAGAAAGAGCAATTCTCAAATTCATCTGGAGCAACAAAAAACCCAGGATAGCTAAAACTATTCTCAACAATAAAAGGACTTCTGGGGGAATCAATATCCCTGACCTCAAGCAGGACTACAGAGAAATTGTGTTAAAAACTGCATGGTATTGGTATAGCAACAGGCAAGCAGATCAATGGAACAGGATTGAAGACCCAGAAATTAACCCACAGACTTATGGTCACTTGATCTTTGATAAAGGAGCCACAACCATCCGGTGGAATAAAGATAGCCTTTTCAACAAATGGTGCTGGTTCAACTGGAGGTCAACATGCAGAAGGATGTGAATTGACCCACTCTTATCTCTTTGCACTAAGATCAACTCCAAGTGGATCAAGGACCTCCACATAAAACCAGACACACTGAAACTATTAGAAAAGAAACTTGGGAAGACCCTGGAGGACTTGGGCACAGGGGCAAAGTTCCTGAACAGAACACCAATAGCTTATGCTCTAAGATCAAGAATCGACAAATGGGACCTCATAAAATTACAAAGTTTCTGCAAAGCAAAGGACACTGTCAGAAGGACAAAACGGCAACCAATAAAGTGGGAAAAGATCTTCACCAACTCCACATCCGACAGAGGGCTAATATCCAATATATACAAAGAACTCAAGAAGTTAGACCCCAAAGAACCAAATAACCCTATCAAAAAATGGGGCACAGAGCTAAACAAAGAATTTTCACCAGAAGAAATTCGGATGGCCGAGAAACACCTTAAAAGATGTTCAACATCATTAGTCATCAGGGAAATGCAAATCAAAACAACCCTGAGATTCCACCTCACACCAGTCAGAATGGCTAAGATTAAAAACTCAAGAGACAACAAGTGCTGGCGAGGATGTGGAGAAAGAGGAACGCTCCTCCACTGTTGGTGGGATTGCAAAATGGTAAAACCACTCTGGAAATCAGTTTGGCGGTTCCTCAGAAAATTGGGCATGTCACTTCCAGAGGACCCTGGCATACCACTCCTGGGCATATACCCAGAGGATTCCCCTGCATGCAATAAGGACACATGCTCCACTATGTTTATAGCAGCCTTGTTTATAATCGCCAGAAATTGGAAGGAGCCCAAATATCCCTCAAAGGAGGAATGGATACAGAAAATGTGGTATATTTATACAATGGAATACTACTCAGCAATTAAAAATAATGAATTCATGCAATTTGTAGGTAAATGGTTAGACCTGGAAAATATCATCCTGAGTGAATTAACCCAATCACAAAAGAATGCACATGAAATGCAATCACTGATAAGTGGATATTAATGAGCCCAGAAGCCCTAAATACTCAAGACACAAATAGCAAGTCAAATGATTCCCAAGAAGAAGAAAGGAGAGGACCCTGGGCCTGTAAAGATTGCATCCAGTTTAGTAAAGAAACCGAGGGGGGAGGGGGAATGATTGGGGAACAGTTGGGGGGTGAGAGGAACTATGGGAACTATGGTGGGTGGGAACTGGGAAAGGGGAAAGGCTTTTGAATGTAAACATAGAACATAGAAAATAAAAATTAAAAAAAATTATTTGCAATTCTAAACTCAAAATGTAAACTGTAGACATTGGGAATGAATAAGCAGTCTTATATGTTATATTCTCAGTGAGTGGGACAAATACAGTTCAGTGCATGATAAAGATTCTTTCTGAGAAGAACTGCTAAAATAATAGGATGGATTTCCTTTGTCTAAAAGTCCAATTATTCTTTCATGCTTGTTTCAAGATTCTGGAATTCTTGAGGAAAATGCAATTAAATTTCAAAAATAAACTTTGCAGTTTAAAATGAAAAAAAAAAGAAATGGCAGAGGAAGACAACATTGGAGATAGAAAACCTTGGGAAGAAATCAGGGGCCATAGATGCAAATATCAACAATAGAATACAAGAGATAGAAGACAGAATCTCAGAAGCCGAAGATACCATAGGAACCATTGATTCAACAGTCAAAGAAAATACTAAATGCAAAAAGGTTGTAATCCAAAACATCCAGGAAATCCAGGACACAATGAGAAGACCAAACCTAAGGATTATAGTTATAAACAAGTGTGAAGATTTGCAAGTTAAAGGGCCAGCAAATATCTTCTACAAAATTATGGAAGAAAACTTCCCCAACCTAAAGACAGAGATGCCCATGAATATACAAGAAGCCTATAGAACTCCAAACAGACTGGACCAGAACAGTCACAACCCGTCACATAATAATCAAAACTCCAAATGTACTAAACAAAGAAAGAATATTAAGGCAGCAAGAGAAAATGGCCAAATAACATATAAAGGAAGACCTATCAGAATAACACCAGACGTCTCACCTGAGACCATGAAAGCTAGAAGATCCTGGGCAGATATCATGCAAACTCTAAGAGAACACAAATTTCAGCCAAAACTACTTTACCCAGCAAAACTCTCAATCGCCATAGATGGAGACATCAAGGTATTCCATGACAAAACCAAATTTGCACGTTATCTTTCCACAAATCCAGCCCTACAAAGGATAATAGGGGGAAAACACCAAGACAAAGAAGGAAACTACACCCCGGAAGAAGCAAGATAGAAACATTCTCTTATCAAACCCAAAAGAAGATAACCTCCCAAATATAAAAAAAATAATTTCAAAAGTGTCAGGGGGTAGTAATTACTATTCCTTAATATCTCTTAACATCAATGGACTCAATTCCCCAATAAAAAGACATAGATTAACAGACTGGATACGGAAACAGGACACTACATTTTGCTGCATACAGGAAACCCATCTCAGTGTTAAAGACAAACACTGCCTTAGAGTAAAGGGCTGGAAGACAATTTTACAAGCAAATGGTCTCAGGAAACAAGCTGGAGTAGCCATTCTAATATCAGATAAAATTGACTTCCAACTTAAAGTCATCAAAAGAGACTCAGAAGGTCACTTCTTGCAGGTCAAAGAAAAAATCCACCAAGAAGAGCTCTCAATACTGAACATCTATGCTCCATATGCAAGGGCACCCTCATTCATAAAAGAAGCCTTACTAAAGCTTAAAGCACACATTACACCTAACACAATAATTGTGGGTGACTTCAACACTCCACTCTCCTCAATGGACAGATCAGGAAAGCAGAAACTAAACGGAGACACAGTCAAACTAATTGAAACTTTGGACCAATTGGATTTAACAGATATATATAGAACATTTCATCCTAAAGCTAAAGAATATACCTGTTTCTCAGCACCACATGGTACCTTCTCCAAAATTGATCATATAATTGGTCACAAGACAGATGTCAACAAATACAAGAAGATCGAGCTAATCCCATGCCTCCTATCAGATCACCATGGAGTAAGAGTGGTCTTCAATAACAACAAAAACAACAGAAAGCCCACATACACATGGAAACTGAAAAATACTCTACTCAACGAAACCTTGGTCAAGGAAGACATAAAAAAAGAAATCAAAGACTTTTTAGAATTCAATGAAAATGAAGGTACAACCTACCCACATCTATGGGACACAATGAAAACAGTGCTAAGAGGAAAACTCATAGCCCTGAGTGCCTCCAAAAAGAAACTGGAGAGAGCATACACTAGCAGCTTAATGGCACACCTTAAAGCCCTGGAAGAAAAAGAAGTTAATTCACCCAGGAGAAGTAGAAGACAGGAAATCATCAAACTCAGGGCTGAAATCAATCAAGTAGAAACAAAGAGAACCATACAAAGAATCAACAAAACCAGGAGCTGGTTCTTTGAGAAAATCAACAAGATAGATAAACCCTTAGCCAGACTAACCAAAGGACACAGAGAAAGTATCCAAATTAACAAAATTAGAAATGAAAAGGAGGACATAACAACAGAAACTGAGGAAATTCAAAAGATCATCATATCCTACTACAAAGGTCTATACTCAACACAACTGGAGAATCTGGAGGAAATGAACAATTTCCTAGACAGATACCAAGTACCAAAATAAAATCAGCATCAATTAGATCAGATAAATAGTCCCATAACCGCTAGAGAAATAGAAGGTGTTATAGAAAGCCTCCCAACCGAAAAAAGTACAGGACCAGATGGTTTTAGTGCAGAATTCTACCAGACCTTCAAAGAAGACTTAACACCAATACTCTTCAAACTATTCCACTAAATAGAGACAGAAGGGACACTGCCCAACTCATTCTTGAAGCCACAATTATGCTGATACCTAAACCACTTTTGGATCCAACAAAGAAAGAGAACTACAGGCCAATTTCCCTTATGAATATCGATGGAAAAGTACTAAATAAAATTCTTGCCAACCGAATCCAAGAACACATCAAAACAATCAGTCACCATGATCAAGTAGGCTTCATCCCAGGGATGCAGGGATGGTTCAATATATGGAAATCCATCAAAGCAATCCACTACATAAACGAACTAAAAGAAAAAAACCACATGGTCATCTCATTAGATGCTGAAAAAGCATTCAACCAAATTCAGCATCCTTTCATGCTAAAAGTCTTGGAAAGAGCAGGAATTCAAGGCCCATACCTAAACATAGTAAAAGCAATCTACAGCAAACCAGTAGCCAACATCAAAATAATGGAGAGAAACTTGAAGCAATCCCTCTAAAATCAGGGACTAAACAAGGCTGCCGTCTCTCTCCATAACTTTTCAATATAGTACTTGAAGATCTAGTGAGAGATTTAGACAACATAAGGAATTCAACGGGATGCAAATTGGAAAGGAAGAAGTCAAAGTATCATTATTTGCAGACGATATGATAGTTTACTTAAGCGACCCAAAAAACTCCACCAGAGAACTTCTACAGCTGATAAACAACTTCAGCAAAGTGGCTGGTTATAAAATTAACTCAAGCAAATCAGTAGCCTTCTTGTATTCAAAGGACAAGCAGGCTGAGAAAGAAGTTAGGGAAATAACACCCTTCACAATAGCCACAAACAACATAAAGTACCTTGGCGTAACTCTAACCAAAGAAGTGAAAGATCTGTATGACAGGAACTTCAAGTCCTTGAAGAAAGAAATCGAAGAAGACCTGAGGAAATGGAAAAATATTTCATGCTCTTGGATTGGCAGGATCAATATAGTGAAAATGGCCATCTTGCCAAAAGCAATCTACTGATTCAATGCGATCCCCATCAAAATCCCAACTCAATTCTTCATAGATCTAGAAAGAGCAATTCTCAAATTCATCTGGAGCAACAAAAAACCCAGGATAGCTAATAATATTCTCAACAATAAAAGAACTTCTGGGGGAATCAGTATCCCTGACCTCAAGCAGTACTACAGAGCAATTGTGTTAAAAACTGCATGGTATTGGTACAGCAACAAGTAAGTAGATCAATGGAATAGGATTGAAGACCCAGAAATGAACCCACAGACTTATGGTCACTTGATCTTTGATAAAGGAGCCACAACCATCCGGTGGAAAAAAGATAGCTTTTTCAACAAATGGTGCTGGCTCAACTGGAGGTCAACATGCAGAAGAATGTGAATCAACCCACTCTTATCTCCTTGTACTAAGATCAACTCCTAGTGGATCAAGTACCTCCACATAAAACCAGACACACTGAAACTATTAGAAAAGAAACTGGGAAAGACCCTGGACGACATGGGCACAGGGGGGAAAGTTCCTGAATAGAATACCAATAGCTTATGCTCTAAGATCAAGAATTGACAAATGGGACCTCATAAAATTACAAAGTTTCTGTAAGGCAAAGGACACTGTCAGAAGGACAAAACGGCAACCAATAAAGTGGGAAAAGATCTTCACCAACCCTACATCTGACAGAGGGCTAATATCAAATATGTACAAAGAACTCAAGAAATTAGACGCCAAAGAGCCAAATAACACTATCAAAAAATGGGGTACAGAGCTAAACAAAGAATTTTCACCAGAAGAAATTTAGATGGCCGAGAAACACCTTAAGAGATGTTCAACATCATTAGTCATCAGGGAAATGCAAATCAAAACAACTCTGAGATTCTACCTCACACCAGTCAGAATGGCTAAGATTAAAAACTCAAGAGACAACACATGCTTGCGAGGATGTGGAGAAAGAGGAACACTCCTCCACTGTTGGTGGGATTGCAAAATGGTAAAACCGCTCTGGAAATCAGTTTGGCGGTTCCTCAGAAAATTGGGCATGTCACTTCCAGAGAACCCTGGCATACCACTCCTGGGCATATACCCAGAGGATTCCCCTGCATACAATAAAGACACATGCTCCACTATGTTTATAGCAGCCTTGTTTATAATAGCCAGAAATTGGAAAGAGCCCAGATGTCCCTCAAAGGAGGAAAGTATACAGAAAATGTGGTCTATTTATACAATGGAATACTACTCAGCAATTAAAAATAATGAATTCATGCAATTTGTAGGTAAATGGTTAGATCTGGAAAACATCATCCTAAGTTAGTTAACCCAATCAGAAAAGAATGTACATGAAATGCAATCACTGATAAGTGGATATTAATGAGCCCAGAAGCCCTAAATACTCAAGGCACAATTAGCAAGTCAAATGATTCCTAAGAAGAAGAAAGGAGAGGACCCTGGGCCTGAAAAGATTGGATCCAGTTTTGTAGACCCAGAACAGAGAAATCGTGGGGGGGTTATGATTAGGGAATAGTTGGGGGGAGAGGAATTATGGGATGTATGGTTGGGGGGACCTTGGAAAGGGGAAGGCCTTTGGAATATAAACATAGAATATAGAAAATAAAAATTTAAATAAAAAAACAAAAAAAACCCCAAAATATATCAATTCCTAGGTCAAATTTTAAAAAAAGATAATATTTGGGCATTTGATGATTTTTTCCACCATCCAAAGTATTTTAAATGAATTTTGGAGAAAGAAAAGGAACATTTATTGTCTACCATGTGTCTATATGCTCATATAGCACATTATATATACAGACGTCAAAGTTTTATTTATATATTGTTTGAAAGAAATAAATTTATTGTTGGTAATTTTTATATGGTTCCAGATGTGTACACAGTCCTCTTATCTTATGGCTATTTGTGTGATTTTTCAGAGAATTCCATGCCTGTGTGCAATGCAAATTGATGGCTTGGATTTAGGAAATCCTCTCACAGGGGCAAGAATGGCTGTGTTTTTTATTGCATGTCCTACACAGAGAATAAAACTCCAAAAAGGCATGAAGCATATGTATTACCCAGTATCCACACTCCTTTCTTTCTCATCTGTAGTTTCTATATATGTCTGTATATAGTCTTTCTTACAATAGTCAAAAGATATTTTCAGCACTTTGTTAATGACAGGATAAACTTTCTTTAAAATATTACACTATAAAGACAATTTTTATGATTTAGTTAAAAGTGGTATATGAATTCAAATATCTGAACTGGCATAAAATCAGTAAAATCTCAATGATTAAAAAATGGCTTAAAACACAAAATTAAAATGGAAAAATAATGTACTAAAATCAAGACCAAATTTCTATATTATTTAAATATATGTATTCATAATGAATAATTATTCATATATAAACAAAAAAAAGAATAAGATTATATGTGGAATGTTGTTAGTAAGTAAAAGGCACAATGTTGTTTTAAATACAACAGGCAAAAAAATCAAGTATTTTGTTCACATGTAAGTTTTTAAATGTCTGTTTCTAGTAAAATAGATTGAAGAACAGTGGTCACTAGAGGCTAGAGAAGTTGTGGGAATGTGGTGGACAGAGAGGAGAAGATAAGAAACAAATTATGCGGTATGGAGATGGCTCAGTAAATAAATGAGTTCCCTGTAACATGAATAAATAATCTTGAACTTCCACATAAACATCACCCTTACGTATGTGTGCACATCCACACTTACACACAGAGACACAAGTATTATAACCAAATTCACAACCACATCTGCTCACAAAGTAATGTCCATCTTTACACACTGCACACACATACACATGCACATCCACCAGTACACACACTGACACATTTACATACATGCCTACTCAGATGTATGCAGGACCATTTCTACTTTCACACACACACACACACACACACACACACACACAGAGACACACACACACACAGACACACACACTCATTCTAATGCACACTATCATGCACATGTGATGACCACACTCAGAAACAAAATATAATTCCAAATCTAGACTACATATGAAGCTCTGCACCATACTGAAGAGTGGTTTCAATACTGTGTGTCTGTGTGACTTCTTCATGCCTCTCTCTGTTCCTTTCTTTTTCAGGTGGTCTCATCTGCAGTAACCATGTCACATCCAGCAGACCAAATACTATTTTACTCCTCCACATCCTCTACCTATTAAACTTTTTCCTTGCCATTTTCTGTCAGATGAGAGTTACTATTTTAACACCTTATTGGGGATAAGCATTTGATATGCTTTTATTAATAACACTTTGACCAAATATTAGTCTCTATTTTCCCCAAAATTCTTTTTCTTATTGAATATTTTCCTCATTTACATTGCCAAGGGTAAAACCTTTCTTGAGTTCCCCCTCCCCAACCTCTCCTCCCACTTCCTGCCTCCAAGTACATGTCCCTCCACCCGACTCACTCCCACCTGCCCACCTCGATTTCCCTGTGTTGGGGCATCTATTGAGCCTTTACCTGACCAAGGACCACTCCTCCCACTGATGCCCAACTAGGCATTCCTCTGCTACATTTTGGATGGAATCATGTGTACCCCTTGGTTGATGGTTTAGTCCCTGGGAGTCCTGGGACATCTGGGTGGCCAAAGTCATTGTTCTTGTCATGGGGCTGTAAACCCTGTCAGCTCCTCCAAATCACCCTCCACCTCTTCCATTGGGCACCCCATGCCCATCCAATGGTTGGCTGCTTGCATCTGCCTCTGTATGTGTAAAGGTCTGGCAGGGCCCCTCCAGAGAAAACCATGATATGCTCCTTTTGGTATACACTTTTTGTTATCCATAGTAGTGATGGGGCTTGGTGACTGTTTATAGGATGAGTCCCCAGGTAGGGCAATCTCTGGGTGGCCTTTACTTCAGTCTCTGCTCCCCACATTTTCTCCCTTATTGCTCCTGTGAGTATTTTCTTCCCTTTCTCAGAGGAACCAAAGCACCCTCACTTCAGTCCTCCTTCTTGAGCTTTCTGTGCTGGGTGAATTGCAACTTGTTTATTTTGAGCTTTTGGGGTAACATCCACTTATTAGTGAGTGCATACAATGTGCATTTTTTTTTTGTGATTGGGTTACCTCGCTCAGGCTGACACTTTCTAGTTCCATCCATTTACCTAAGAATTTCATGAATTCATTGCTTTTAATAGCTGAACACTATTGCATTGTGTATATATACCACAGTTTCTGTATCAATTCCTCTGTTAAAGGACATCTGGTTTCTTTCCAGCTTCTGGCTATTATAAATAAGGCAGCTATGAACATAGTGGAGCATGTGTCCTCATTACATGTAGGCGCATCCTCTGGGTATATGCCCTGGAGTGGTATAGCAGGGTCCACTGGTAGTACTGTGTCTAATTTTCTGAGGCATCACCAAACTTATTTCCAGAGTGGTTTTACCAGCTTGAAATCCCACCAACAATGAAGAAGCATTCCTTTTTTTTCCCCACATCCTCTCCAGCATCTGCTGTCCCCTGAGTTTTTTCATCTTAGCCATTTTGACTGGGGTGAAATAGAATGTCAGTGTTGTTTTGATTTGCATTTCCCTGTTTACTAAAGATGCTGAACATTTCTTTAGGTGCTTTAGAGCCATTCGAGTTTCCTCAGTTGAGAATTCCCTGTTTAGCTCTGTACCCCACTTTTTAATAGGGTTATTTGACTCTCTGGAAACTAACTTCTTGAGTTCTTTGTATTCATTGGATATTAGCCCTCTATCAGATGTAGGGTTAGTAAAGATCTTTTCCCAATTTGTTGGTTGTCGTTTTGTCCTATTGACTATGTCCTTTGCCTTACAGAAGCTTTGCAGACTTATGAGGTCCCATTTGTCGATTCTTGTTCTTAAAGCATAAACCATTGGTGTTCTGTTCAGGAACTTTCCCCCTGTACCCATGTGTTCAAGATTCATCCCCACATTCTCCTCTATAAGCTTCAGTGTGTCTGGTTTTATGTGTAGATCCTTGATCCACTTGGACTTGAGCTTTGTACTAGGAGATAAGAATGGGTCGATTTTACTATGTTTAGGTATGGGCCTTGAATTCCTGATCTTTCCAAGACTTTTAGCATGTAAGGATGCTGAATTTTGTCAAATGATTTTTCAGCATCTAATGAAATGACCATGTGGTTTTTTTCTTTTAGTTTGTTTATGTAGTGGATTGCATTGATGGATTTCCATATATTGAACCATCCCTGCATCCCTGGGATGGAGCCTACTTGATCATGGTGAATGATTATTTTGATGTGTTCTTGGATTCAGTTGGCAAGAATTGTATTGAGTATTTTTGCATCAATATTCATAAGGTAAATTGGTCTGATGTTCTCTTTGTTAGATCTTTGTGTTGTTTTGGTATCAGCATAATTGTGGCTTCATAGAACGAGTTGTGTAGTGCTCCCTCAGTTTCCATTTTGTGGAATCGTTTGAAGAGTATTTATATTAGGTCTTTGAAGGTGAATGATTCTTTAGTGCAGAATTCTGCACTAAAACCATCTGGTCCTGTGCTTTTCTTGGTTGGAAGACTTTCAATGACCACTTCTATTTCTTTAGGGTTTATGGGACTCTTTAGATTATCTATTTGATCCCGATTTAATTTTGGTATTTGGTATCTGTCTAGGAAATTGTCCATTTCCTCCAGATTTTCCAGTTGTTTTGAGTATAGGCTTTTATAGAAGGATCTGATGATCTTTTGAATTTACTGTTTCTGTTGTTTTATCTCCCTTTTCATTTCTAATTTTCTTAATTTGGATATTGTCTCCATGCCCTCTAGTTAGTCTGGCCAAGGGTTTATCTATCTTGTTGATTTTCTCAAAGAACCAGCTCCTGGTTTTGTTGATTCTTTGTATGGTTCCCTTTGTTTCTACTTGATTGATTTCAGCCCTTAGTTTGATGATTTCCTGTCTTCTACTCCTCCTTGGTGAATTAGCTTCTTTCTGTTCCCAGGCTTTCAGATGTGCCATTAAGCTGCTGGTGTATGCTCTGACCAGTTTCTTTTTGGAGGCACTCAGGGCTATGTGTTTTCCTCTTAGCACTGCTTTCATTATGTCCCATAAATTGGGGTATATTGTGCCTTCATTTTCATTTAATTCTATAATGTCTTTGGTTTCTTTCTTTCTTTTTTCCTTGACCAAGGTATCAGAGAGTAGAGTATTGTTCAGCTTCTGTGTGCACATGTGCTTTCTATTGTTTTTTTGCTATCAAAGACCACTCTTGCTCCATAGTGATCTGATAGGAGGCATGGGATTAGTTTGATCTTCTTATATGTGTTGAAGTCTGTCTTGTGACCAATTACATGGTAGATTTTGGAGAAGGTACCATGACATGTTGAGAAAAAGGAATATTCTTTTGCTTTAGGATGAAATATTCTCTATATATCTGTTAAATCCAATTTGTCCAAAGCTTCAATTCATTTCACTGTGTCGCTGTTTAGTTTCTGTTTTCCTGATTGGTCCATTGAGGAGAGTGGTGTGTTGAAGTCACCCACAATTATTGTGTTAGGTACAATGTGTGCTTTGAGCTTTAGTAAAGTTTCTTTTACGAATGAGGGTGCCCTTGCATTTGGAGCATAGATGTTCAGAATTGAGAATTCTTGGTGGATGTTCCTTTGTTCAGTAAGAAGTGACCTTCCATGACTCCTTTGATGACTTTAGATTGAAAGTCAGTTTTATCTGATATTAGAATGGCTACTCCAGCTTGTTTCCTGAAACCATTTGCTTGTAAAATTGTTTTCCAGCCTTTTACTCTGAGGTAGTATTTGTCTTTGACACTGATGTGTGTTTCCTGTATGCAGCAAAATGTAGGGTCCTGTTTACATATCCAGTCTGTTAGTCTATGTCTTTTTATTGGGGAATTGAGTCCACTGATGTTGAAATATTAAGGAATAGTGATTATTTCTTCCTGTTACTTTTGATGTTATTTTTTATGTTGAGTGGTTATCTTCTTTTGGGTTTGATGAAAAAAGTTACTATCTTGCTTTATCCAGGGTGTAGTTTCCCTCCTTGTATTGGTGTTTTCCACCTATTATCCTTTGTAGGGCTGGGTTTGCAGAAAGATATTGTGTAAATTTGGTTTATCATGGAATATCTTGGTTTCTCCATCTATGGTGATTGAGAGTTTTCCTGGCTATAGTAGTCTTGGCTGGCATTTGTGTTCTCTTAGAGTCTGTATGAGATTTTCCCAGGATCTTCTAGCTTTCATTGTCTCTGGTGAGAAGTCTGTTGTAATTCTGATAGGTCTTCCTTTTTATGTTTCTTTTTTTATGGCCTTTTTCTCTTACTGATTTTAATATTCTTACTTTGTTTAGTACATTTGGACTTTTGATTTTTCTGTTTGGTTTTGTTTTTCAAGACAGGGTTTCTCTTTATAGCCCTGGCTGTCCTGGAACTCACTCTGTAGACCAGGCTGGCCTCGAACTCAGAAATCTGCCTGCTCCTGCCTCCAAAGTGCTGGGATTAAAGGTGTGTGCCACCACTGCCTGTTGGATTTTGATTATTATGTGAAGGGAGGTATTTTTGTTCTGGTCCAGTTTGTTTGGAGTTCTGTAGGCTTCTTGTATATTCATGGGCATCTCTCTCTCTCTCTCTCTCTCTCTCTCTCTCTCTCCCTCCCCCTTCCTCTCTCTTTCTCTCTCTCTCTCTCTCTCTCTCTCTCTCTCTCTCTCTCTCTCTCTCTCTAGGTTAGGGAAGTTTCTTTCCATAATTTTGTTGAAGATATTTGCTGGCCCTTTAAGTTGTAAATCTTCATTCTCATCTATACCTGTAATCCTCCAGTTTGATGTTCTCATTGTGTCCTGGATTTCCTGGATAATTTTTGCATTTTGCATTTTCTTTGACTGTTGAGTCGATGCTTTCTATGGTATCTTCCGCATCTGAGATTTTTTTCTCTTATCTCTTGTATTCTGTTGTTGATATTTGCATCTATGACCCCTGATTTTTTCCAATGTTTTGTATCTCCAAAGTTGTCTCCGTTTGTGATTTCTTAGTCCTTTCTACTTCTGTTTTTAGATCCTGGATGGTTTTGTTCAGTTCTTTCCATTGTTTCTTTGTGTTTTCCTGTAGTTCTTTAAGAGATTTTTATGTTTCCTCTTTCATGACTTCTGCCTGTTGACCCAATTTCTCTAAGAGATTTTTGTGTTTCCTTTGTCAGGGATTCTACCTTATTCATCTTCTCCTGCATTTCTTTAAGAGATTTATCTATGTCCTTCTTGCAATCCTCTAATAGCATCATGAAAAGTGATTTTAAACCCAAATCATGTTTTTCTGGTGTGTTGGAATATCCAGGACATGCTGTTGTTGGAGAATTGGGTTCAGATGCTGCCATATCACCTTGATTTCTGTTAATAATGTTCCTACATTTGCCTTTTGCCATCTGGTTATCTCTGGTGTTAGTTGGTCCTGTTGTCATTGGCTGGTGCTTGAACCTCCTGTGAGGCTGTAAGGCTATTTCCGTACCCCTAGATGCCTGGGTTCCCCCTGGCACAGATTGCTTGTGGGCTGCCCTACACTTGGGTGCTGTTGGAGCCCTGGTGTTCCCTGCCCCCAAGCAATGCTATACTCAGGTTATCTCTGTGTGTCTGGCATTGCCTGTCTGCTCCGCCCAGGAGCGAAGATGGTGGATGCTTCGAGGATTCTTTCCAAGTGCCAGTTACTCTGCAGGGCAAACAGCCCAGGACAGGGCTCACACACAAATGTCCCAGAGAGCTGCCCAGGCCCTGGGTGCAGGCAAAAGCCTGGTATGCTTTGTCCTGTGTGATATTAAACTCAGGATATCTCTGTGTACCTGGTGTTGCCTGTCTGATACGTTGGGAGCAAACCAGTAGCCAACATCAAATTAAATGGAGAGAAACTTGAAGCAATCCTACTAAAATCAGGGACTAGACAAGGCTGCCCCTCCTTCCATATCTTTTCAATATAGTACTTGAAGTTCTAGCTATAGCAATTAGACAACATAAGGAGGACAAAGGGAAACAAATTGGAAAGGAAGAAGTCAAACTATCACTATTTGCAGATGATATGATAGTATACTTAAGTGACCCCCTAAAAAACCTCCACCAGAGAACTCCTACAGCTGATAAACAAGTTCAGCAAAGTGGATGGTTATAAAATCAACTCGAGCAAATCTGTAGCCATCCTATACTCAAAGGATAAGCAGGCTGAGAAGGAAATTAGGGAAATGACACCCTGCAGTGGTCTGGGATTCAGTCATGACTTCTGGGTTCCTCCAAGAACCAATTCTCCAGCTCTGCTTTCTACAGCACACACGAATTGTCTTCTGCATGCTGTCTGACTCTGGTCCACTGATGCTGCTGTTCTTGGTCGTGCCATGGAAACAGAATCTCTAAAACTGATGGACTCCCTTTCTGCACCTGGGTTATAATTTCTCCAATAGTTCCTCCAGGAGTCTTTTCAAGGACTCTAGACTTGCCACACAGTACCAAGCCTCACCCACTCTCCATGACCCTTTCATACCCTCAAACCAACAGTACCTTGAAGACTCATAAATTTTCAAGTTTGGCTTCCAGAACAATGTCCAACATTGGCCATGTCTAACACACAGTTTCTGAATGGTCACACTCAGAAAATGCTTTCCATTTGATTTTTTCTCAAAAACTGTAGGTCTCTTCTTGGTGAACACTAATTTCTCAGCTCAAACTAAACAGCATTCCAACAAAGCAAATGTTTTACTTTAGTATTTCTAGTGGCTTGCTAAACACATCTAACTCTTTAACCCCAACTACCCCGAATGTGGATTTTTCACATAGAAACATCAGTCTTTGTTTCCCTCTAAAACTACACAAGCCAAGCTGCTGTTTGATGCATGCCTTTCAGTCTTTTTTTTTTACCCTTAATCCTCTTACAGAATAAATTAATGTATTTTCAACTCTCAATGGCATTGCTAGGCCAAACTTCCGAAGTCCTCCCACAACATCAAATCCTTATCAAACAACATTCTCAGTTCTCTCAAAGTAATATCCAAGTACACTGATCCCAAATATTCTTAGTATTTAATAGAAAAGTGTGACACTGTGTAGATGGATATGTAGGTATATGTATATATGTATATGTATACATGTATATGATGTGTACATGCATATACTTCAGGCAATGAGGATCTTATGCTGTGAAAGCTGTGTAGATGCTGGGAATCCTGGGGAACACAGAGTTCCTCCACAGAACCTTGTCACAAGAGCTGACCCTCAGTGACCCCCAGTATCTTGATCACTGTGGGGCACTGTTCTCTATCTATGTAGAGAGACCTTCTAGCATGGATCCTTTCCTCACAGTCTAACTCTGAATCCTCAGGTATGTACTTGATTCCGTAATAGCAAATGGTGTTAGTGTCAACAGCTTATGGACACCTATAGGATAGCCAATCTTCCCTGTTTGTGTTGGGTTCCTTTTTTTTTTTACCTCTTCTGGTGTCTTTTTATAATTCTTGAAATTGAATGACATAAGAGTACTACAGAATACTACCAGGGACATGAGATGGTCCTGGGAATTGTTTTTTCCTCATGTGTTTGTCACTTTACAAAAGACCTCAGCTGTGAAGCCTGAAGGTACAAAGTGTTGAAATTTTCTCCAGGGGACTGGAGCAAGCTGTATTCCAATGACTAGGTAGTTCAAACAACTCCTATGTCTATAACACTTATAACCCCACAGAGTGGCTCAGACATTCAACTGCTGAAAGTGAGCACCTGGCATCACAGCAGATCAAGTTTGTGCTTGAAGAAACCCTCACAATGCCCACTTTGATTGCTTTCTTTTTTATCCTCAGGTTTCCTGTGCTCCTGGGCGAATTGGTCACCCCTGAGTGTCTTGACCCAATGTTTGACAATGTATACCAGGATGGAGACATGCTCATCAGTGCGTTCTTACCCATTTATACCTATCAAACCTCCCAACACACTGGAGGGGCAGACAACATAGGTGTCAGTTCATGGTAAGTCTCTCCTGCTTGATCTTTCTAATCCTATTCTCCAGGGTGGGCCATTTATCCATCTCATTTTTTTATTCTCAACAGCAGTTTTTCCAACACAATAAGTTGTTCTTTTCATCTATTATCTTCTATATGTATGGGTGTAGTCTGAGAAGAAAATCAATCTCGAGCCAGTTCCGACACAAATGTCACTCTGACAGCTGCCACACAGGAGGCCTAGTATTGTAACAGAATTATATTGTTTGGCATAGGTACAGTTCAGTACTTAAAGGTGACAAAACAATGTCCATTCTATAACGACTTTCCACTCAATGTTTCTTCTGTGCACTTCCTAATGTTGGTGCAATTGGGTGGGACTGTGCCATCATGTCTGCCACATTTCTTTTGAGACTACATACTCTATTTAGTTATTTCAAACACTTTGAAGATCACTATTCCTTCCAGCTGTCTTCCTGCACATTGGTTTTACATGATAGATAGTCTGGGGATTATAAGCAGACAGTGGTGATATTTAAACTCCCTCCAAGATCTGAATTATACCTGTACAGGAACATTTTGACTCAGCAATGTCACCACAGCAATCAAAGAACTGTTTACTAAAAGAAACACACGTGTACAGGATAGAACAGGTGATTTCTGGTGCTGTGAGCAGAGAAGATAACACTGAGAGAAGTTATTGCTTCTCCTGTCAGACACAGATGTGTTTGGTGTTGCCTGTGGCTGCTGTGCACACTAATGAAGAGGGCTATCAGGAAAGAAATGCAACTTACATGCTTAGGATTTCTGATCTTCCCTACCACACCTAACATTTTGCTGATATATTTGCATTCTTTTTACTTTCTCATGTCTGTTTCCCTTTTACTATCTGTAATTGTGTTAGTGACATATGCATGATTAAGCCATTCATTTTACCCTTAAGTGAGCTGTGTTTTAATAGCTTTACTATGTGTGAGAGAGTCAGAGAATGAGAGACAGAGATACACACACAGAGACAGAGAGAGGCAGGAAAAGACTGAGATAGTTAGTGTGCATGTGTATGTTTCTATGTGTGTCACTGAGAACATCTGTATGCCACTTCTCACATGAGGAGAAACTTACATAATAGTATAATTCATAAAATTCCAGGACCATATTCTACCTTTCATTTATATTCTCGACTTCAGTGCCACAATCAGACCTCATGTAGGACAACTGCACCATTCACCACTTTCCTACTCTAATTTTCTCAATGACCCTTGCAACTACATTGGAACACTGATCTAAGTTCCATGTCAATCTCAAAGGTTTTATCTGCACCTTTATTATTTTATATGTAACTTGACTTATAGAACTTGTATTTCTACTTAATGAAGATTGTTCTTTGCACAGGACTTCACAAATTGAGTGTAGAACCCTTCTGAGCAACCAATGAGGTAATCAGTCCTACTCTATGTGACTGACAGAGTTCTCCTATTTTGAGTTATGCATCATGTAGATATTTCTCAATAAAAGATGGCATATTTCTGTTTACTAATAAACACTTCTGTGAATTTAGGATTCTGTTGGGTTCTGTGTAGGAGCCCTTCCCCCCAATGCCAAGATACATAATGTGACTTGCAGTTTTGCAAAGAAGTCTGTGAAAATCCATAATGACTAATGGAAATTTTAGAACAAGAGCATACCCAGAAAATGGATGAGGAGAACCTTGCCTTTTCTCATTTCTCTTTAAAATCTTACGATAAAATTCTGGGCCACTTTCACATTTCGGTGGTCTCCTGTGCATTAGCAGGACTAAAAAACAGTGGAACAAATAGCTGTTCGTGTGTTCGGCAAACCTGTGAGCCGAATAACATTTTTACATTTTAAAGAAAATTATGTATTTAAAAAATCTGAAAAGATATTAATGTTTGCAGAGGATTGATGTTTAAGAGGCAAGTGGTAAGATCACTGCTCTATGTGATTCTACTGTGAACCTGTTTAGTTGGATAGCCTGGGACTACGATTACCCTTCCTATCAAAGCTGTGTATTGATTCTTTGATTAAATATTGGTAAATTTTTATTTTAGATGTGGTCTATACTAATGCTGTTTTAATCTTCTTCAGTGTGATTTCATGAAATATTTTAGCTTGGCTTTCTACACTCTCTTCCTCATTTCCTAATCTGCGGGAGTGGGACTCACTTTACTTTGGACTAGGATCTTGGAGGTTGGCCAAGATTCAGTCAGTGGTCCTACCCACCTACATCGTGGCTGCACTAAATGTACTTAGTTTTTTATGTTGGTGGTCCTGAAGTCAGGAGAGATTATAGTAGATGACTTGGTAAAAGATGGAAGGTAGCACTTATCAAAGCCCGTTACATACATGTGTTAAATTATACGCAAATTAAACAATCAAAAAAAGCATTTTAATGCTTATAAGACCATTTGCATACAGATTTCATATTTATCAATTGTGCCTATTTGTGGGATCAAATAATTGTGCAGTCGAACTCTGTGCTCACTCCAGTGGTTGGCTGTGAGCATTCACCTCTGTATTTGTCAGTCACTGGCAGAGCCTCTCAGGATACAGATATATCAGGCTTCTCTCAGCAAGCACTTGTTGGCATCTATAATAGTGTCTGGGTTTGGTAACTGTATTTGGGATGGATCCCCAGGTGTGGCAGTCTCTGGGTGGTCTTTCCTTCAGTCTCTGCTCCACACTTGGTCTCTGTATCTCCTCCCATGGGTATTTGGTTCCCCCTTCTAAGAAGGACTGATGTATCCACACTTTGGTCTTCCCTAACTTCTTTCTCAGCCTGTTGATTCTTTGAGGAGAGGATGGTCACTAATTTGTTTGTGTTAATTTATATCCAGCCACTTTGAAGAAGTTATTTAGGAGTTCTCTGGTGGAATTGTTGGGGTCATGTAAGAACATTATCTTATCATCTGAAAATAGAGATATTTTGACTTCTTCCTTTCGCATGTGTATCCATTTGATCTCCTTTTGATGTCTAATTGCTCTGGGTAGGATTTCAAGTTCTGTATTGAATAGGTAGGAAGAGAGTGGGCAGCCTTGTCTAGTCTCATTTTAGTGGGATTGCTTCAAGTTTCTCTCCATTTAGTTTGATGTTAGCTATTTGTTTGCTGTATATTGCTTTTAATATGATTAGATATGGACCTTGAATTCCTGATTTTTCTAAGACTTTTATCATGAAGGGGTGTTAGATTTTTCAAGTGCTATCTCAGTATCTAATGAAATGATCATGTAGTTTTTTTCTTTTAGTTTGTTTATGTAGTGGATTAAATTGATGGATTTCCATATATTGAAACATCCCTGCATCCCTGGGAAGAAGCCTGCTTGATCGTGATGGATGATCGTTTTGATGTGTTCTTGCTTTGCAAGAATGCCACACCATCTCTGCAACCACAATATGAACTTTTCATTTTCTAGGGTTTCAAATGTTTGTTTCCCCTGTATGGTAGTTTTTTGCATAAAAATTTGTGAGGATATAGTAAAACAGTATACATTCTATTCCTAGAAGTTTACATTATTTATATTTATTTCACTACTTCCATCTTTTCTCTGAAAACAGTGGACCTCTGAAACAGTGAGACATGCCATAGGCACGGACATGTTTGGTAACGCCAGGGTCACTGGGAATCCCACAGTCAGAATTTCTGATTCAGAGTCTATGTCATACCATCACTCGCATTTACCTATTTGTCAAATTAAAAGAAATTTATCAAATTAATGGATTAAATGAAAAGGATGATTTCTTTTTTCACACACTTTATTGACAGTTGTAATGGTCCAGAGAAATTGGTTTAATCACAATAATATAACACATAGTACACTTGATCCACTTCAATTTCAAAGGACTGAATGAGCCCAAAACCCAAAGCCACACTGAAGAAATTTTACATCTGTCACCTTTTAACATTAAGTGCTCATAAATTCTTAGAAAGCTTGTATTTTATAATTTTACATTAATTTATATTTGAATAAAACCTTTTGGCAAGACATAGCAAATGAATGAGTGAATGAATTCAAGTGAAAACCAGGACATTAACCAGTATAAAGAACAAACAGAGTTCTAACAGGTAGTAATCTGTAACTTGATTATCAATAATTTAAAACACTTGAGGGTTCATATATTTACTGAGAAATAAAGAAACGAAAATATCAAACCTGGCAAGGGATTCACAAACCAATGTAGTTTGTCTGGGGATGAAGTAATGATAAAGCAAATCTTTGTGTTTCATATTGGGTAAGTGTAATAAAAAACCTTAAAGTAAAGGAAAAACAGAACGAAATACAGCATTGTTCACTGCCATGAAGGAAAACACTTAATATGAAATGACTGGATTAACTTCGAAGCTGCCACTTGTGCAATGGACAGCATACAAAATACAGAATAGGCAGACAGAACATTTTCTCATGGAGACACAAAACTGTATTAGGACCGTTAAGGTATAAAAAGATTAAAAACTGTGTAGGCTTTCATATATTAACATTTTCAAAGCTAAGCTTTTGATATTGCAAGACCAACCAGTAGTCTTCTTCCTGGGGAAGACTATGCCTCCTACACTCAGCATTTCTCATTCACCTGTGCTGTATTTTATCTTGCTAAGGAAATCATGGCATTTTTCCTGTATATGTTAGCATGTCTACTCCTTATCATGTTCTGAATAATGCATATAAGAAACATTATACAACTGTGCAGATTAAAATTTTTACATTTAAGCATATAGGTATAGATAGATATATAGAGAAGAAGATAGATGAGAATATATAGTAGATACCAAACAAATGCATGTAGATAAAAGTGTATGTGGAATTTGGAACACATAAAAATTCATAATTATAAACCAAATGACCAACTTACTAAAAAGACAAAGGACAAAACTAACCGTTTAGATCTTAAAGGTTGTACAGTTGCCCAATCTGAAACAGAAACATTGATGCAGACAAGAAATATAAGGAGTACAAAATATAGACCAGAAACATCAAATCTGATTAATGTGTATTACTGTTTCCTACCTCTCACACGTCTCGACAAGTGGAACCTGGGACAAGGGCATAGAACTTTTTAATCTCTCATTTTTTTCTTTCATCAGGATCATCTTGTATCTCTTGTATGTGTTGGTTCAGTCTTGCCTTCTACAATCTAAACAGTCCCCATCCCTCAAACCACATAAAATAGAGTTTTCAATTCTATAACAGGTAGACATCCCATATTAAAGATGAACATGTCATTTCTGGTTGTTTCAAATATTTAAAAAGGGATTAGTCCCCATATGAGCTGTTGAAACATGACAACCTGTGCTACTGACTCTTGAACAACCTCAGGAAAAAAAAGATGCAGTTTGAACACTGAAGCTATGATGGAGCGTGTTCATTCAATACATGATGGTGAATGTGCTCAGATGAACAGCCCCAGTGGTGTTTGATGTAATCCCATACTGATCCCTATGTTTTCTATACAGGATCTCCCCAAACAACTACCAATTTGTGATGGCCTTAATTTTTGCCATAGAGGAGATCAACAGGAACCCCACTCTTTTACCTAACATGACGCTTGGATATAATATTTACAGTGTTGATCTTATTGAAAGAGAAACAGTGAAAACTGTTTTCAGGTGGTTCACAGGGCAGGACAGATTCATTCCAAACTATACCTGCAAAACAGAGGAAAAATCTGTAGCTGCAATCACAGGAACAACATGGGAAATTTCTTCCCTAATTGGCATATTTTTGGGTCTTTATAAATATCCACAGGTGAGATTATTTTGATGGGAAGAAAGGAAAATATTCTCATTTGATTCCATAATTTGGGTACCAAGAAGAATCATAAGTGGTATGATTCACTTTGATGTTATTCCAAATAATACTATTGGGCTGGAACATGGCCCAAGAGTCAAGAAAGATTTCTGTGTAATAAGAAGGACAAAAGTTCAAATGCCAGTCTCACACATATCCTCATGGCAGCAAAGAAGACACAAGATAATCCCTGTGGTTTCTTGTCTTCTATTCAGATCAAAAGAAATGAAGCCCAGGGATGAAGAGAGACCCAACCTCAAGAAGAATATGTGGGAAAAAGTAGAGAACATCTGCTGCCTTCCTTTAGCCTTCACATGCACATACATGCTATAGGCACTGTAGAAAGCTGGGAACACACACTATTATGCACACACACACACACACACAGAGAGAGAGAGAGAGAGAGAGAGAGAGAGAGAGAGAGACAGAGAGACAGAGAGACAGAGAGACAGAGAGACAGAGAGACAGAGACAGAGACAGAGAGAGAGAAAGAGAGAGAGATGACCGACTGTCCAGCCATTCTTTTAAAATATGTAGCTTTAAAGCTACATAAAGTGTGACTTATCGCTATATTCAAATTTCTTTTGGTTGCAATATACATAGAGGCATTAAGACATACACTTGTGTCTACAAGAGAAGTTAAGCATTTCGATTCATTTTTCAGAATTACATCTCAGTACTGGAGTTGACTTTAAATACAAATATGACTTTCTAAACTTTAAGTTACTGTTTTATATGCAATGATTCTATGATTTCTAGACCTTTGTCATTGATGTCTTTACCTTTTTTGAATTTTTTACAGCTGAGCATTGGACATTTTGAACCAAGTCTGAATAACTCTGTGAAGTTTCCTTTTTTGTATCAGATGGCTGCCAAGGAATCTTCTTTGGCCTTAGGCATGGTCTCATTGTTTGTCCATTTCAGATGGAATTGGGTGGGCCTGGTCGTCTCAGAGGATGAGAATGGTGTTACCTTTGTCACTGACTTGATTCCAGAAATGGAAAGAAACACAGTCTGTGTAGCCTTCATGGAATTTATCCCAGTCACTCAGATGAAGGACATGGAAAACCCTTATGAATACTCTAATCGGATTGTAAGAAACCCAGCAAAAGTTGTTATCATTTATGCTAACACGGACTCTTCCTTAGGTGTGCTCTTTAGAAGATGGGAATATATACTTCCATGGAGAGTATGGGTCACCACTTCACAATGGGACGTCAGTACATCTATGAGACATTTCATTCTTGATTCATTCCATGGGACTCTCATCTTTTCACAACACCACGGTGAGATTTCTACTTTTAAAGAGTTTGTAAAGGCAGTGAACCCTTCCAAATACCCAGATGACATTTTTCTTGCAAGTCTGTGGGAGATTTACTTTGATTGTCCAATATCTACTGCTACCTGTAAATCGTTAAAAAATTGTTCATCAAGAGGTACCTTGGGATTGTTACCTTGGTACCACTTTGACACAGCCATAAGTGCTGGCAGTTACCATGTATACAATGCTGTGTATGCTGTGGCCCACACCATCCACAAGATGCTTATTGAAGAAGTAGACAAACAAGGAATAAAAAATGGAGGAAGAATGAAACTTCCCCCTTTGAAGGTAATGTTTTTGTTTTATCCTGTATAGTGTCACAAATGTAACTTTTTAAAAATTGCCCACAAGTAAGGCTCTGCTAGTGCATGACAGAGGGGGACACTCTCAGCCAGCCATTGAACTGCGCACAGGGTCCCCAGTGGGGTGCTAGGGAAAGGACCCAAGGAACTGAAGAGTTTCGCAGTACCATAGGAGGAAAAATGATGTGAGCCACCGAGCACCCCCAGAACTCTCAGGGGCAAAAACATTAACCAGATAGTACACATGGTGTTACCCATGACTCCAATGGCATAGGCAACAGAGGATGGTCTTGTTGGACATCAAAAGGAGGATTAGCCCCTGGTCCTGGAAAGGCTAGATGCAGCAGTGTAGGGGACTACCAGGACATGGAAGAGGTAGGGGGTTGAATTGGGAACAGGGGAAGGAGAGGTGAGTTATGGGATTTTTTGTGAGGAAACCAGGAAAGCGGAAATCATTTGAAATGTAAAGAGTACATCTAATAAAAAATAAATAAAATTAATTTAAAAAATGGTCCACAGCTACTCTAAACAAATACAATGGGGTTTATTTTAAATGTTTTCCAGACTGTTTTAATGACTGGAAAGAAAATCTATACCTGGGTGAAATTCAGAGTCAACTTGCCAATCTCATAGAAATAAACACTGAAGAATTGAAGATTTACATTAAAAGTCACAGTCAGTGTCCTTCATGTCTAAGGTTCTCAACAGTAAAAACCAGATCTCTTCCCAGCTTGTTCTTACACATGAAGAAGAGTGACATAATATTTTAAGGTCCTTTAGGTTGGGTATTCAATCTCAGTTAACCCAAATTACAAAAACTCTCATCGAGTTGCTCAGAGTCCAAAATATCCTAGACAATTTTAAACTGATAACTCAAAACCAGATGCCTATAGACTATCAGACTCATATGCAAATGTCCATGTATCAAAAACTTGGCTCATCAGTGCTGAAAATCAGTAGGAAGCATAAAGAATACAGATTTATCTCAGTATTTTGTTAGCATACTATTATGGTACCTATGATGTTAATTCAATGTAAGCACACACATTTTTCAATCATATATGTGTAATGCTATTTCATTTTTTGTTGGGATCAATGAAAATGCAAATGTGACATAATTCAGACTCTTAGCAATAAATGTTACCATTATCAATCATAAATCTCCCTTAGCTGAACTCCATGCTGAAGAACATTAAATTCATGAATCCTGTTGGAGATCCAATAACTTTTAATCCTTCAGAGAAATCACATGTAGCTTATGACATTCTGAACTTCTGGGATTTTCCACAAGGTCTTGCATATAAAGTGAAAGTAGGAACATTTTTTCCATATTATCCACCTGGTCAACAATTGTCAATTTCTGAGGAAAGGATACAGTGGAGCATAGGAATGGAGCAACAGGTGGGTGGAATCTTACACTGTTCTGTAGAGAACAGAGGGAGAAAGCATGGAAACACCCATTGGTGAGCCTCATGCCTCCTCATAAATTAAAAGATGATACCACTGCCAAAGTTACAAACTCACATTCCATGTTCCAATATGTTTTCATGTGTTTACTATTACCCAGAATTAGCATATTCTTACCAATGCTATACATGACTCCAACATTACATATATATATATATATATATATATATATATATATATATATTTGTATATAAGTATATAGTGTTTATAACCTATCTGATAATGTGTATTTACAGTCACATAAAGTAATGTGACTGTATTACTACTATACGCATGCATAATATTAAGTTCATTTTTACCCTTTACTATCAGTTACTACATTAATTCTTATGTGTCCTAACTGCTCTAATATCCTCAGATTCCTGTCTCTGTATGCAGTGAAAGTTGTGGTCCTGGATTCAGGAAATCTCATCAGGAAGGGAAAGCTGCTTGCTGTTTTGATTGTGTCCTATGCCCAGAAAATGAAATTTCCAACAGAACAGGCAAGTGTGTACATAAAGATGAGGGACTCACTACTGTTTTTAAACCATATACTGAAGTTGAAATCATACACAAGAGAAGCACACAGATTAGATTATCAAGATTTTGTGTTCAGAGTTAATAGTTATAGTCAACACCATAGTTCTTTGTTATAGTCAACATTTAGGGGTTTTATATGGTTATAACCCATATCTAATTCAGTTAGTACTTGTTGAGATTGTGGAAGGAGTCTAAGAATAATTTCTTCCATAGAATTTAGTAAGTGCATTCCATATTCATACATCTAAGTCTTGTCCAGTCTTTCTTTATTTTTTATCTTGAATATTTTATTTACATTTCAAATGTTATCCCCTTTCTTCGTTTCCCCTCCAAAATCCCACTTTCCCATCCCCCACTCTGCTAATCAACCCATCCCCTCCTGCTTCCCTGCCTCTTTACTGGGGCATTGAGCCTTCACAGGACCAAGGGCCTCTCCTCTCATTGACATCCAACAAGGCCATCCTCTGCCACATATGCGGCTGGAGCCATGGGTCCTTCCATGTATACTCTTTGTTGGTTGTTTAGTCTCTGGGAGTTCTGGAGTGTATGGTTGGTTGGTATTTTTGTTCTTCATCTGGGTTTCAAACCCCTTCAGCCCCTTCAGTCTTTTCTCTAACTTTTCCATTGGGGACACTGTGCTCTGTCCAATGTTTGGCCTTGAGCATCTGCCTCTGTATTTGTCAGGCTCTGGCACAGCCTCTGAGGAGACAGCTGTATCACGCTCCTGTCAGCAAGCACTTCCTGGCATCTGCAATATTGTCCAGGTTTGATGACTCTAGATAGATCCTCAGCTGAGGTAGTCTCTGGATGGCCTTTCCTTCAGTTTCTGCTCCACCCTTTGCATTTGCTTCCATGAGTATTTTGCTCCCTGTTCTAAGAAGGACTGATGCATCCACAGTTTGATCTTCCTTCTTCTTGATCTTCATTTGAGTTGCATTAACATCATATTAAAACCAATAATCTGTCACAAGTTCAAATTTGCACTTCCAATGTGATCCTGAAATAGATATGGTATTAAGGCACAATAGATTTCTCTTAACTAATTCAGGCACTAGAGGCTTAGTAGTTAAGAGAAGCAGTTTCCCTTATAGTGGAAATGAGTGTGTCCTCCAGCAGTACTATGATAGCTTGCAACTCTCTGTAACTGAAGGCCCAAGGGATTTGATACCACATTTTGACCAATGTGGGCAACATTCACATTTGTGTCAAAGACTTACATAGAGACAAAATATTCAATCCAAACTGCATGGATAGTAGTAAATTCATATATTTCATATATAACAATATATGGTACAAATTTCTTCCAATGCAAAATCCTGTTTCTGGATAGCTTTAGTTCAGATAATTTGTGGAGATTCACAATTAGGGTTATGTGCAAAGCTCTGCAGGATGAAGTAAGTGATAATACATACAATTTGAGAGTTCATCATGGCTTTTTAAAGGGGGTTGAACCAGGACATGAGATGACCAAAGGACATGATAAATGTTTCTTAATATTGCTAGGTATGACTGAGTATGGGAAACTATTACATCAGGTAATATTCAATAAACAATGAATTATTTGACTAAAACTCACCACCAAAAGAGAACAGATCAATCTTCCTTACTATCATGTATATAATAATCATTATATGTACATTATAAATTATACATGCAAAGCATGCATACAATGGTGCATATACTATGATGGTCCATTAAATGCAATGGACTATAATGACAATCCTATACTGTTGGCTCCATTCTTGAGATGTAAATATGATAAAGACAAAACACAATCCCATTGCTAACATAGCACTCATAGGAAAGAGACTTTAACTAGTTATACTACATTGGGCAGAAGAAAATATTATACAATATCTATTTTTGACCTACAGTTTTTGAAATCTTAGTTAGAGAAATAAGGTAATGAAATAGACAAGGATGTGCAGAATAGAAAAGAAAAATTCAAAGTATCTTTACTTACACAGACAGGATATTTGCCTAATAGACCTTAAAGTCTTTACCAGAAAACTCCCATAGCTGATGTACACATTCAGCAAGGTAACAGGACACAATATTAACTCAGAAAAAAGTTTTCTTAAATAACAACAAACCCACCAGGAACTAAATTGTGGGAACAATATTATTACTCTAAAAATACCTTAAAATAGTTAAAACTATGGAGTAGAAACATTAGTACAATGAAAGATTTAAACACTAAAGAAAGTAATTGAAAAACATAACAGAAGGTAGAAATAACTCCCTCCCTCATTGTGAAAATGGCTAGTGTTTTAACTGCTCTGATAAAACACTAAAATCATAATTAGGGGAGAAATGCTTTGTTTCTGTTTTAGCTCTGAGCTTAATTTCTTCCACTCATGGAAATCAGGCTAAAAAATTGAAAGCAGGAAGTTGGAGGTGTGAACTTATGAAGAACCCATTGGAAAAGGTAACTTACAAGTTTGCTTCACATAATTTGGTCAAGATCCTTTCTTAAACAATGTAGTGTTCATTGTCCAGGAGTAGCTGCAACCACAGTGAGCTGTCCCATCCCACATCAATTATTAATCAAGAAAATATGTCACAAACTTGTCCACAGGTAAACCTTATGGATATGTTTCCTTTGTTAAAATTTTAAACAAAACGTTTATTTAAACAACAGTACACTTGACTTGAAGAGAAAACCATCTAGGATCATTTTATTCAAGAGTACTTTATCCCTACTTAAAGACAGATTGCCCTACATGTAACAGCTATGTACAAAAAAGTTATAAAATTGTCCTTGGTTTTACAATGATAAATGAAAACATTAAAATTCTCCAATTGAACAAGGTATGCAAGGATTTGGTGTTGTTGGGTTCTTTTGTTAAAGCAGTGAGAGCAAAATAACTTACTGGAATATAAAGGTAAGAGTTGGACGAGCATGCCACTAGTGGAGAAGTGGGTATATTCACAGACACAAGACTTTTCCCCAGACCATCTCTATCTGATATCCACCAAAACAGAATCTTGGCTATTTTATTTAAAATAGGAAAAAGAAAAAAAGAGCAATATGCTTGTGCAATACACCAGTTACTTTATGTACAATAAAGAAATGGGGACAGGAACATGCAGGAAGAGAGAAAACTATACTGTAGTAGTCAGGATGTGGCGGGACCAAATTGCAGCTTTCTAATTGAGAATGTGTTCTTGGTCTACAATAATGTTCTGGAGTAAAGTATCAGGCTCCCTTTTTAGTAGACACCTCCAGTCTGCTGCTGGAACACATCAATCGTATCTTCATCCTCCATTTCCAACTGTGCAGGTGTGTCTCTTGATTGGTTGCCCATCAAACTGGAATCTGATCTACCTCAATGACAAACCCTGCCCTTCACAATAGGCTTTCATTAGTTTCCTAAGTGGTGTATGCCTCTTAATTTTAAACTGCACCACAGAACCATCCAGTCCTGCCACCTTCAAATTAATATGATCGTTGTTCTCAGTCTTGACTCCTTTGGGTTTCTTGTTGGCCATGGTGAGCACCGGAGTCTCCTCAGCTGCCGCTTCACAAAAGCAGCACCAGGTCCACACTGGCTTTTCCTTTCTTAAGACTACTTCTTTCTAGATGTGTAAACATTCATGTCAAGATGTCAGAAACCAACAAGCACATTCATCATCCCCAAAAGTAACCCAATACAAAGCATCTACAGCTTCCTCCATGCTCGCATTCTCAACAAGGTCCACTGCTGTTTTTCCTACAACAGTCAAGACAATGCAATAGCTTGCAAATTCATCAACTAATGAATGGATAATTAAATTTTATGCATATATACACAGGAGAAAAATTCATCTGTGAATATTAAATTATGGCATTCCCAGAAAAATGAATGTTAATGCAAATAAAATTGAGGAAGGTAATGCATATAAAGAAATAATATAGCTGGGCAGTGGTGGTGCACACCTTTAATTCTAGCACTTGGGAGGCAGAGGCAGGTGGATTTCTGAGTTTGAGGCCAGCCTGGTCTACAGTGTAAGTTCCAGGATAGCCAGGCTTACACAGAGAAACCCTGTCTTGAACAACTAAAAAAAGAAAAGAAAAGAAATAATATTATCACAGATAATCTTTCTTACATTATAATATGTGGAATATGAAATATAATAACATATTATGTAATATATTAATATATAGTTAATACATTACATAAGTTTTAAATTGAGTATGTATCTTAACCAGGAAACAGAAACAGTTCACAGTGGATAGAGTTTAGATCATATGAATCTGAGAAATATAATGGAAAAACAAGGATTGGGAGAGTGGGGTCAGTAATTGATGGGAAGAGTAGGAGAGGAAGAATGGATTAGTATAACTAATACTAAAATCTTGTCACAATACCATAAATAAACCCCCTCCTACAGAAGCTTCAGAAACTGTAGTTTACAGACCAAGATAGAATTTCCTTGGTGCAAACCTGTATGGGGAGACAATGCCTGACTCATTCACCACTGGCTATCAAGTAAAAAGCCACATGCCAAGTCTATGCTGCACTCATTGAAAGAGGTAATAGAGACAACCCCAAATCCTTGGTCATTCTTCAGAACTTAATGTTCAGAAGCTATTGTTTTTGTAGGAACCACATATCTGAGACATAAACAAGGAGAAAGGAAGCAAAAACTGACCTAGAAACTTTCTCTCTACTGATTAGTGGACACAGGAATAGAAAGTTTCTATCCAAATCTTTGGATAAGACTTACCAAAAACCTTACTGTGTTATAGAGGTTATTTCAGAGAGAAAAAAATGTCCAATCCAGAGCAAGGCTCATTATGACACAAGAAGTAACAAACTTCACACTAAATACCCTTAACCTCCATATGCAATGCACTTAAAGCCTTTAGAGACTCTATGAAAGTGACCGGATACATTAGAGAACTCCATCCCAAAGTAAATACAAGCAGGAAGGAATAAAGTTAGAAATTTTCGTAAAGAAAAGCTCACTAAAGTAAAAAATAAGCCAAAGTCCCCGAGACAATAAGAAATCTGAGGTTTCCCGGGACACCATGCATCCATCCTATGATCTTGTTGGAAAGCTTCTTAAAATAACTGGTGATGAATCTCCAAGGTTGGCAGGGACCACAAATAGGTAGAACAATCAACTGCAATCATTAAGAAAATACCTCACAGACTTGCCCATAGCCAACCTGATGGAGACATTTTCTCATTTGATATCCCCATTTCAAAAGTGGCTTCATTTTGTTCTAAGTAAAGAAAAGAATGACCCACACTAGAAATGATATTTGGAAAACATAAGCTCGGATGCTTGCTAATTGATGATGCATTTATATGAGTTGGTGTGATTCACAAAGACCTCAGCCTGTATTAAGGGTTTTAAACCTTTCTCTGCCATGAGAAAAAATAAAAGAGCAGTAGTTTCTAACCGGTGCCCTCCTGCTCCAGAGAATATAAGATCCTGTGTTCTAGATATAACAGTAATAAATATTTCCATTCATGAGTCCCTCAGAACAAATTACCATAGCCATATGAATTATGAGAATAAATAATTTGGAGATAAGAAAAACAGTATCATGAATACACTTGAGAAATGAAAAAGAAAACACATTTGTTTATTTACATATTTTATGTAATTGGATAAAATCTTGAAAGAAGAATACTGTTATTAATTTCCTTCTCTGCACAGAAAATAGTGGGCTTAGATTTCAGAAAGAACAAAATTTGGGGTGAGGAGTGTACAAAAATCACTGAAATGGGGAAATCCTTGAGTTGTAGCATCATGTCACATTGCATTTCTTGCCAGATATCGATCAGTGTGTGAAATGTGCTGATGATCACTATGCCAACACAGATCGAACTCTCTGCATCCAAAAAGATGTGACATTTCTGGCCTATGAAAAGCCCTTGGGGATGACGCTGGCTACAATGGCCCTGTGCTTTTCTGTCTTCACCTTGTTTATTCTGGGGATTTTTGTAAAGCACCAGAAGACTCCTATTGTGAAGGCAAATAACAGGACTCTCAGCTATGTCTTGCTCATCTCCCTCACCCTCTGTTTTCTTTGCTCATTTCTGTTCATTGGTCAGCCCAACACAGCCACCTGCATCCTGCAACAGACCACATTTGGAGTCGTTTTCACAGTGGCTGTTTCTACTGTCTTGGCAAAAACCATTACAGTTGTCCTGGCCTTCAAAAGCACAGCTTCAGGAAGAAGGCTGAGGGGATTGCTTATATCAGGAGCACCGAAATTCATCATTCCCATCTGCACAGTCATACAGATTGTCTTCTGTGGAATCTGGCTGGGAGTATCTCCTCCATTTGTGGACACAGATACACACTCTGAACCTGGTCATATCATTATTGTGTGCAACAAGGGCTCAGTAACAGCCTTCTACTGTGTCCTGGGATACCTTGGAGCTCTGTCCATAGTGTGCTTCACAGTAGCTTTTATGGCCAGGAACCTGCCTGACTCCTTCAATGAAGCCAAATTCTTGACCTTCAGCATGCTGGTATTCTGCAGTGTTTGGATCACATTTCTCCCTGTCTACCACAGCACTAAAGGAAAGATCATGATGGCTGTGGAAGTGTTCTCCATCTTGGTCTCCAGCACAGGTCTTCTAGGTTGTATTTTTATCCCCAAATGTTATATTATTCTCATGAGACCTGACATGAACTCATTGAAATACATAAGAAATAGAGTTCAGTGGAAATAAACAGTTTTTAGTGTACCTCATGTTACATTTGGATTTTTGAGAACTGTGAGCAAAGGTTGCACATCTGTGACACATGCCAGAAGCCTGAGTGAGGGGTCTTGAAACACTGGAGTGATTTAACTAGTAAATGATCTTGAGATCTTTTAGCCTTTTAATGAGCCAACTATAACTCATCTCTCTATGTCAAGTTCTAGTAAAATTGACAATGCAGTGCACTCATGACTTTCAGATGAATACTTTTGCAATGTCCAAATGTGGTGGTAGCATTGACCAAACCAAAGGTCATAATATAGGATAATGTCCCACAGTTTACCAGAGACAGATTTACTGGTTTTGCTGTTACTTGACCACACAATTGTTCCTGTAATATAATTTTAAAGTCTTGATTTGTATATTAATTCATTCTGTTACTATTGAAATACAACACAAAAGCATCATCTTATCTGAACACAGTATTTGAGGTAACCTATATTCTCAGGCTGTGGTCACTGCATTTGTTGCTCGTATAAACTTCCTTACAGCATTCCAGGTAAACTTTCTTTGTATGTTTTGTTATTTGTAACATCAGCAACCTTGGATATGCTAAGTTCATTTTTCATTCTAGTCATATGAATTACATCATCAGATTGTTAAATTTATTAGAGTTTAATATCATAAGAAAATAACATCTCTGGTATTTCTATGATGGTATTGATGGAGAACACTAACTTAATAGGAAGGATCCATCTTTTTGTTTTTTTTACTGTTTTTTCAAGGCAGAGTTTCTCTGTGTAGCCCTGGCTGTCCTGCAACTCACTCTGTAGACCAGGGTGGCCTTGAACTCAGAATTCAGCCTGCCTCTGCCTCCCAAGTGCTGGGATTAAAGGCGTGCGCCACCACTGCCCACCAGAAGGATCCAGATTAATCCTTGGAACTACATCTCATGGACAAGATTTCCATGGTAACTATAAAGAGAAAGTAACCTAAGCACCAATATTCAGGCATCTGTTTCCTAAATTAGATGCAACATAACCATCTTCTTCAGCCTCTTGTTGACATGAATTTTCCACTGTGACATACTGCTCCCTATGTCCACAATCCTACTTTTAAAATCATGTATTTAATGTTAAATACATGATTATAATATAATAATGTTATAATCATTTTATATCTTAAATTTTTGTCATACTTAAAATACATGGCCTCTATTCTCATTATATGTGTAGAACAGCAATATATATATATATATATGCACATGTATATATATATTCATATATGTATTCCTCAATACTACATGCTCAGTCTATATAAGGTGACTTAAATGTATACTATCATTAGAGAAAAGCAGAACCAACTAAAATGGAGAGTTTTGAAGCCCAATTCCAGCATATGCATGTGTGTGTGTGTATGTGTGTATAATTTTGAAAATATTAAGGAACGTAGGTGTGCTGTGCAGATTTTGAACTAGTATATTTAAGTTCAACTTTAAGATCTTGGAGAAGAGTGGTATTATTGAAAGCTAATCTGACAGGCTGTTGGACCAACAATTATTGAAATCCTATATATCCTGCATATTAAATTTAACTGTCATCTTTATGTAAGACTTAGAATAAACACAGATATGTTTCAATGTTTTTCTGACAATGTTTACATTCAGATTTGATGACGTAGAGAAGATCCATCAAAGTTGTGGGCAGCACCTCAGATGACACAGTAGCATGAAGAGAAGTAAATAAATGGCTAAGGGCCAGCAGGAGTAATGTTCTTCTTTCAGATATCAGATGCAGTGTGACTTGATGTAGCAATTTTCCTCTATGCCTTCCACTCAGGATACACTATACCCTAAAACTTCTTCTTTATTTATATTCTTTTCTCAGGAATTTTGACACAGTAATAAGATAAATAACCAAGACACACACGTGAAACAATCAGATATCCCTTCTAATTTTCCCCAAAAGAAATTACTATCCATGATAAGCCATTTAATTTAGGCTTAGAAACGAATATTTTAAAAAATCCTTTGGTTTCTCTAGAATATACTTTTTTAGAATAAATTTCCTACTCATCAGACGACTTCCTGAAAGGATGTTCTCCCTCTCAAAGATGTCTCAAAAATCATTCCAACTGAATGTCCCTCCCTTCTACTTCCTGTCTGTCTTTCTATCTCTCCTTGTGACATTTTCTTACTCTCTGTGAATTTTTCCTATGTCGACTCCCAGTCTTCTGGATGATATTTTCACTTCTTGTTCTAGCTTCAACTTCATTTAATCTTGTTCACAATTAGTAGAATTACAGATGTGTACTAGGCACACCTATGACTCTCTATTTTTAAAAAACTGCCAAAACCATACAATGGGAAAAAGAAAGCATTTTTTTTCACAAATGGTGCTGGTCTAAATGGATGTCTACATGTAGAAGAAGGTAAAGAGATACGTATTTGTAATCTATCTCTTCAGGCACAGTGAGGGACTGGCTATTTTGTTATTATTAAAATAAAGTTCTGAACATTCTCAAACAAAATTCAAGTGGATGAACTGCCTCAGCATAAAACCCGATACACTAAATCTAATAAATCCAAAATTAGGGAACAGCCTTGAACTCAACTTCCTGAACAGAATGCACATAGCTCAGCCACTAAAATCAATAATTAATAAATAGGACCTCATGAAACTGACAGCTTCTTCAAGCCAGAGGACGCCAAATATAGGACAAAACAACTGCCTACAGTTTGAGTAAAGAGATTCACCAGCTCTACATCTAACAGAGGGTTAGTATCTGAAATATATGAAGAACTCAATTGTAGAAACCAACCTAATTATAAAATGGGACACATAGGGGAACTGAAAATTTTCAGTAGAGGAAGTTTGAATGCAAAAGAAACACTTAATAAAATGCTTCACACTCCTATTCATCGGTGAAATGCAAATTGAAACAACTCTACGATTCCACCTCACACACATCAGAACAGATAAGATCAAAACTCCATCCCATATTCAGTTACCAAACCCAGATACTATTGTGGATGCCAACACATGCTTGCTGATAGGAGCCTGATATAGCTGTCTCCTGAGAGGCTCTGCCAGTGCCTGACAAGTACAGAAGTGGATGCTCACAGCCAACCTTTGGACTAAGCACAAGGTCCCCAATGGAGAAGCTAGAGAAAGGACCCAAGGAGCTGAAGGAGTTTGCAGCCCCATAGGAGGAAATACAATATGAATTAACCAGACATGCTAGAGCTCCCAGGACTAAACCACCAACCAAAGAGTACACATGAAGGGATCCACGGCTCCAGCCACATATGTAGCAGAGGATGGCCTTCTTGGACATCAATGAGAGGAGAGAACCTTGGTCCTGTGACGGCTTGATGCCCCAATATAGGGGCAGGGAAGCAGGAGTGGGTGGATTAGTGAGCAAGGGAATGGGGGATGGGATAGGGGGGTTTAGAGGGGAAATGAGGAAAGGGGATAATTTTTGAAATGTAAATTTTGAAAATGTAAATGTAAAGATAATATCTCAAAAATAAAAACCTGGTGACAGCAATTACCGGCAAGGATGTGGAGCAAGGGAAGCACTCCTCCATTGGTACTCCTTTTTAATTTCATTTTTGTAAAATTAAATGATTTGTCTCTTAACATCCATGAATATTTTAAGAAACAAAAATGGGGACTCAGTGGAGGACTCTGTGATCCCAACACATGGGAAGGTCATGGAGGACCATCAGGATTCAAGGCCATCGGCAGTTACATAGCAAACTGTGGGTCACTGTGCTCCCCAGACCTTGTACAAGCCAAGCATGCACCAAGGTCAGGGAAGATATAAATCCGTGGGACCTGAAGAGTACATGATGAGGACAGAGGTGCACAGATGGTGGAGTGTCATGGAAGTTACAAATGAACATTTAAATGTCCATCCCATGGTTTCAGACAGGCTCAGTCCTCCATTGTGGCAAGTAGAACTGAGAGGAGGGAGAGCAGCAGCCTGAAAGACAGCAGGAGTGTGACTGGGATTCACACCATGAGACTGAATGTGCAGGGTGGCAGCAGCCTGAACGGAAAGGGTGTGCTAGAGAGGGGGCTCTCAGGGAGATAAAAGGGAGATGTGGGGAGTGCAGAGCAGGGAAGGCAGGAACACAGTTAAGAGGTCCGAGCAGGGAGAAGGTGGAAAAGGGAGACAGAACATGGACATGGGTCAGTGGTCCAGTAGAGCTTTCCTCTGCCTTGCTGTGTTGTGCCAGTGAGCTAGCTGACTACTGTCCTCTGGTCCTGGTGACTCTCGGACCTGTACCTGCCTGGCTGCAGCAGAGCTCTTTGCTTCCTGGGGTCCATCATGTCGTCTGAACCCAGAGAACAGCTGAAAGGCAGGATGGAGAACCAGCATGGCTGGAACACTGACATGGTCTCTTCCTACAGGCCAGCAGACTAAAGCCTAAACTGCAGCTAGGTGAGTGCCTGTCACCCCAAGGAGCAGCTGAGGGGCTGCTGGGAAGTTTATTGTAAGAGGCATGCAAGGGAGACAGAGAGATGATTCTGTAGATAAGCATGGCACATGGGTAGGAGGACCTGTGTTTGATGGATCAGGAACCCACACAGTATAACCCATGGATTGGAATCCCAGCCTGGACAAGGAAGAGACAGGCAGCATGAGGTGAGTTTCAGGCCGATGAAAGATGATGTATTTAAGAAGGAGGTGGATTTCTGAAAGGTGGTAGGTCAAGGTTATATCATTTTCTAAATACATTGGAAGTGAAGTATTTTAAATTGCTGTACAAACAGCAGTGTGTGCCAGTGGGACAACTCAGTGGGAAATGGAGCCCAGTCACCTGGGTGTGATTCCTGGGGACCCAAGTGGTGCATGGATAAAACTGACTCTGGAGAATTGTTCTTTCTCTCTCTCAGTGTCACCCACAGGTTCCTTGTGAGACATTGTCTGTTCGTCTCCACTAACAGACCTCCAGGTGCCAGGACCTCTCACCAGGGAGGTGAGTTTACATCACGGTAGTGATTGATGGCCACTCATGAGCATGGGCTGCCCTCCCTGCCTCCTGTATGTCAGTCAGAGCTCATGGATGCAGGATTGTGTGTGACACAGCCTAAGGAGCCATGTGGGCTCTGGTGTCCTCTCCTAGAAACCCAGCTCATCTGGATTGTCTCTGGTCCTGGAGCCTGACTGTGCTGTTCTCTCTCTGCTCATGGAGTTATTAAAACTTTTAATAAAGGTCTTACTACCAGCCAAGCCCCTGCCCCTTATTCCACATGACACCTCTTAGAGTTGCACATTGTGTCCAGGATGCAGGTCACAGGGAAAGGTGCAAGGACCATGGTCCACATTGATAACCACTGCCTGAGAATCAGGGTTCCCCCTCCCTTACTCCCTGGACCCTGCCATCTCCTCCAGAGGTCCGACTCCTCCATGTGTCACATCCAGTGACAGACCATGTCTTGCTTAAGTCTCATGTTGGGCTTCTTTTCCTCACAAGTCTAACTCTATGCACTCACTTTCTCACTTTCTGCCATGTTGATATTCTGACCTCTTGGGTCTTTCCTAGGACAAGAATTCCATCCCATGTCCAGTCTGTCTTAACATTTGATAGTCATTTGGTCAGTGCCTAACAAAAAGCCTTGGTGGTGGGAGGGGGACCACAGGAACTTACCTAGACTGATCAAGAAAGAGAGAAACCAGATTTCTGTTTTAGCAATAAGAGGTGCAGGTCCATACTTGAGATCTACCAACCACAGTAGGCCATAGCTGCAGTGACACACAGATGCAGCTCCAGTCCACCAATCACAAGCTTCAAATGAGTGTCATTCATGGGCCTCTACTGGGTCACTGGGAAAATGATCACCAATCCCATGAGACAAGCTGTAGATAACTGGGGTCATGAAGAGATCACCAAAGATTCTTGTGGTAAAATGAGGTGTCCTGAAGCAACTATGAGATGTCTGTTGTGGTTGTGACTGCATCCAAGACTCCTCAGAATGATCTCAGCAGGTGTCAGGGCACAGTGACCTTGGGGGCTGGGATCAGGTTTTCTCTGAGCATACCTGAAGTGTTCACACAGCAGGATGCCATGATGGCTGTCTTTGCAGTCATCTAAACAAGTCCATTTATGATGTCACACCAAAGGCATCTGTCCACAGAGAAGGGGCCTTAATGCGTTTGCTCAAATGGTCATGTGACTTCCCAGGTTCTTTCCCATTGTCCAAAAGGGAAAATCACAGAGATGCCCACAGTGAAGACTTACACAGAGCCAAAATTCTCAACATCACAGAGGTGCTTAACTCCCATTGAATACACGTGGGGAGACTGGATCTCTGATTCCCCACAAGTGAACATGATTGTCCGACTGGGGAGAAGACATTGGCTTCTGACCTGGCTGCCAGTGTTTTCAATGTGTGTTTCCTCAACTGAGCTGATAATAAAAAGTATCAAAGAAAATTGGGCACGATAAGTGTCTGTCATCCAACGATTGACAAGTAGTGACAAAAAATTATCAGTTGGAGCACTGGTTCTCAACCTGTGGGTCACCACTTCTTTGAGGATAGAACTGCCCTTTCACAGGAGTAGCATTTCAGATAGCCTGCCTATCAGATGTTACTATTATGATCATAACAGTAGATAAATAGTTATGAGATAACAATTAAATAATTTTATGATTGGAGTCAACCCCCATTAGAAAAGGTTTTCACATCAAAAGGAAGGCTGAGAATCACTGAATTGGAGGCTACTCTTAGCACCTCTTTGAGGCCAGCCAGGGTTACATGAAACTTTGTCTTGAAACCAACAGCAAGGTTAACCAAAACTCAAATGAACAGAGAGGTCTAGAAGAAGGTTATGTTAGTTCCCTTTTTTGTTTGTTTTTTGTTTGTTTGTTTGTTTGTTTGTTTGTTTTGTTTTTCGAGACAGGGTTTCTCTGTATAGCCCTGGCTGTCCTGGAACTCACTTTGTAGACCAGGCTGGCCTCGAACTCAGAAATCCGCCTGCCTCTGCCTCCCAAGTGCTGGGATTACAGGCGTGCGCCACCACGCCCGGCTTGTTAGTTCCCTTTTGACAGGAGCTGGAGACCAGGAGGATGATACCAGTTATCTCTCCAGATTTACATAAACAAAGCTTGTGACTATCAATATCTTAGTTTTTTGTTGTTTGTTTTCTTTGTTTTTTGATAACGGGGTCTCTACTATGTAGATTTCACTGTCCTGGAACTTCTTTGTAGTCCAAGGCAGGCCTCAAATTTAAGACACCTCTTCCTCATACCAGAAGAGACTGAGATGGACACAGTTCCTCTCACTGGACCTTTAGGACACAGTATAGAGTCTCTTCCTGGTGACTCCCTTGGGCAGGGTAGAGTCAGGTACTAATGCTGTGGCTGGGCAGCAGATGTGAAAGATTAAGATGATGATGTCATCCTAGAAGAGAAACACAAGATCAGACGGTAACAGGGCAGCTGTGCATTGTAAAGCTGCAGCTGCAGCCTGAGCATCCTGTCTCCACCACCAGCCACCATCCTTCCACTATCCTAGCATCTCCTCCACTCTCCTCAGTCTGGGTAGGGTACTTTAGGTTCCCATCTGCAGTCTTGTTGTTACAAGGGAAGAGAAATCAAGGAGTGTGTGGATAGGTGCTGTGACAAAAAGGAGAAGAGAGGGATACTTTTCATTTGTGAGGTTATCTGCTGGGTGAGAGCCAGGGCCAGCAGTATGTCTTATGTGACCGATGTTTCTAGAATGGGAGGGTTCAGAGTGAATTAAGAAGTCTTGAGCTTGTTCTCTCTTACTACTGTCCTAGGATAACACAGTTGGGTATAAAATCAGAGCATCTGAATGCTGTGGACATTATCAGGAACTGGAGTCTGAACAGTCACTGAGCCTGGTCTGAGGGAGGCCATGTTTACTCAGAATGAAGACTGGATAAAGCTGTGGTAGCAGATCAGCTGTGAAAGGTGACTTGAATGGTCTCCCTCTCCCTCTCCCTCTCTCCCTCTTCCTCACCTTTCCTCTCTCACCCTCACCCTCCCTGCCGTGTGTGTGTGTGTGTGTGTGTGTGTGTGTGTGTGTTTGCAAGTGTATGGGTGTGCTCAGGTATGTGGAGTCTGGAGGACAACCTCAGGTATTATAACTCTGGACAACCATCCAACTTGACTATCAACCTTTGGTTTCTTGTTATTTTGATATGCAGGGTTTTTTATTTGTTTCGTTTTTTATTGATTATTATTTTAGTTTGTTTTGTTGGTTTTTTTAAGACAAAATTTTAGGATGTACTCCATTCTTCCCTGAAACTGCATATATAGACCAGGCTGGCTTCAAACTGACAGAGATCCATTTGTCTCATCTCTGACTCTGCCAACCAAAAAGTTAGAATTAAAGATGTGGATGACCATGCTACCTTGGGCTTTATTATTTAGATGCACTTAATTGCTTATATTGTGAGAGGCAGGGCACACATGTACTATTGCCTAAGCCACACCTATGTTCTAACATTGCACTCTGACAACCTGCATGACCCCATGGTGTGCAGAAGCTCCTAGTATGCACAGCAAAACCTCAGAGTGCTCATTTACAGAAAGTGCCCCTCCCCTGGGAAAGCAGTATGACTGAAGGGCACAATCACTGGTATTGGGGAAGCAAGATGACCCTCCACAAGACTGATGACAGCATCCTGGACAGAACCACGCCCCACAGCAGGGTCCCCATGGGGATTCTGCTGAGTCCAAAACATAAAACTAGAACATAGCTCATCACCTGGAATTTAAGAGACAGCAGGTAGAAGCAGAGGAAAAGGACAAAGGGGGCCCTGCAGAATCCACCAGAGTCTGTTGTATAAAAGATGTACATAGCCGGGCGATGGTGGTGCATGCCTTTAATCCCAGCACTTGTGAGGCAGAGGCAGGTGGATTTCTGAGTTCGAGGCCAGCCTGGTCTACAGAGTGAGTTCCAGGACAGCCAGGGCTATACAGAGAAACCCTGTCTCGAAAAAAAAAAAAAGATGCATGTGACATATGGCAGTCTTGTCATATATCCAGCCAAGTCTTGGGTAAGTTAGAAATTGAGTCACCATTTACCCAGAGGGCCCAGAGAGTAAGGGAAAGGGAGACAAAATCTGGAGGTGACGACTCATGGCCAGGAGGGCATCCTCGCAGACGTCAGTGCAGCTAAAAATGTGGGTCATCTAGTTGAGTGCTTACTTTCCTGGCATGCACAGAACCAAAGGTTTTATGGCCAAGAGTAGATAAAGGCACACCTTTATGATTAAGATAATCACCTTTAAGATTATGGTGCACACCTATAATCCCAGATCTGTAGTAGTTCATGGTCATCCTTGGCTACAAGTTCAAGGACCAGCCAGGGATATGTGAGATGAATTTTAAGCACACAGACTCGCAGACACACAGACACAGAGACAGACAGACAGACACACATACACACACACACACACACACACACACACACACGTGGGGGGGGAGAAGAAGGGGGCAGACAGACAGACAATCAGACAGGCACAAACATACATAAACAAACAAACAGAAGACTCATTCTGACAAGTGTCAGAACCCTAATCCATGTCCTGATTGACCTTCCAACAGGAGCCATCTGACCCAAAGGTTCCTTGCCTCAGTGTCTCCAAGGGGACTCTGAATACAGAAGTCTGTCCCTGTGCAGCTGGCAGTGAGGCCATAACAGTTTGTGTCTGGCTCAGGTCAAGGGATCTGAGGACTATGGGGACTGTGAGGAATGCAGAGAAGCAAATATGGGAGAGGGCAGGCTGTGTGGGCTGCAGGGAAGTGAGGACAAGGTGCTCAATGCCATGAAAATGGGAAGATGCCTCTGCACATGTCACTCAGGAAGAGTTATGTCACTTCCTCTTGTACAATCATGTCTTCCTGACATTCATGGAGCTGATGGCACCTTGTCATGGGGAAGGATATGATGACCCTCCTACAGAACCAGCACTGAGGCCACCACAGGTTTGACCCCACCTCTGACTTCTCCATTCCAATCACAACCTAGCTATGTTCTCTGTCAGAATTGTCCCAGGCAATAAGTCATGAGTGACAATTTGCTGCTCTGAGCTTTTCCTGCTTTCATGTTCCAAATAAGGTTCTGGAATGACCACAGCTAGAGGCATCATCTCTAGAACATCAGGGAAGGGGACACCTAGCCTGGCCTTTGAGGTAATGCTGCATTTGGACTCACAGTTTTCTTGAGGCCTCTTTGCTGATCCTAAGCCTATAAAGACTTACTTAGACTGGAGTTCCCCCAGACCTGCCATTAGATGCTGCATGGCCTGAGTCAGGGCTTCCTCTGTAGGTGGGAGAGCAGAAAGGCCCTTGCAGAAAAAGGATAGGCTTTTAGAATCACTGTCTAGGGGAGGAGGATTGTCACCTAGGAATCTGTGATGCCTAGGGACATTGTGAACAGGAACTGGGGAACAGGCAAGGGCAGGAAGAATCCACCAGGCCTTGCTACACCTTGAGGATTCTGAAGAGTTATTGAAAAGCAGGAAAGAGGCAACGAATGCAAGAAGAAACCCAGTTCTAGACTTGGGGGCTTTGGGAGCATCCTCTCTGGCACCATCTTGATCAGTATTTCTCAGCAGATCATTGGCTCAGCTTGTCAAAGACAAGGTCAGCTTTTTTCTCCCTGAAAGGGTATTGCTGACAAGGCAGCCTCTTCCTTGGGTCAAGAGTGAGCCTGAGACACACAGAGAAGCAGGAAGATAGATGAAGATACAAGGGAAAGGGAGAGATGCAGAGCAAAAGAGGGAGGGAGAGGTGGACAACATCGTGTATATGGAGGACTGGGCAAGACAGGAGGGCAAGATAACCAGGGGAGAACCCAGTGTGCATAGATCAGGGGTGTATCTCCCAGTCCAAGAAAGGAGGCTTGTCTCAAGGTCCAGCAATGCTGTCCATGATGACAGGAGCATGTCTTACACAACAAGGAAAAAGAAGAAGCCAGATACATAAAGGAAGTTGATGGTGTCACGGAAGTGAAGAGGGAAGGTCCTGACCCCACAGAGTCCTTCATAAAACACATCCCAGGGTAATGTAGGACAGTGTCTCCTGAATCCAGAGCAACAGCAGGGACCCTCCACAAACTTCAGTCTCCTATCTTATGGCTCTGCCAGTCTCATTTCATGGAGGGACTCTGACTAAACCATGGATCTTGCTGCTTCTGCTGTCAGCAGCATGTCTGCACACTGGTGAGTGGTGGGGACTTCAGTAGCAGAGATTTAAGTACAGGAGAGGAAATTGGGCCTTGAGAAGAGTGGACTGTCAGGGGGATAGATGTCCCTTAGAGGAAGCAGCCTGTCCCCTCTGGCCTAACAGAGCTCATCCCTTAGAGAGAGCCCATTCCAACTCCTCACTCTCTTTCCTGTCCCAACAGCCATAGGGACAGTCCTGCCTGTGTCCCACCCCTGCCTGTGGATGAAGGCTCAGGATGCTCTGGTTGTCATTTTCACCCCTGCACTGCCTTCAGATTCTCCCCATCCTTGCCAGGGAACTCAGCAGGAGCCAGCAGAGAAAATGACTATGGAATCAACCAACCAGCAAGCCTCTCTGGGGTCCAGGGCAGGTCCATCGAGATCCCCTTCTCCTTCTACTTCTCCTGGAAGTTGGCCAAGGACTCGAAGATGCGCATAGCCTGGAAATGGAAGTTCTTCCATGGGAAATTCATCTACAACTCTACCCTGCCTTTCATACATGAGCATTTCAAGGACCGGCTCATTCTGAACTGGACACAGGGTCAGACATCTGGAGTCCTTAGAATCCTGAACTTGAAGGAGACTGACCAGGCCACATACTTTTGCCGTGTTTTTCTGGAAACAACAGAAGGCATGAAGAGTTGGCAGTCTCTTCCTGGGACCCAAGTCACCGTGACACATGGTGAGTCACCTTGGCTCAGGCTTTGACACCTGTGGCTTCCTTGTCCCCTACATGTCACCTCAGGCTTCACAACTCTGACCTTCCTTTCATATTCCTTTCCCTTGGCTCTGCCCACACCTCTCCCAACAGCATTATTCTTTGTAGTTGTGACAAGTCTTTGCTGTGTCCTCTGCCATGGTCTGTCATTCTCTGCTCTGACAGAACCACACCCCACTCTGGGCGTCAGCATGTGCCCCACGCCATAGCTCATTCCCTTACTGTTCCAAATCTAACACTACTGTCCCGCCCACTTTCACCCATGACCTCAAGTTGAAGGAACTTCTCCAGAAGGGTGCTGACTTTTCCGGTCTTGTGGCAGGGCTCCAGTTGGTCCGTGTATGCAGCATCTCCACACAGCTTCAATCTCAGCTCAGAAAACAGAGTGGGTGCCATTGGTTGTTCTGCTGTCCTCTGATCTAAGTGTAACTGACACCTGTCTCCACCGTCCCACATTTCTCCTCCAGCTCCCCAGGACATATCTGTCTTCTCTCCCACAGTCTCTTCAGTAATTAGAAAATGATGTGGCTTCTCTGTCTTCTGATCCCTCCAGGCCCTCTGATTCCCAGCATGGTCATTGTGTGTCCCTGCACATGGCTCTACAGCAGCGCGGACTGTGTGGCTGTGCAGTTCTTTGACCTTGCTCTGTGGATCCCATTTTTTCCTTTTAACTTAACTGTTTGTTTGTTTGTTTGTTTGTTTATGTCAGGGTCTCAGCATGTAACCCTGGCTGTCTTAATATTGACTATGTAAAGCCATCAGGACTTGAACTCAGAAAGAGAAAGAAGCCATTCCGTGTATGTGTCTAGTTCAGTGGTTCTCTACTTTCCTAATGCTGCAAATATTTAATACAGTTCCTCATGTTATGGGGTCCACACACATAAAAGTATATCAGTGCTACTTCATAACTTTGATTTTCCAACTGTTATAAATCGAAATGTAACTGATCTGTGTGACACCTGATATGCAATCCATGTGGGGGCAGTGATGCACACGTTAAGAATCACTGGTCTAGAATTCACAGATACCTAAATTTTGGGGAAATTGTCCTTACTGATGTTTTTAAAGCAAAGGAATATATTCTGCCCTGGACCTTACACATAAAGCTACAATTTCTCTCTCTCTCTCTCTCTCTCTCTCTCTCTCTCTCTCTCTCTCTCTCTGTGTCTGTGTGTGTGTGTGTGTGTGTGTGTGTGTGTTTGTGTTTTACTCTCTGTGTCTGGATGTATGTCTCTGTGTCTGTGAGAATGTACGTGTGTGTCTGTGTGTATCTGTATATTCATATCTGTGTTTGTCTCTGTGTGTATTTGTATTTAAATCTCCCACTGTTGTATGCATATCTCTCTCTCTCTCTCTCTCTCTGTGTGTGTGTGTGTGTGTATGTGATGTGTGTGTGTGTGTGTGTGTGAGAGAGAGAGAGAGAGAGAGAGAGAGAGAGAGAGAGAGAGAGAGATAGGGGGTACACATTTATTTATGAAGTTGATACTAGAGGAGCATCTAGGGTCCCATTCACCTTATTTTTGAAACAGGCTCTCACTGGCTTCAAGTTTCTCTCTCTCTCTCTCTCTCTCTCTCTCTCTCTCTCTCTCTGTGTGTGTGTGTGTGTGTGTGTGTGTGTGTGTGTGTGTGTGTTTGTTTGTGTTTTATTCTCTGTGTCTGGATGTATGTCTCTGTGTCTGTGAGAATATATGTGTGTGTCTGTGTGTATCAGTATATTCATATCTGTGTTTGTTTCTCTGTGTGTATTTATATTTAAGTCTCCCACTGTTGTATGCATCTCTCTCTCCCTCCCTCCCTCTCTCTCTCTCTCTCTCTCTCTCTGTGTGTGTGTGTGTGTGTGTGTGTGTGTGTGTGTGTACATTTATTTATGAAGTTAATGCTAGAGGAGCATCTAGGGTCCCATTCACCTTATTTATGAAACAGGCTCTCACTGGCTTCAAGTTTCCCATGGAGACTAGGTTGGCTAGCCAGTGAGCCCCAGGGACAAGGCTGCCTCAACCTCCTCAGTACTAGGATGACAGCTCACTCAGCTCTGTGTCTGTGTGGGCATAGACACATAGACCAGGCTGCCTGTAAGCTCACAGATATCAGCCTGCCTCTGCTCTGCCTCTGCCTCTGCCTCTGCCTCTGCCTCTGCCTCTGCCTCTGCCTCTGCCTCTGCCTCTGCCTCTGCCTCTGCCTCTGCCTCTGCCTCTGCCTCTGCCTCTTTGGCTAGGATTAAAGGTTCTGCCCACTTCACCAGGCTCTTCATATGGATGCTATGGAGCAAACTCAGGTTCTAAGGCCCAAGCTACAAGCCCTCTCCATAGCCTTCTCAAATCTGTATGTTATACATTTAAATGAAAAAAATCACTGTTTTTCTGCCTTACTTACTTCTGACGAAATGAAAATCTGTGGGCACAAAGTCAGAACAGTTGGAGACTGTATATTTGAGTTTGATCTCGTAGAATCTCAGCCTTAAACATCTGTTCCCCTCTCGGTGTCTCTCTAACTGTTCCACATCCCATATCACATAGTAGAGACAGGATGTGACACTCACCCATCCCTCCCTCATCCAGGAAGGGTCTGCTCAAGTCTCATCTCTCCCCAGAACTCAGCACCACCATGAGAAGCCCCTCCATCATCACCTCTTTAGTCACCACAGATGGCCTGGAGGACACAGGGAGCCAGAGGAATCCTTCCCTGCTCAACCTGGGAGCCATGGTCGCCATGGTCATAGTCAAGGCTGTGGTCATAATCCCACTCTATGGATTCATGATCTTCCTGTGGTGGAGGCAAAGGTAAATGGTCCAGGAGAGGCCTCGCCCAAGCTTCCCACTGGGAGTGTTATCATCTGTGGGAGATGGAGAAGGGCAGGCCTGTGCAGGGAACAGTAAAGAGAACAGAAGGACGGAAGTGTGCCTGGACTCCACAAGGACTGTATCCCTGGAGCCTGCTGTCCTTCCAGACCAGCTGAGTGTAACTGCCTGCAGTTACACGGAATGGATTACCGGGAAGAGAAGATGGGAATGTATTGGAAGGCAGCAAAAAAGAGACAGAGACCAAGGCGACACCTGCTATTCAAGGTCTCAAAGTTTAATGAAGACCTCCCAATATATATAGGCAGGAGGAAAGGGCTGGAAGCTTCTCAGCAGAACTGGTTCAGTTGCTCCACAGGTGGAGTTTCTCAGGAGACTGCAGGTCCTTAAGAACAATAGGCTTCACCTTTGTCTGAGCACTCTACCCTAGGTGGAAGAGATTTTGGCTAACACAGGAGTTCCTGCTCAAAGGCTGGGAAAGGAACTTCACATTGGTCGATGTCAAGTTCCTACCAGGTGGCATGGCACCCCAATAAGGCTCTCTACAGCTGGGAATGAGAAGAGCCAATACAGATGAACAAAGAGCCTACTCCTCAAGAATTCAAGAAGGCACGCAGGAGCCTCAGGGGCTGACTGCTCATTTGGAAATAGTTGTGGCTGCTAAAGAAGGTCTTAGGGTAGACAGCATTTGGAGACATGTCACAGAAGTAAAAGAGACACCTCTTTGAGTTGGGCATGTGGGATCAAAATGGAAATTAAGAGCAGGTATGTAATAGACCCACAGTTGAAAAGACAGTGTAAAGGGAAAGACCTAAAAACTGGCAGAGGTTAAAGATTCAGACACTAAAATCAAACACTACAGAACAAGGTTACAAACAGCCAGTGAGGGGCTCAGTTGACATGTTTGCCACACTAACACTGGGACATGGACTCCATTCTCAGGAAGCACATAGAGCTGTCAGACACTGGGACAGGCTGAGTCACTAGGATCCCTCCATCACTGTGCTGCCAGCCTTGGCCAGTGGGTGGGGGAAAGCCAAAGACGGAGCTGTCTCAGTAACAATGGTGGAGTTCTCCTGAAGAACAACATCCAAGGTTGTATTGTCCCATTCACATGTGTGCGCACATATCCAGACACACACCTAGACACACATGCTGCCCAAAATACATTTAAAGTTAAGAAAATAGTAAACACTGTAAAGATGTTCACAGAATAGAATATTTTATACAGTAAGTCCTTACAACACACACACACACACACACACACACACACACACATACATACACCCTTAAAATTCAATGCAATCCCTATTGGATTCCACATTGCAATTTGTAAAGATAAATGATTTGTCTTGTAACACTCATAAGTATTCTAAGAAACAAAAATGGAAACCCAGTGAGGGACATCCGAGTCACTCACTGGGGAAGAGCAGAGATGAACTTCAGGAGTTCAAGGCCATCTGTAATTATATATCAAGTTGTCAGACTATGGGATCCATGAGACCTTGAACACAACACAAGAGCCCAGTGCAGACAGTGTTCAGAGCAAAGCCAGGGAGACTGGAAGGTAAAGGATATGGGCACACATGAGTAGGTAGTGACATGTAATGGAAAGTCAAGAATGAAGGTGTGAAAATGTAGCCCTTGGGTTTCAGGAAGGCCCAGACCTCCAATACAGTTAGCAGCAACTAAGAGGTATAAAAACAGCAGGTTGAGAGACAGCAGAAGTCTGACGGGGATTCACACCATGAGCTGAATCTGGATGATGAAGCAGCCTGCACTGAGAGGGAGAGCTAGAGAGCCAGAGGTCAGGGAGGCAAAAGGGAGACATGGACAGTGCAGAGCAGAGGGGGCATAGATGTGTCAAGAGGTCAGAGCAGAGGAAGGTGGGGAAAGGAGACAGGACATGGACCAGTACAGTAGTCGTCAATCCTCTGACTTGCTGTGTGGTACAGTAGTCAGCTGACTACTGTCCTCTGGTCCTGGCAGACCTTTCCCTGCCTGGCTGCAGCAGAGCTCTTTGCTTCCCTGGGCCCCTCAAGTTCTCTGAACACAGAGAACAGCTCAGAGGCAGGATGGAGAACCAGCATGGCTGGCACACTGACGTCTTTTCTCCTACAGGCCAGCAGACTAAAGCCCAAACCCCAGCCAGGTGAGTGCCTTTCACCCCAAGGCGCAGCTGAGGGGCTGCTGGGAAATTCATTATGAGAGGCATGCATGGGAGACAGAAAGATAATTCAGTAGATAAGCATGGGATGTGGGTAGGAGAGCCTCAGTTTGATCCCGAGCTCACACAGTATAAGCCAGGGATGTGACAGGAAAATTGTAATCCCAGACCTGAACAAGATAGAGCCGGCAGAGTCAAGGGTTGGCTAACCATCTAGTCTACAACAATTGGTGAGTTGCAGGCCAATAAAAGATCATGTCCTTTGAAACTAGGGGTATAGGTCAACCTTGTAATTTATGATCATAATATTTTCTAAATTGATTTTATGTCAAGTATTTCTAATTGCATATTAATGTATAAAAATAGTGTGTGCCAGGGAGATAGCTCAATGAGAAATGGAGCCAGCCCAATGGTCTGACCATGATTCCTGGGGACCCAAATGGTACACAGAGAAAACTGACTCTGGACAATTGGCCTCTGCTTTTCAGGCTTACCCAAAGGCTCCTCGTGAGACATCATCTTAGTCACCAGTTAAGAGACCATGGTCTCTCATCAGGGATGTGAGTTTACATCTAAACAATTATTGGTGATCACACATCAGCTCTCCACCACTTCCATGTCTCCTCTCTGGAAAACAGAACTCGTGGCTGAAGGATGTTGCTGTGAAACATCACCATTCATGGATACATATAAGAAGATAATCCCTGCTTCTGCCATGTGGGCTCTGATGCCCTCTCCTTGGAACTCCGGTCCTGACAGCCTGACTGTGCTGTTCTCTGCTCAAGGGGTTATAAATACTAATAAAGGTTTGACTGCCAGCCATCCATCTCAGCAGCTCACTTGAGCCCCTGCCCCTTCCGCCCATATGACAACTGTTAGAGAGTAGCACATTATGTCTAGGATGCAGATCCTGGGGAAAGATACAAGGACCATGGTCCACATTGAACCACAACCTGAGAATTGGGGTTCCCCTCTCTTTTACTCCTGACATGCTGCCATCTCCTCCAGAGACACAACTCCTCCATGCTTTTACATGAAGTGAAAGACCATGGCTTACTTGGGTCCCATGTTGGGTTTCCTTTCCTCACAGGTTCAACTCTATGTACTGACCTTCTCAATTCCTGCCACGTTGATATTCTGTCCTCTGGGATCTTTCCTAGGACAGGACTTTTGTCTCAAGTCCAGTCTGTCTTAACATTTAACACTCAGCAGATCAGGTCAGCATCTAACAAAAAGCCTGTGGGTACACAGGAAACCATCTAGAATGACACATGAGGAGTGAAAGCAGGCTTCTCTAGTAGCCAGAAGATGTGCATTGCCATACTTGCCAGAGTTCTACCAACTTCAGTGAGGCATAGCTGTGGAGATGCACAGCTGCAGCTCCAGTCCACCAATCACAAGCCTCAAATGAATGTCATTCAAGGACCTTTGCTGAGGCATTGGGAAGATACCACATGCCCATGTGACAAGGTGAAGACCATCAGGATCATGGATGAGACACCAAGGCTTCTTGTGGCTAAAGTAAGGTGTCCCAGAGGAATTGTGAGGTGTCTGCCCTGGTTGTGACAGCATCCAAGTCTCCTGAGGCTGATCTCAGCAGGTCTCAGGGTCACAGTGACTTTAGGATCTGGGATGATGCTGTTCTTCTGAGCATCCCTGAAGTGTTCACACAGAAGGATGCCATGATGGTGTTCTGTGCAGTCATCTAAAGAAGTCCATTTGTCATATGCTGCACTGTGTTCATAGCAGCCCTATTTATAATAGCCAGAAGCTGGAAAGAACTCAGATGTCCCTCAATGGAGGAATAGGTACAGAAAATGTGGTATATTTACACTATGGAATACTACTCAGCTATTAAAAACAATGAATTCGCCCAGACAGACCAGACAGGCAACACCAGGTACACAGAGATATCCCGAGTTTAACATACCTGGGGACACAGCACTCCAGGCTTCTACCTGTGCTCAAGGCATGGGCAGCTCTGTGGGTCGTCTGTGTGTCAGGCCTGTCGGTGGCTGTTTGTCCTGCAAAATGATCTGCATTTGGAAGGGGTCTCCAGCATCTTAGCTCCCGGACGGACCTGTCATTCAACACCAAGTACACAGAGACAACCTGAGTATAACATTGCTTGGGGCAAGGCACACCAAGGCTCCAACAGCACCCAGGAATAGGGCAGCCCATCAGCAATCTGTGCCAGGGGAAACCTAGTCATCCAGAGGTGCGGAAATAGCCTTACAGGCACACAGGAGGTTCAAGCATGCTAGTGACAACAGGACCAACTAACGCCAGAGATAACCAGATGGCAAAAGGCAAATGTAGGAACATTAACAAGAGATATCAAGGAAATATGGCAGCTTCAGAACCAAAATCTCCAACAACAGCAAGTCCTGGATACCCCAACACAACAGAAAAACAAGATCTGGATTTAAAATCACAGATCATGATGCTATTAGAAGATTACAAAAAGGACATAAATAAACCTCTTAAAGAAATACAGGAGAACATGAATCACAAGGTAGAAGCCCTTACAAAGGAAACTGTCTTAATCAGGGTATCTATTCCTGCACAAACATCATGACCAAGAAGCAAGTTGGGGAGGAAAGGGTTTATTGAGCTTACACTTCCACACAGCTGTTCATCACCAAAGGAAGTCAGGACTGGAACTCAAGCAGGCCAGAAGCAGGAGCTGATGCAGAGGCCATGGAGGGATGTTCCTTACTGGCTTGCTTCCCCTGGCTTGCTCAGCCTGCTCTCTTATAGAACCCAAGAATACCAGCCCAGAGATGGTACCACCCACAAGGGGCTCTCCCCCACTTGATCAGTAATTGAGAAAATGCCCCACAGCTGGATCTTATGGAGGCACTTCACCAACTGAAGCTCCTTTTCCTATGATAACTCCAGCCTGTGTCAAGTTGACACACAAAACTAGCCAGTACAGAAACATAAGTCATTTAACATAATTCAGGAGAATATAAGTCAATAGATGGAAGCCAATGAAGAGGAAATGCACAAATCACTTAAAGAAATAAAGGAGAACTTGGGTCAACAGGCAGAAGTCATGAAAGACGAAACACAAAAATCTCTTAAAGAATTACCGGAAAACACAAACAAACAAGTGAAGGAGCTGAGGAAAACAATTCAGGATCTAAAAACAGAAGTAGGAACAATTAGGAAATCTCAAAGTGAAACAACATTGGTGATAGAAAACCTTGGGAAGAAATCAGGGGTCATAGATGCAAATATCAACAACAGAATACAAGAGATAGAAGAAAGAATCTCAGGTGCCAAAGATACCATAGAAAGCATTAACTCAACAGTCAAAGAAAATACAAAATGCAAAAAGCTTGTAGCCCAAACATCCAGAAAATCCAGGACACAATCAGAACACCAAACCTAAGGATTATAGGTATAGATGAGAGTGAATATTTACAACTTAAAAGGCCAGCAAATATCTTCAAAAAATTATGGAAGAAAACTTCCCTAGCCTAAAGAGAAAGATGCCCATGAAAATACAAGAAGCCTTCACAACTCCAAACAGGCTGGACCAGAACAGAAATATATCCTGTCACATAACAATCAAAACCCCAAATGTACTAAACAAAGAAAGAATATTAAAGGCAGTAAGAGAATAAGGCCAAGTAACATATAAAGGAAGACCTATCACAACTACACCAGACTTCTCACAAGAGACCATGAAAGCTAGAAGATCCTGGGCAGATCTCATGCAGGCTCTAAAAGAATACAAATGCCAGCCAGGACTACTACAGCCAGCAAAACTCTCAATCACCATACATGGAGAAACCTAGATATTCCATGATAAAAAAAATTTACACAATATCTTTCCATAAACCTAGCCCTACAAAGGATAATAGGTGGAAAACTCCAATAAAAGGAGAGAAACTACACTCTGGAAAAAGCAAGATACTAACCTTCTTTCATCAAACCCTAAAGAAGATAACCACTCAAACATGAAAATAACATCAAAAATAACAGGAAGTAATAATCACTATTCCTTAATATCTTTTAACATCAATGGATTCAATTCCCCAATAAAAAGACATAGACTAACAGACTGGATATGTAAACAGGACCCTACATTTTGCTGCATACAGGAAACACTTCTCAGTGTCATAGACAAACCCTCCCTCAGAGTAAAAGTCTGGAAATCAATTTTACAAGCAAATGGCCTCAGGAAACAAGCCAGAATAGCCATTCTAATATCAGATAATATTGACTTACAACCTAAAGTCATCAAAAGAAACACAGAAGGCGACTTCTTATTGTTCAAAGGAAAAATCCACCAAGAAGAACTCTCAATTCTAAACATCTATGCTCCAAATGCAAGGCCACCCTCATTCATAAAAGAAACTATACTAAAGCTCAAAGCACGCATTGCACCTGACACAATAATTGTGGGTGACTTCAATACTCCACTCTCCTCAATGGAACGATCAGGAAAACAGAAACTAAAAAGGGACACAGTGAAACTAATTGAAGCTTTGGACCAATTGGATTTAACCATTTCACCCTAAAGCAAAAGAATATACCTTTTTCACAGCACCTCATAGTATCTTCTCCAAAACCGACCATATAATTTGTCACAAGACAGACCTCAACATATATAAGAAGATCAAACTAATACCATGTCTCCTATCAGATCACTATGGAGGTAGAGTGGTCTTCAATAGCAACAAAAACAACAAAAAGCCCACATACACATGGAAGCTGAACAATACTCTACTCAATGGTACCTTGGTCAAGGAAGAAATAAAAAAAGAAATCAAAGACTTTTTAGAATTTAATGAAAATAAAGGCACAACATGCCCAAATTTATGGGACACAATGAAAGCAGTGCTAAGAGGAAAACTCATAGGTCTGGGTGCCTCCAAAAAGAAACTGGAGCAAGCATACATGAGCCACAGCTTATCTGCATACCTGAAAGTCCTGGAACAAAAAGAAGCTAATTCACCCAAAAGGAATAGAAGACAGGAAATCATCAAACCCAGGGCTGAAATCAATCAAGTAGAAACAAAAAGAACCATACAAAGAATCAAAAAAACCAGGAGCTGGCTCTTTGAGAAAATCAACAAGATAGATAAACATTTAGCCAGACTAATCAGTGGGCACAGAGACATATCCAAATAAACAAAATTAGAAATTAAAAGGAAGATATAACAACAGAAACTGAGGAAATTCAAAAGTCATCAGATCCTAATACAAAAGCCCATACTCAACACAACTGGACAATCTGGAGGAAATGGACAATTTCCTAGAGAGACACCAAATACCAAAATTAAATCAGGATCAAATAGATCATCTAAGCAGTCCCATAATCCCTAAAAAAAAATAGAAGTGGTCATTAAAAGTCTCCCAACCAAAAAAAGCACAGGACCAGATGGTTTTAGTGCAGAATTCTATCAGACCTTCAAAGAAGACCTAACACCAATACTCTTTAAACTATTCCACAAAATAGAAACAGAAGGAACACTACCCAACGTGTTCTATGAAGCCACAATTACACTGATACCAAAACCACACAAAGATCCAACAAAGAAAGAGAACTTCAGATCAATTTCCCTAATGAATATCGATGCAAAAATACTAAATAAAATTCTTGCCAACCAAATCCAAGAACACATCAAAATGATCATTCACCATGATAAAGTAGGCTTTATCCCAGGGATGAAGGGATGGTTCAATATACAGAAATCCATCAATGCAATGCACTACATAAACAAAGAAAAAAACTAAATGGTCATTTCATTAGATGCGGAAAAAGCATTTGGCAAAATTCAGCATCCTTTCATGCTAAACGTCTTAGAAAGAACAGGAATTCAAGGCCCATAGCAAAACATAATAAAAGCAATATACAGCAAACCAGTAGGTAACATCAAACTAAATGGAGAGAAACTTGAAGCATTCCCACTAAAATCAGGGACCAGATAAGGCTGCCCCCTCTCTTCATACCTTTTCAATATAGTATTTGAAGTTCTACCTAGAGCAATTAGGCAACATAAGGAGATCAAAGGGATACAAATTGGAAAGAAAGAAGTCAAACTACGACTGTTCCCAGATGATATGATAGTATACTTAAGTGACCCCCCCAAAAAAAAAACTCCACCACAGAACTCCTACAGCTGGTAAACAACTTCAGCAAAGTAGCTGGTTATGATATCAACTCAAGTAAATCAGTAGCCTTCCTATACTCAAAAGATAAGCAGGCTGAGAAAGAAATTAGGGAAATGACACTCTTCACAATAGTCACAAAGGATATAAAATATCTTAGCGTGACTCTAACCAAACAAGATAAGATCTGTATGACAAGAACTTCAGTTCTCTGTAGAAGGAAATTGAAGAAGACCTCAGAAAATGGAAAAATCTTCCATGCTCATGGATTGGCAGGATTAATATAGTAAAAATGGCCATCTTACCAAAAGTAATATACAGATTCAATACAATTCCTATCAAAATCCCAACTCAGTTCTTTATAGAGTTAGAAAGAGCTATTCTTAAATTCACCTGGAATAACAAAAAAAAAACAGGATACCTAAAACTATACTCAACAGTAAAAGTACTTCTGGGGGAATCAGTATCCCGGACCTCAAGCAGTAGTACAGAGTAATAGTGTTAAAAACTGCATGGTATTGGTACAGTGACAGGCAGGTAGATCAATGGAATAGAATGGAAGACCAAGAAATGAACCCATACACCTATGGTCACTTGATCTTCAACAAAGGAGCTAAAACCATCCAGTGGAAAAATGATAGCCTTTAGAACAAATGGTGTTGGTTCAACTGGAGGTCAGCATCCAGAAGAATGTGAATCAATCCATTCTTATCTCCTTGTACTAAGCTCAACTCCAAGGGGATCAAGGACCTCCACATCAAACCAGACACAGAAATTAATGGAAAAGAAACTGGGGAAGACACTTGAGGACATGGGCACAGAGGAAGAGTTCCTGAACAAAACACCAATAGCTTATGCTCTCAGATCAAGAATTGACAAATGGGACCTCATAAAATTACAAAGTTACTCTAAAGCAAAGGACACTGTCAATAGGACAAAACGGCAACCAACAAATTGGGAAAAGATCTTCACCAACCCTACATCCAACAGAGGGCTAATATCCAATATATACAAAGAACTCAAAAAGATAGACTCAAGAGAGCCAAATAACTCTATTAAAATTGGGGTACAGAGCTAAACTATGAATTTTCACCTGAAGAATTTCAAATGGCTGAGGAGCACCTTAAGAAAGGTTCAACATCATTAGTCATTAGGAAAATGCAAATCAAAACAGCCCTGAGATTTCACCTCACACCAGTAAGAATGGCTAAGATTAAAAATTCAAGAGACAGCAGGTGTTGGCAAGGATGTGGAGAAAGAGAAACACTCTTCAACTCTTGGTGAGATTGCAAGCTGGTACAACCACTCTGCAAATCAGTCTGGAGGTTCCTCAGAAAACTGGGCATGACATTTCCAGAGGACCCTGCTATACTGAAAGACCCCCGAATTGGGAAGACCCTCGCTCTAGTCTTGGGATAAGGCGACACCCCAGAAATTCATGAGAGACTGTCTTGCTGCAATCACATGAGGTTTATTCAGGGGAGACCAGTGCACTGGGGCTTAGCTTGTAACCCACGCAGGGGCAGAGGAGTTCGACCCCGAACCAGGTTTCTTCTTGGGACAGTCCCTCACCCAATGTCAGTTTTCCTTGCAATATGCCCATTGAAGGGCTGCCGTGAGAGTCCTTCAGAGTTCCAAGGTTTTCTCGGCCCTGTGCTGCCCAGGTACCCTGTCTGTCTGTTGCCTTTCTCAGTCCTATGGGTCTCCATGTCACCTAACACTGCAGTCAAAATCCTAGTCAAATTTCTTTCTTGTCTCCTATCTCGTCCATTCTGTCTCTTCTGTCTCTCTCTTTTCTCTTTCTCTCCTTCCTTAACCAGGTCTTGCAAGGATAACATTTGCAGACCTTCCAAGTGCTGCAACCTCCTCCTAATATCAGAGGCAGATTGATAAAAGCCATAAGCCATAGCTACTGCCGCCTGCTGGCCCTCAGAAGTAGGGTCAAAAGGAGTGTAAGCTTCCAAGAGGCACTCTAAAAACACAGAGGGGGGGTTCCTTCTCCCCCTGGAGAACTTCTCTTACCTTGGCCAAATTGGTGGGGCAACTGCCGGCCCCCTTGAGACCTGCCATCAGAGCCCAGCGAGATAGATTGTTAGCCTCTGCCTACCTTATTGTAGTCTCAATTTGGTCGATTCAGGGGGAAGTCCTGGCACATTCTTTTCTGCTTCTAGCAGGATCCTTTCCTTTTCCTCAGTGGTGAAAAGGAACTGCAAGAACTTCTGACAGTCATCCCATTGGGCTGGTGGGAGAACATGAGGGACTCCACCAGACCCATAAGGCTGGAGGGATTTTCTGAAAAAGAATCATGATTAGTTTTCCAGTTATAGAGATCAGCCGAAGAAAAAGGCCAATATTGAAGTAGCTGAAGCTGGTCTGGGTTTGCTGGTGGAGGGCCATATGCACGCAGGGGCAATGTTGTAGTCGAATCTGGTCCTTCGGGGCTCGCAGCACATCTACTCTCAGTCCCGGCAGCCGGCCCTCCTCTAGTGGTACCCTGAGGTGGATTCTGAGGTGGTACAAGGGAGGATAAGGTAGTGGGGTACCAGGCCATTCTGGAGGCTCCTCGATCTCAGGATAGATCTTAGGAGGAGCTGACGGGTCCATGTGGTGGGTCAGGCTCCGCCATTTTAGCTTTCACTTTTGTTTTCTGCTCCATCATGGAGCTCCAGGACTCAGGAACCTGGCTTCTGATTCTGGATCCAAGGCTTTAACCAAGATGGAGGATCTTGCGCCAAGTCCTCCCAAACACAAATATAAGGTACCTGTTCAGGGTGAGACCCTGGTCCTTTTAGAAAAACAATGTTCTTAATACCAGAAATAACAGTCAGGTCAAGAGTGCACTCCGGAGGCCAGCTAATGTTATATGTTGGCCATTCGGGAAAACAAAAAGTTCTCCAAAGTCTTTTTCTAATTTCTACAGACAGGTTGTGTGCCCTATTTCTAACTTCAGTCCAGTGGTGTGCCCTATTTCTAACTTCAGTCCAGTGGTTAAGAGTCTGACCGAGAGGAGTGCTGATAGTCTGTCCCATCGTCGTACACAAAACACAAATCACAAACAGCAAACTCAAAGAGATCAAAACCAGAGCCCACCTCTTGCAGGACTTCCAACACCAAGAAACAGAATCAGATGGCCGAGGAGACCCGAAATCTCTCCTTTCCAGGAGAATCTCGGGTTCCAGATCGACACTCAAATGGGAAATCTCCAGGCATCCCCAAGAGTTCCCTCAGGCCCTCTTGGGATGTCTCCCGGGGTAACAGTCAGTTATTTCCTGACTAACCATCCCCTCCATTCCGGACAGGGAATTCATTGCTCTCACGAGCATGGAAGACTGCAAACCGAAAGTACCGGATTCAGACACGGCCAGTAGGCAAGGAAATGAACATAGACAAAGACAGAATGTGGACAAAGACAGAATCTTAACTCCAAGAGGGGTCTCCAAGAACCTGGGTGGTCACAAAATCCCGGACGAGCCCCCAGACCCTCGCTCTATTCTCTGGATAAAGTGACACCCCAGAAATTCACAAGAGACTATCTTGCTGCAATCACATGAGGTTTATTAAGGGGAGACCAGTGCACTGGGGCTGAGCTCGTAACCCACACAGGGGAAGAGGAGTTCGACCCCGAACAACTGAAGTCAGGGGTTTTTAAAGGGGAAAATCATAAGGCAGGGGGCAGAGGACAAAAAATCATGAGGTAAGGGGTGGAGGGTAAAGAAAATCACAGGGCATGGTGTGTGGGTCACAAGGCAAGGGGTGGAGAAGAGGAAGTCAGGCAACAGTTTATGCCTAAAGGAAGGTTTAGATTTTATCTCAAACAGCTACCCTGGGGACAATGTATAGTTGAACATTAAGCAGAGTACTGGGTGGGTCAAGGATGGGTTCCTGGAACAGGGTGTGTTACTTTTCTCAAGCCAAAATCGGAAAGACAAGTTACTTTGTGCTGAGCTGAAAGCAGAAAAAATTTACTCTGTGCTAAGCTTGGTTGCTAGGGGTCTAAAAAACATTGAGTTGGGGTCTCTCATTACCACTCCTGGATGTATACCCAGAGGATTCCCCAAAATGAAATAAGGACACATGTTCCACTATATTCATAGCAGCCTTATTTATAATAGCCAGAAGCTAGAAAGAACCCTGATGTCCCTCAATGGAGGAATGGATACAGAAAATGTGGTATATTTGAGCAATGGAATACTACTCAGCAATTAAAAGCAATGAATTCATGAAATTCTTAGGCAAATGATTGTAACTGGAAAATATCATCCTAAGTGAGGTAACCCAATTACAAAAGAACACACATGGAATGCAGTCACTGATAAGTGGATAGTAGCCCAGAAGCTCTGAATACCCAAGACACAATTAACATATCAAATCATTCCTAAGAAGCAAGGAGAGGACCCTGGTCCTGGAAAGGCTTGATGGAGCAATCCAGGGGATTACTAGGACAGAGAACTGGGAGGGGGTTGATTGGGGAAGAGGAGGAGGAAAGAGGGCTTATGGGACTTATTGGGAAAGGGGAAAACATTTGGAATGTAAACTAAGAATGTAGAAAATTAAAAAACAAATACAATTAATTCATGAAATTCTTAGGCAAATGATTGGAACTGGAGAATGTCATCCTGAATGAAGTGACCCAATCACAAAAGAGCACACATAGTATGCACTCACTGATAAGCAGATATTAGCCCAGAAGCTCAGAATACCCAAGAAACAATTCACATATCAAATGATGCCCAAGAAGAAGGAAGGAGAGACCCCTGGTCCTGGAAATGCTCAATGCAGCAGGGAGATTACCAGGACAGGGAAGTACGAAGGGGTTGATTGGGGAAGAGGGGGGAGGGAAGAGGGCTTATAGAACTTTCAGGGAGGGGGAATCCAGGAAAGGGAAAATCATTTGAAATGTAAATAAAGAATATATCGAATAAAAAATAATAAAAAGAAGAAGTCCATTTCTCAGTTCCACAACACAGGCATCTGCACACAGAGAAGGGGCCTTAATGTAGTTGTTAAAATGGTTGTGTGAATTCCCAGGTCCGTCTCTATTGTTTAGAAGGGAAAAAATACACAGAGACCCACAGTAAAGACTTACACAGAGCCAACATTCTCAACATCATATAGGTACATAAGCCCCGGCTGTATACCCTTAGGTAGACTGTGTCTCTGACCACCCAAAAGGGAACATTATGGTCCTATTATATAGCAGACATTGACTTTTGCCCTGCCTACCAGTGTTTGGGATGTGTGTTCCCTTGACTGAGCTGATCAATAAGACAAAGTGCCAGAGGAAACTGGGCATCATAGCATGCTTGTAGTCCCAAATATTGACAGGCAGTGATGGGAAGATTATCAGTTGGACCACTGGTTCTCAACCTGTGGGTCACCAACTCTTTTAGGATAAAGAGACACTGTCACAAGAGTCATATATCAGGTATCCTGCATATCAGATATTTATATTAAGATCATAGCAGTCACAAAATCAGAGTCATGAAATACCAATGAGTTAATTGAATGGTTGGACATGATGAACTATCATCCCAGAGTTACAAAGCTTGAGAACCTCTGAAACAGAAGCTATTCTTAGTACATTTTGAGTTTGAGGCCATTTGGGTTACATGAGACTTTGTCTTGAAATCAACAGCAAAGCTAATCAAAACCTCAAACAGTAAACATGGATTATGGAGAAAGATCATCTGTTGATTTTCTTTTGGTTAGAGATTGAGAACTTGAAGATGATACCAGTTTTCTTTTCTGATTTACATTTTAAAAAATTCTGATTATTAATGATTTATGGTTTTTTATTTATTTGTTCTTGCCTCTGTTTTTATTTTTGAGAAAGGGGTCTTTATACTATATAGATCTGATTGTCCTGGACCTTGCTTTGCTGACCAAGGCAGGCCTCAAATTCAGAGATGCCCCTGCATCCTGCAAAATGGGATGAAGTGTTCCACCACCATACCTGGCTTGTTAGTGGTTTTCATTTTTTGTTTTGGGGGTTTTGTTGTTCTTGTTTTGTTTTGTTTTGTTTTGTTTTGTTTTGTTTTGTTTTTAAGCTACATACCTAACATTAACACAATCAGAAGTCAAGGTCTCTCTTTCTGTGATAACAAACTCCATGATTGACATATAAATACCTTTTTATAAATGCCTCTATCCTTGTCTATCAGATGAAATTGACAGACCTCATAAGAGAGGAGACTGGGCTTGTCCCCAAATCACACTCACTAGGACTTCAGGACACAGTAGGGAGTCTCTTCCTGGTGACTTTGCTGGGCAGGGGTGCTGTGGGTGCTCATTCTGAGACTGGGCACCAGGTAACTTGGATGAAGATGATGATGTCATCCTATGGAGGAACACAAGGTCTAGTAGCAGCTGGACAACTGTGCTATTGCAAAATTGCAGCTGCAGCCTGAGGATCCTGTCTACACCACCAGCTGCCATCTATCTGCCACTGTCTCTAGAATCCCCTCTAGTCTACACAAGGCCCATTCTGAGAAAGTTACATAGATAAATGGGATCTTAGAGAAAATACATACTGGTATTTGTGTGTTCTCACTAGGAAAGAGAAATCAAGGAGCAGGTGGTGGGTAGGTTGTGTAACAGGGACAGAACAGGTAGACAGTTTTCATCCATGAGATTGTCTGTTGGGTCAAGGCCCACAGAGCCTATAGTATGTGTTATCTGAGGGACATGTCTGGAAAGGGAAGGTTCAGAGAGTGATAGGAATGGTTTACCATGTTCTCTCCTACTGTTGTCATGGGACAAGCCAGTCGGGTATAAAATCAGAGTTTGAACACTGTAGACACTGTCAGAAACTGGAAGCTGAAGAATCACAGAGCCTGGTCTGGCAGATTCTGAGTTTACTCAGGATGAAGATTGGGCATACGTGTGGTGGCAGACGAGCTGTAAAAGGATCCTTCCATGATTTGTATCTGTGGATCCGTGCATGAGTGTGCAAATAAGTGTGTGCCCATGTATATGGAGTCTAGAGGGCAACCCCTTAATTACTTACTACTCAGGAGCCTTTGAACATGAGTGTACATATACCTTGGGATTTTCATTCATTTTTAGGCTTTTACTGTCTGGTTGGAATTCTGTTTGCATGCTAACTTTAATATTTTGTTGTTGTTGATTTTTTTTGAGACACAATCTCACTCGGTCACCCTTGCTGCCCTGGAAGTATATATAAAGACCAGACTTCCCTCAAACTGTCAGAAATCCACATTCTTTTGCCTCTGCCTTCAAAATGCTAGCAATGAAGGCATGCACCACCAGGCCTATGTCACCTTGGGTTTTAATTGTTAAAATTACATTTCCTATTTTTTTCTGTGGGGTGCAGGGCATATATGTGCGTGACCAATACCCGGTTCAAGCATTACAGTCTCATGGTATGTACATCAAAACCCTAGGCTCCCCTTCCACAGAAAGTGCCCCTCCCCTGGGAAAGCATCAGGGCTGCAGGGCACAGTCACTGGAATTGGGGAGGCAGGATGACACTCCAGGAGACTGATGACAGCATCCGGGGCTGAATCACACCACACAGCAGGGTCCCCATGGGGATTCAACTGAGTCCATAACTTGACCTTATAGCAGAACCAGCACATAACATATGGCAGTCTTGTTAGGTCCAGTGCTTCTTGGGTAATATGGCAATTGAGTCACCATTTTCCCAGAGAACCCAGAAAGAAAGGGAACGGCAAATGCAATCTAGAGATGAGGACTCATGACCATGAGGGAACACTCACATACCATACTGAGGCTAAAGATGTTCATCTGGTAGAGTGCTTACTTGTGTGGCATGCACAGAATCCAAGGTTCTATGTCCAGCATGAGAAAAAGAAGCATATATGGAAGAGAGCATAGCAGGCTGCAGGGATGAGAGGACAAGGCGATCAATGCCAGGAAAGCTAAGGAAATGGGAAGATGCTTCTGCACGTCACTCAGGAAGTGTGACATCACTTCCTCTGATGCAATCATGTCTTCCTGACATTCAGGGAGTTGATGGAATCCTGTCATGGGGATGGTAGGATGAACTGTTTTAGAACTGAGGACATCAGAGCCTCTGCTCCAACCTCTCATGTCTCCACCCACGTCACAGGCCAGCTGTGTCCACTGTCAGCCATGTCCCAAGATTTATGTCTTGAGTGACACATGGCTGCTCTATTCTGTCTGTGCTCACTTAGTCCAAAGAAGATTCTGGTGTGACCATAACTAGAGGGAGTCACTCAAGAGCTTTGTGGAAAGAGCCTCCTCAGAGGCTGCGCTGAGCAGGCTGACCAAAGTCTCTGTGGAATAGAAGACTCCAAGAACTCAATGTGACTAAAGTCCAGTCAATGAGCCACATGGCTATCATGGGACATGTGCCAGGGCTTCTCTGATCCTCCTCTGAGTGAGAGCTATGATGGGAGTTGGGGGTAGAAAAGATGGCTTAGAAACTGGAGTAGCCTTAGAGTCACCATCCTGCCACAGGGATCACGGCAAGGTGGAGGGGTTCCACCAGGCCTTGGCTCTGCCTGGGCACTGTGAAAGGTCGCTGACAGCAAGAAAGGGCAAAGAGCAGATAGATGCTGGGGAGCAGAGCAAGGGACAAGTGGGCACCGTGCTGGGGCTGGGCAGAAATATGGCTCCTCATCTCAACCTTTCTCGGTGTGTCTGAAGTGGTTTAGAGACTGCCAGCTTCACTACATGAGATTATTAGAGGCAGGCTCAGACACCCAGAGAAATAAGAAACACATTGAGGAAGGGGAGAGAAGGAATATAGAAAATGTAGAATAAAGGAGAAAGAGAGATTATAAGTCATGTAGAAAATGGAAAAGCATAGACAGGGCAGAGGGTCAATGTGGAAGAGAGCAGAGCCCTGACTGCTGAGGTCAAGGCCATGTCTCCCAGGCAACAACGGGGGCTGGGCCCAAGGGGCCTCCATCTTGTCAGTGACAACAAGGGCAGATCTGCAACATGAGAAAAGAAGAAGCCAGATAACCAAAGGAAGTTGCTGGCCACAAGGAGGTAGAGATCCAGAGAGCCTGTCTCCACTCAGTCCTCCACTTAAGCAGGCCTGGGGAGCTATCTCACTTTACCCTGATTCTGCCTGGATTCCTGAGTATCCCAGTGTTACCCCCACAAGGCAACCTTTCCTACATGTAGGCTTTGGTGGTCTGATGATCTGGAGGAACTCTGGCCATGGCTTGGATCCTGCTTCTTTTACTGTTGGCAGCATGTCTGCACACTGTTGAGTGGAGGGAACTTCACTAGCAGGGACTTAACCACAGGAGGGGACAGTGGGGCTGGGAAGAGAGGGCTATCATGTGGAGAGTTGTTTGGTAAAATGGCCAGCTAGGCCTCTCTGTCACAAGAGAGCTCATCCCTCAGAAATAGCCCGACCCAGACCACCCGTCTTCCCTGTCCCACCAGTCATAGCGACAGTCCTGCCCTGTGTCCCAACCTTTCGAGTGGATGATGGCTCAGGATGCTCTGGTTGTCCTTTCCACCCATGCACTGCCTTCAGATTCTCTCCATCCTTCACAGGAAACTCAGCAGGATCCAACAGAAAACGTGACTATGGAATCAACCAATCAGCAAACGTCTCTGGGGTCCAGGGCGGCTCCATCGAGATCCCGTTCTCCTTCAACTTCTCCTGAAAGTTGGCCAAGAATCCACAGATGAGCATAGCCTGGAAATGGAAGCACTACCATAGGGAATCCATCTACAACTCCACCCTGCATTTCACCCATGAGCACTTCAAGGACCGGCTCATCCTGTACTGGACACAGGGACAGATATCTGGAGTCCTCAGGATCCTGAACTTTAAGAACGACCAGGCCACACACTTCACCCTTGTTTTTTGGCAAACAACAGAAGGCATGAAGAGTTGGCAGTGTATTCCTGGGACCCAACTCACCGGGACACATTGTGAGTCACCATGGCTCAGGCTTTGACACCTGTGGCTTTCTTGTCCCCTACATGTCACATCAGGCTTCTCAACTCTGACCTTCCTGTCATATTCGTTTCCCTTGGCTCTGTCTATACTTTGCCAACAGCATCTTTTCTTGTAGTTGTGACAAGTCTTTGCTGCCTCCTATGCCATGATCTGTCATTCTCTGCTCTCCACACTCTGAGCATCAGCATGTGCCCCACCCCGTAGCTCACTCCCTTATTGTTCCAAACCTAACACTACTGTCCTGCCCACTTTCACCCATGACCTCAGTGTAGAGGAACTTCTCCAGGATGGACCTGACTCTCTCGGTCCTGTGGCAGGGCTCCAGTTGGTCCGTGTATGCAACATGTCCACACAGCTCCAATCTCAGCTCAGAACGTAGAGTGGGGGCCATTGAATGTTCTGCTGTCCTCTGGTCTAAGTGTAACTGACACCTGTCTCCACAGTCCCTCATTTCCCCCTAGCTCCCCAGGACACATCTGTTTTCTCTCCCATTGGCTCTTCAGTAATTAGAAAATAAATAAGAAAGTGTCTGCCCTTTCATGATGCGGCTAATCTGTCTTCTGATCCCTCCAGGCCCTCTGATGGAGAAGTAACTGCAGTCACCTGGACTGGGAGTCCAGAGGCCCAGTGTGGTCACTGTGTGCCCCCCGCAAATGGCCCTACAGCAAAAGGGACCTTGTGTGGCTGCACTGTTCTTATGACCTAGCCCCGTAGATTCCATTTTTCCTTCTTTTAACTTAGTTGTTCATTTATTTGTTTGTTTGTTTAATGTCAGGGTCTCAGCATGTAGCCCTGGCTGTCTTAATACTGACTATATAAACCTATCAGGACTTAAACTCAGAAAGGGAAAGGAGCCATTTCATGTATGTGTCTAGTTCAGTGGTTCTCCAACATTCCTAATGCTGCAAATATTTAATACAGTTCCTCAGGTTATGGGGTCCACATACATAAAAGTATATCGGTGCTACTTTATTTTAACTTTAATTTTCCTACTGTTATAAATCACAATGTAAGTAACTGATATGCGTGACACCTGATATGCAATCCATGTGGGGGCAGTGATGCACAGGTTGAGAACCACTGGTCTAGAATTCACAAATACATAAATTTTGAGGAAACCATCTTTAGTGATGTTTTTAAAGCAAAGGAATATGTTCTGCTTTGGACCTTACATGTAAAGTTAAAGTTCTCTCTTTCTCCCTCTCTCTTCTGTGTGTGTGTGTGTGTGTGTGTGTGTGTGTGTGTGTGTGTGTGTCAGGGTCTATGTCTCTGTGTCTGTGAGAATGTATGTGTGTGTTTGTGTGTATCTGTGTATTCATATCTGTGTATGGCTCTCTGCATGTATTTGCATTTAAGTCTCCCACAGTTGTGTACATGTTTCTCTGTGTGTATGAGTTTGTACACATTTATTTATGAAGTTGATGCTAGAAGAGCGTCTAGGGTCTCATTCACCATATTCGTTGGGACAGGATCTCACTGGCTTCAACTTTCCCATGGAGACTAGGTTGGCTGGCCAGTGAGCCCCGGGGACAAGCCTGTCTCCACCTCCTCAGCACTAGGATGACAGCTCACTCAGCACTGTGTGAGGTAGAACTAGACACATAGACCAGGCTGCCTGTCAGCTCACTGAGATCTGCCTGCCTCTGCCTCTTGGTCCTGCCCACTTCACCAGGCTCGTCATATGAATGGTAGGGAGCAAACTCGGGTTCTAAGGCCCAAGCTACAAACCCTCTCCATAGCCTTCTCAAATCTGTATGTAATACATTTACGTTAAAAAAATCAGTTTTCCACCTTAGTTATTTGTAATAAAATGAAAACCTATGGACACTAAGTCAGGACAGTGGGAGACTGTACATTTGAGCTTTCTCTGTTGAATCTCAACCTTAAACATCTGTTCCCCTCTCAGTGTCTCTCTGACAGCTGTTCCACATCCCATATCAAATAGTATCCCTCCCTCATCCAGGGAGGATCTGCTCACGTCTCATCTCCCCTCAGCACTCAGCACCACCATGAGAAATCCCTCCACCATCACCTCTTCAGTCACCACAGCTGGCCTGGAGGGCACAGGGGGGCAGAGGAATCCTTCCCTGCTCAACCTGGGAGCCGTGGTCGCCATGGTCATAGTCAAGGCTGTGGTCATAATCCCACTCTACGGATTCATGGTCTTCCTGTGGTGGAGGCAAAGGTAAGTGGTCCAGGACTGGCCTCACCCAAGCTTCCCACTGAGTTCTCAGCTGTGGGAGATGGAGAATGGCAGGACTGTGCAAGGAACAGTAAAGAGAACAGAGGAGGGAAGTGTGCCTGGACTCCAAAAGGACTGCATCTCTGGAGCCTGCTGTCCTTCCAGACCAGATAGGAACTAGAAGAGCCAATGCAGATGAACACAGAGCCTACTCCTCAGGAATTCAAGGAGGCACGCAGGAGCCTCGGGGGCTGGCTGCTCATTTGGAAAGAGCTGTGGCTGCTAAAGAAGGTCTGAGGTTAGACCAGCATTCAGAGGCAACATGTCACAGGAGTAAAAAGACACCTCTTTGAGTTGGGCATGAGGGATCAAAATGGAAATTAAGAGCAGGTATGTAATAGACCCACAGATGAAAAGATAGTGTAAAGGGAAAGACCTAAAAAATGACAGAGGTTAAAGATTTGGACACTAAAGCCAAGCACTACAGAGCAAGGTTACAAACAGACAGTGAGGGGCTCAGTTGACATGCTTGCCACACTAACACTGGGACATGGACTCCATCCTCAGGAAGCACATAGAGCTGTCAGACACTGGGACAGGCTGACTCACTAGGATCCCTGGGTCACTGTGCTGCCAGCCTTAGCCAGAGGGTGGGGGAAAGCCAAAGACCTAGCTGTCTCAATAACAATGGTGGAATGCTCCTGAAGAACAATGTCCAAAGTTGTATTGTACCATTCACATGTGTGGGCACACATCCAGACACACACATAGACATACATGCTGCCCAAAATTAAATTTAAAGAAATAGTAAAAACTGTGAAGGAGTTCATAGATAGAAAATTTTATATAGTAAGGCCCTACCCACACACCCACCCACCCCCACACACACCATAACAGCGTTAAAAATCAATGCAATCCTTTTTGGATTCCAAATTGTAGTTTGTGAAGATAAATGATTGGCCTTCTCAAACTCATATGTGTTCTAAGAAACACAAATGGGTACACAGCGAGTGACACCCAAGTCCCAGCACTGGAGAAGGACAGGGAGGAGCGTCAGGAGCTCAAGGCCATCTACAGTTACATAGCAAGCTAGAGGTCAACCTGGGATCCATGAGACCTTGCACACACAACACAAGAGCCCAGTGTAGATGGGGTTCACAGATGATTAAAAGCCAGGGAGACTGGAAGATACCAGACAAGGGTACAGATGAGTAGGTAGTGACATGTAATGGAAAGTCAAGAATGAAGATGTGAAAATGTAGCCCTTGTTTTCAGGAAGGCTCAGGCCTCCAATACAGTCAGCAGCAACTAAGAGGTAGAAAAGCAGCAGATTGAGAGACAGCAGAAGTCTGACTAGAATTTAAATCCTGAGGCTGAATCTGCAGGGAGGAGAGGCCTGCCTTGAGAGGGAGAGGGAGAGAGCTCTAGTCCAGGGATGCAAAAGGAAGACATGGAGAATGCAGAGATGTGTCAAGAGGTCAGAGCAGGGCAAGGTGGGAAAGGGTGTACACTAGTAGTCAATCCTCTGTACCTCTGTGTGGTACAGAAGTCAGCTGCCTACTGTCCTCTGGTCCTGGTGACTCTTGGACCTGTCCCTGCCTGGCTGTAGCAGAGCTCTTTGCTGCCCTAGGCCCTTCATATCATCTGAACACAGAGAACAGCTGAGAGGATGGAGAACCAGCATGGCTGGCACACTGACACTGTCTATTCTCCTACAGGCCAGCATGATAAAGCCTAAACCCCAGCCAGGTGAGTGCCTGTCACCCCAAGGGGCAGCTGAGGGGCTGCTGGGAAGTTTATTATGAGAGGCAAGTAAGGGAGACAGAGAGATGATTCAGGACAAAGCATGGGACATGGGTAGGAGGGCCTGTGTTTGATGAATCTGGTGCTCACACAGTATAAACCAGGGATGTGTCAGGAATTTACAATCCCACACCTAGTCAAGCAAGAGACATGCAGCCATGGGTTAGCTGTCCACATAGTCTACAGCAATTAGGGAGTTCCAGGCCAATGAAAGATCATGTCTTTAAAAATGAGGGGGATTTCTGAAGGTGACAAATCAGTCATAACATTTTCTAAATTGATTTGATGTGAGCTATTTTAAATTACATGTTACTGAACCAAAAGTAGTATGTGACAGTGAGAGAGCTCAGTGGGAAATGGAACCTGCTATCTAGCCCAGTGCCCTGGGTGTACTTCCTGGGGACCCAAAGGTACACAGAGAAAACTGACTCTAGGCAATTGTCCTTTGCCTCTCACAGTCACCCACAGGCTCCTGGTGAGACATCATCTCTTAGTCCCTGGCTAACAGACCTACCAGTACCTGAATCTCTTACCAGGAAGTGACTTTACATCTAAGTAGTTATTGGTGAGCACACATCCCACCATTCCCATGTCTCCTCTCTGGCAATCAGAGCTCGTGGCTGCAGGATTCTGCTGTGAAACATCACCATTCTTGGAGAGACATAAGAAGATAACCCCACTTCTGCCATGTGGGCTCTGATGTCCTCTCCTTGGAACCCAGGTCATCCTGTGTGTCACTGGTCCTGAAAGCCTTACTGTGCTGTTCTCTGTCTACTCATGGAGTTATTGATACTTTTAATAAATGTTTTGCTCCCGGTAATCCACCTCAGTGTTTCTCTTGAGCCTTCACCCCTTGCCACACATGACACCTCTTAGAGAGTTGCTTATTGTGTCCAGGTTGCAGGTCACAGGGAAAGATGCAAGGACTACGGTCTGCATTGATAACTTCTGTCTGAGAATCCGGGTTGCTGTCTCCCTTAATTCCGGGACACTGCCATCTCATCCACAGCTCTGATCTTTCAATGCTCCACATCAGATGAGAGACCATGACTTTCATGGATCCCATATTGGACTTCCTTTGCTTTACACACCCAACTATATACACTCATTTCCTCATTTCCTATTATGTTGATATCCTAGGCTTTTGGGTCTTTCTTAGGACAAAACTTCTGTCCCATGTCCAACTTTCTTAACATTTGATAGTCAGCCGGTCAGCCTCTAAAATAAAGCTTGTGGGGGACACAGGAACCCATCTTGACTGACCAAAATTAGAGAGAAACCAGGCTTCTGTTGTAGGCAGAAGAGATGCATGGCCATCTACCAACCACAATGACCCACAACTGCAGTGACACATAGATGCAACTCCAGTAACCAATCACAAGCTTCAAATGAGTGTTATTCATGGGCCTTTGCTGGGTCATTAGGAAAATTATTTTTAAGCCCATGAGACGACCTGCAGATAATTGGGGTCATGAAGAGATCACCAAGACATCTTGTGGTTAAATGAAGTGTCCCAGAGGAGCTATGAGGTGTCTGCTGTGGTTGTGACTGCATCCAATCCTCCTGAGACTAAACTCAGCAACTCTCATGAGCACAGTGTCCTTAGGAGCTAGGGTGGGGTTTCCTCTGAGCATTCCTGAAGTGTTCACACAGCAGGATGCTGTGAGGGTGGTCTGTCCAGTCACCTAAAATAATCCATTTGTGAGGTCACACCAAAGGCATCTACCCACTGAGAAGGGGGCCTTAATGCAGTTGCGCAAATAGTCATGTGAATCACCGGGATCTTTCCCATTGTTCGAAAGGGAAAAAACACCTTAAGCCCACAGCAAAAACTTACAAAGAGCCAACATTCTCAACATCACAGAGGTACTTACCCCCGGTTGAATAGACTTAGGATACTGTGTCTCTGATCTACCAAAAGGGAACATTATGATCCGTGTGCAGAATAGACATTGGCATCTACCCTGGCTAACAGTTATTGGAATATGTGTTCCCAAGACTGAGCTGATCAGAAAGACAAAGTGCCAGAGGAAATTGGGCATCATAGCATGCCTGTCCCCCAACTATTGACAGGTAGTGATGGGAAGATTGTCAGTTGGAGCACTGGTTCTCAACCTGTGGGTCAATACCTCTTTGAGGGGAGAACAACATTTTTATAGGAGGCACATAGCAGACATCCTGAAAATCAGGTGTTTACATCACAATCATAAGAATAGCAAAATCACAGTCATGAAATACCAATGAAATAGTTTTATGGTTGGGATTACCCAAACATGAGGTAATCTTGACCCAGCATTACACAGCTTGAGAACCACTGAAAGGGAAGCTCTAATTACTACCTCTTGAGTTTGAGGAAAGTCTGGGTAACATGAGACTTTGTCTTGAAACCAACAACAAAGCTAACCAAAGCTCCAAACAGTACAGAGAGGTCATGGAGAAAGGTCATATATTGGTTCCTTTTTTGTTATGGATAGAGAAGTTGAAGATGATACCAGTTCAGATTCACATAAAAAATTATAAACATCAATTGTTTAGTCTTTTTGTTGTTAGGTTGATCACTGGTGTGTGTTTCTGTTTTAGGAAAGGGGTCTCTCTACTATATATTTCTGACTTTTTACTATCTAGTTCTGACTGTTCTGGAACTTGCTATGTAGACCAAGATTGGGCCCAAATTTCACAGTACTCCTGCTCCTGCGTCTTGCAAAATGGGATGAGGTCCTGACCATCATACCCAGTTTATTAATAGTTTGGGGTTTGGGGGTTTTTGATTGTTTTGTTTAAAGCTATATATCTAATATTGAGAAGGGAAGTAGAGAGTTTCTCTGTTTCTACAACCACAAATTTGATGACACATATATAAATGTTTCTTGGCTATCAGCAAAAGTTGGCAGACCTCAAACCAGAGGAAGCTGAGCTGGTCCCCCAGTCCCACTCACTGGGCCTTTAGAACACAGTATAGAGTCTCTTCCTGGGGGCTCCCCACGACAGGAGTGCAGCCAGTGCTCCTGCTGAGGTAGGAAGTAGAAGAGGGAAATAAAGATGATGATGTCATACTAGGGAGAAGCATGAGGTTAGGTGGCAGCAGGGCAACTATGCTATTGTAAAGCTGCAGCTGCAGCCTGAGTGTCCAGTCTGAACCATTGGCCACCATCCTTCCACCACAATCTCTAGCATCCCCTCCACTCTCCCCAGGTCCCAGTCTGCATGGAGTATTTTAGGGTACCATCTGGGTTCTGGATGTTGTCATTAGGTGTAACTGCCCACAGCCACAGTGAACTGGGTCCCTGGAAGAGAAGCTGAGGATAGATTGGGGGGTGATAAAAAGAACAGAGGCCAGAATTCAATTGCTGATTGAAGCCTCAAGTTTAATTGAAGTCTCAAAATATATATAGGCAGGACAAGACCCTTCCCCAAATTCCAGGAGTGTTCTGGGGAACTAGTCTGGCTGTTTGTTGGCCATTGGCTCCACTGCTCAGGCAGCTGGGTGGGTCACCTGCTTAATTCAGGAATTCCTAGACCTGGAGGAATAATGTGCTTCGCCTTCACTCTGAGCACCCCACACTAGGTGGAGCAGGATCATGAATAGCACAGGACTTTCCACTCAACAAAGGCTAGGAGAGGAAATTCACCTTGATCAATGTCAAATTCCTACCAGTTGTCAGGACACCTCAATATGGCTCTGTACAAATAGGGAAGAGAAATCAAGAAGTGTGTGGGTAGGTAGTGTCACCGAAATGGAGAAGAGAGGAATGGTTTTCATCCATGAGATTATCTGCTGGGTCAGGGTACACGGAGCCTGCAGTATATCTTATCTGAGGGCTGTTTCTCAAATGGGAGGGTTCATAGAGAAAGAGGAAGCTTGAGCCTGTTCTCTCTCACCACTGTCATAGGATAATACAATAGGGTATAAAATCAGAGTGTGAATGCTGTGGACAGTGTCAGGAACTGGAGTCTGTGGAGTCAATGATGAAGACTGGGTAAAATTGTAGAAGGTGATCACCTTTAGGTGAACTCTATAGTCTCTCTCTCTCTCTCTCTCTCTCTCTCTCTCTCTCTCTCTGTGTGTGTGTGTGTATGTGTGTGTGTGTTTGTGAGAGAGAGAAAAACAGAGACAGAGACAGAGTCAGAGAGAGACAAAGTATGTATGTGTGTATGCATAAGTGTATTGTGAGTGTGTGTTTGTGTGAGTGTATGCATGTGTGTGTGCACATGTGCAGACTCCGGTATATATATGTATGTATGTATGTATGTATGTATGTATAGATAGATAGATAGATAGATAGATAGATAGATAGATAGATAAAGTGTGTGCTCAAGAATATAGTATTCAAAGGACACCCTCAGGCATTATGATTAGGACACCATCCAACTTGACTACCAACCTGGAGTATCTTTGTTTGTTTCTTGGTATTTTGATATGTTGGAGGAGTTTGTTACTTTGGTTTGGTTTATTTTGGTTGTGTTTGGTTTTTTTAGATTTGTTTTCCTTTTTAAATTTTTTTAATTATTTACATTTGCTTTATTTACATTTCAAATGTTAACCCCTTTCCACATTATTCCACCAAAAAAAACCCTATCCCCTCCCTTTCCTCCTCCCCCTCCCCCTCTCCCTACTCACCATCCACACACACACCCCAATTTCCTAATTTGCATTCCCCTATACTGGGGAATTGAGCCTTCACAGGACTAATGGCCTCTACTCTCATTGATGTCTGAAATGGTCATCTTCTGCTACATATGTAGCTGGAGCCATGGATCCCTCCGTGCGTACTCTTTAGTTGGTGGTTGAGTCCCTGGGAGCTCTGGGGGTACTGGTTGGTACATATTATTGTTCATCCTGTGGAGGTGCAAACCTCTTCAGCTCCTTGTGTCCTCTCACTAGTTGCTCCATTGGGGACACTATTTTCATTCTATTGATTGGGTATGAGCCATGGGTGTTTTGATCCACTTTCCAATAAGGACTGAAGCATCCACACTTTGATCTTCCTTCATCTTGAACTTCATGGGGACTGTGACTTGTATTTGAGTATTCTGAACTTTTGGACTAATATCCACTTATCAGCAATTGCATACCATGTGTGTTCTTTTGTGATTGGGTTACCTCACTCAATATGATAGTTTCTAGCTCCATATGTAAGACCAGAAAGAAAAATGAGGTCACCCCAGTGCCCCACGCCTTGGAAGCTGTCACCCCAATCACTCACGAGAAACAGTCTTGATGCAATAGCAGGAGGACTTTTTTTTTTTTTTTGGTTTTTCGAGGCAGGGGTTTTCTGTATAGCTCCTGCTGTCCTGGAACTCACTCTGTAGACCAGGCTGGCCTCGAACTCAGAAATCTGCCTGCCTCTGCTTCCCAAGTGCTGGGATTATAGGTATGCGCCACCACCACCCTGCTTAGCAGGAGGATTTTAATTCCAGGGCTCTGGGGTCACAGCCATTCCCCCACGTGGGGTAGGTGACTGTGAACAATGTGTGCAGAATCGGGGCAGCTTTTATGGTTTATAACAGAACCTGCCTAACACAAGCCACTCCATAGCTTCTAAGCCAATCAGTTTAAATTATCCAAGCCCGCACTCTCTGAGAACCAATCAGTTTCCGATAGAGGCCAGATAAACTAGTTAAGTCATTTCCGCTTACGTGGCCACCACGCACAGGGTCACGCAGGTGTTACCTGTTAAGCATTTCCTATGTGGCAAGGGTCACATACATACATACATACGGGGTTGGCGCAGCGGTGTCCGTCCTTGCCGCAGCTTCTCCACAGGAGGTGAGGTGGGAAAGGACACTAGGTACCTCTCCAGCCTGCAGCCCTCATCCTTTCATCCCCCACTTCTTGTCTTGTTAATAGTACTAATATTAGAACTAGGAGAATTAAAGGTCAGCCTCCTCTTGGCTTGGAGGGCTCTTATACTGCTGCCTAAGTATCATAATCTGGACCGTGCTCACCTGTTCCCTGATGAAGGCAACCAACCTATTAACTATATAAGGTCTAACTATAAGCAACAGGAGCATTATCATTAGGGGTCCTATCAGGGCAGAAAACAGGGTGGTCAAGAGTGCAAAATAAGGGTCTTTCCACCGGGTCTTAAAGTTTCCCGCGTGGTGGCATCTAACGTAGATCATATCTCCAACTTGGAAGCGATGCGGGACTTGCAGATCTCCTCTTGAGTAGGCCTCCCGGACCTCAATGCCTCATCCACTGGAGCACCTTGAGCCTAGAAAACAAAGGTCAAGTTTCTGTGGTCAATTTGGTGAGGGTCTCTTTCACCAGGGTTCCACCAACTGTTCCTGAAGCCTTCTTTCACAGATCCAGTAACCTGTCTGGAAGAAGTGAGGAGGCTCTGGCATGCCTGGAGCATTAAAGTAGACAGTTTGAGCCAAATCTCATGTTGTGGTAGACCTCCTGGGAGGACCCAGTGGATGAGAAAGGAATTGGGGTAACAGAGAGGAACTCCAGGGGGGGTCAGGTTAAAATGGCAAGGACTATTCAGAAACAAGGGGAGAGGCACCACCCAGCCTAAGCCAGTGTCCAAGGTCAATTGAAAGTCTCTCATAGGGTTTTGTTTATTTTCTCTAGCTGTCTTGAGCCCTGGGGACAGTACATCCAGTAACGTTTCCAATTAGTCCCCAATATCTGTCAATTTCTGACTTACGTTAGAAACAAAAACAGAACCATTGTCTGATCCAATTACCTTGGGCACTCTGAAACTTGGGAAAATTTCTTCTAACCCTGGCTGCTGTTTCCTGCTTGCTAGGGGAAGTCTCAACCCATCTAGATTAAGTATCTACAAATGCTAGAAGATATTCATAACCATACTTTCCTGCCTTAGCTTTTATAAAACCTCTATATACTCTAGGTTGTTCTTTTCTAGGTCTTTTGCCCTGTTTACTCTTTGCTGCATAAGCATTCACTTACTGGCATACCTTACACTGTTCTATTAATCCCTTAAATGAGTTCATCTGTGCATTTGGCCTGGCGAGTCCTTGGCTTACTCTCTGGGGAGTATAATTCTCCCTTCACATGTGCACCTTTCCTTGGTAATAGTTGGTCAGATGGCTATCAATCTCAGTCCTTTTTTCTTCAGCATATTTTAAGTGAGGCTATCTCTTAATTTTGTCCCATTTCTCAGTGGGTGTCTCAAGCAGACTCACAACCAGTATAGGCTCCTGTATATCCATCCTTGGAGCCATTTGATCTGCCTGGCTATTACCCACTGAGTCTTTTCTCTTTTGACATCCTGGGCAGTGGGTAATACGGTTGCTGGCTTCATTAGGGCATGTAAGAAGTCCAAGATTTCCTGTTGGTTTCCTCTGATGTGAGCAGTCCTCTTGGCATATACACCTGTGGACATGGGCTGTGGCAAAGGCATACCTGTCATCCATGTGGATGTTGATTTTCTTGCTGTCTCCAAGTTCCAAGGTCTTCGTTAGGGCAATTAACTCCACTTTCTGAGTTTACATGCCAGGGGGTAAGGATTCTTCTACCCAGATGCCATTTGTTTTGTCCACCATAGCAGCACCTGCTTGTCTCTGTCCTTCATAGAGAAAATTGCTCCTGTCTGTAGTGACTTTCAGCAGGGGTCAGTCTCTTTTTGGGTCAGTTGCTGCAGCCCGTTGGACAGGAAGTATATCTGTCCTCCCTGCCATTTTGGAGAATATGCCTTGCTCCAACAGAGAGGGTAGGAACAGCCTGGGGTAACCTTAAATGAATTGGTTACCCATCCCATCCCTAGGTCCATTGTTCTTCGGGTAGTCCATGAACACATTTTGGTGCCAGTGGCTTCTTTGAACCAAGATCTTTTCTTGAAAACAGGGCCATTGGTTTGGAAGACCGAGTGTTAAGCCCCTGTGTCCATCAAGAACTGAGTGGGTTTCTCTTTCCCTCTCACAGTTATCCAGGGTTGGGGGAGGTAGTCAGAATACCCATCTCCCCTAGTCATTGTCTTCACCCAGGGATAACACCTTTGCTGGTTATCCCAAAAATTGGGAGTTCCTGCTCCCAGCTTGTTAGGGCACACTCTGGCCCAGTGGCCTCTCTCCATATAGTATGCACATTGATTCCTTTCTGTTTTTTAGCCAGGATTTTCTGTAACTTCATTCTTTGTCATTTTTTTCTTTCTCCTCTGTCTACCTGTCTCAGCAAACTATACTAAATCTCTCTATAGACTTTTCTAACAACCTGCACCACCAAATCTCTTCACATACTTTCTCAGCAAACTACATTAAAGTCCCTCTAGTCTGGGGTCATAGGTTGTATTGCAAAATGCTTCTGTGATCTGCTCTAGAAAGGCTGCCAGTGACTCATTTGGTCCCTGCTTAACCTCACATAACTTCGTCAAATCTGTGGGCTGCCATGCCCTCGAGACCTGCCAATGGAGTCTGGTGTTGGTCCTTCAGGTGCCTCTTATCTTCTTTTCTGGCTTCCTGTATTACAAATAAAACAGTCTCAAAGAGATTAATCAGTCTCTTGGGAAATATGTCCTTAGTGAGAGAGCCACCGTGAATCAGGATAGGTGGTCTCAGATCTTCTCCTGCTCCACTCTGTGGTCTTCTCTAAATATAAATTGAGCATATTATTATTATTGTGTAAATTATAAACTATAAAATAGGCCTAACATCCAATCTCTGTCAATCAAACAGAACCTTTGTCGTCTTTACTATCTTAAAAGACTATACGAATTAATACCCGACTCATGTTTTGGCTATAAATTTTGTCACCTGAAAATCATTTATTTAAATCTATATCAGCTTCCTCAAGATTAAAGATCTTGGGCTGACTATGAGACCAACAGTTTTATCCCCGTCAGAAATCCAAGAGTGACCAATATTAACTGAAAATATATAGAAAGTGTATTAGTCTGGGTTCTCTAGAGTCACAGAATGTATGGGCAGTCTCTATGTAGTTAGGGAATTTGTCGATGACTTACAGTCTGTAGTCCAACTCCCCAACAGTAGTCAGCAGCAGCTGTGGATGGAAGTCCAAGGATCTTGCAGTTGCTCAGTCCCACGAGGCAAGCCGGCAAGGAAGAATGAGTCTTCCTTCTTTCAATGTCCTTATATATGTCTCCAGTAGAAGGTGTAGCCCAGATTAAAGGTGTGTGTATCCATGCCTTTAATCCCAGATGATCTTGACCTAGAATCCATAGCCATAATCTGGGATTAAAGGTGTATGTCTCCATACCTTTAATCCCAGATGATCTTGAACTGGAAACCATGCTTCAAGATCTCCATGCTAAATGCAGGTCAGAAACTTATATCTCTGAGCCTCCAGATTAGGATCATAGGTGATCCTTCCAATTCTAGATTGTAGTTCATTCCACATATAGTCAAGTTGACAACCAGGAATAGCCACTACAGAAAGCTTAACACAGCTTCTAAGACTTAGCCAAATGATAGAGACTGCTAAACACCTGAACAGTTTATACTTTAAAATGTTGGAGCATCAGTCTTCAGCCTTCTGGCACAAGAACATCTGACAGACTTAAAGAATCAGGAATTATTAAGCCATATAATAATGTTCAGACACATTAAGTTTGTCTGTAAATGAAGAGAGGCAATCTCATGGCTCTCTCTCTCTCTCTCTCTCTCTCTCTCTCTCTCTCTCTCTCTCTCTCTCTCTCTTTCTCCATAGCAGAAGCAACTCTACAAATGCTGTTTCTTCAAGAAAGGGAAGCTGTAAGGAGCAGACTAGTCTATAACAAAAATAAATAACATTAACTATCATATTCTATGGACTTCTGACATTTTTTAAAAACCAACTATCTATGTAAAGTAACGTGGGCTGTTGTCTGTTAAACTATCTTCAGCTATTTCTGATTAAAACATAGAAAACTCCTTAATAATAAACTCAGAGCCTTATATTTTTATTTGGCCCCAAACTCACAGGCATAAACATCTCAGATCTATAATAATAACAGCAAGGAAGGACTGGGTATAAATCCTGCATTTTTACATTTTTAGTATTTATACCAATGATAACCTTGATTTTTTATCAAAATAAAATTTGTATCAAATAAGAATTTATGCCTTGAACATAATAACAATTTCTGTAATATAAACCTCAAAACAAGATTTTAATATCACAAGACAGATTTTTTGCTTAATATTTCAGAATCTAGTCTTTTGGAGGTCTCCCTTATTTTGACCTCTTTCCCAGAGGAACAATATAACCATGAAGTTTAACATCATATCTATTATAATAATCTAAACAATTTAAAATAAATGAAATAAGCCATCTGTAACTTAATCCTAGAATTCCCATATCCACCACTTTGAGTGTCTTGTTAAAACTTATTTTCCCCACCAGGGACCTCAGAGCTCAAATATTTCATCTTTTTTTGTTCTAACATGGCGGGCTTGAGTCACGTGACCTGATCTTGCTGCCACAGAGCCTAACATGGCGGGCTTGAGTCACATGACCTGATCTTGCCTCAACAGAGTCTTAACATGGTGGGCTTTTCAGCTGGTCTAAATTCCTAACAGAATCCTCAGTCATCTAAGTCGAAGAACACAAAACAATATACAAAGCAACACAGAGAAAAACATCACCACACAGATAGCCTGACCCTGCCACTGTCAGGCCTGTAAATTCAAGACAATTTGCCTCTAGACGAACCCAGTATCAGATACCGAATGTTCCTGCCCATTGCAGGAACCAAATACAGAGAAGAGCCTTACTTGGCCTTCTCCAGGGTCCTCCAGACCCCCGTGGTTTCTACTGCCAGTCGAACTCTCCGCACCAGCCAGACTCAGTAGATAAAGGCACACAAGACAACAATGCACAAAACAGAAACCAACAGATCCAAGCCCTTGCGACCCATCCACATCTCCCACAAGCAGGCGAAAGAATTGGACAGCCACAGAGGGGGAAGCTTCTACCTTTACAACAGACCTCGGTCCTCTTGACCAGCACCAGGAGTCTATCAGGCGTCGCTGGCACTCCTTGCCTCCCACAGTGTTATCCAGGGCCGCAGCTTGTGGCCCGAGGGTGTCCCCTCCCACAGCCCCTGTGTCCTTATGGTCCACAGAGGCAGCTGCACAGAGTGGGATTCCACATCCACTCCCCCTGTAACACAGAGTGGGATTCCATGTCTACTCCCTCTGTAACACAGAGTGGGATTCCATGTACACCCCCTCTGTTACAAACCAAAACCAAGACACACACATACATATAGACAGTGGCACCGCACTCAAACACTCAGAACAAAGACATCGGCCAGCACACACACATTTCAGAGGGGATCCCCTTACCTCCAAGTTGGTTCTCGAGTGTGTGTGTGTGTGGGGGGGTGATCGCACTTCCCAGCCAATGCACCAAATGTAAGACCCAAAAGAAAAACAGGAGCACCCCAGTGCCCCACACCTTGGAAGCTGTCACCCCAATCACTCATGAAAAACAGTCTTGATGCAATAGCAGGAGGATTTTAATTCCAGGGCTCTGGGGTCACAGCCATTCCCCCATGCAGGGTAGGTGACTGTGAACAACGCATGCAGAATTGGGGCAGCTTTTATAGGCTTATAACAGAACCCACCTAACACAAGCCATTCCATAGCTTCTAAGCCAATAGTTTAAATTATCTGAGCCCACACTCTCTAAGAACCAATCAGTTTCCTATAGAGGCTGGATAAACTAGTTAAGTCATTTCCGCTTATGTGGCCACCATGCACAGGTCATGCAGACATTACCTGTTATACATTTCCTATGGAGCCAGGGTCACATACATACGTACAGGGCAGGGCAGGTGCAGCGGTGTCTGCCCTTGCCTCAGCTTCTCCACAGGAGGTGAGGTGGGAAAGGATGGTAGGGACGTTTCCAGCCTGCAGCCCTCATCCTTTCACATACATTTGCCTAAGAATTTCATGAATTCATTGTTTTTAATAGCTGAGTAGTATTCCATTGTGTAAATGTATCACATTTTCTGCATCCATTCCTCCATTGAGGGACATCTGGGAACTTTCCAGCTTCTGGCTATTATAAATAAGGCTGCTATGAACATAGTGGAGCATGTGTCCTTATTACATGTTGTAGTATCTTCTGCATATATGCTTAGGTGAGGTACAGTGGGTCTTCAAGTAGTGCTATGTCCAATTTTCTGAGGAACCACCAAACTGATTTCCAGAGTGCTTGTACCAGCTTGCAATCCCACCAGCAATGGAGGAGTGTTCCTCTCTCTCCACATTCTCTCCAGCATTTGCTGTCCCCTGAGATTTTGATCTTGGCTATTCTGACTGGTGTAAGGTGGAATCTCAGGGTTGTTTTGATTTGCATTTCCCTGATAATTATGGATGTTGAACATTTCTTTAGATGTTTCTCAGACATCCAGTATTCCTCAGTTCAGAATTCTTTATTTAGCTCTGTACCCTATTTTTAATAGGGTTATTTGGTTCTCTGGAGACTAACGTCTTGAGTTCTTTGTATATATTGGATATTAGCACTGTAGGATTGGTAAAGATCTTTTCCCAATCTGTTGGTTGCCATTTTGTCCTATTGACACTGTCCTTTGCCTTACAGAAGCTTTGCAATATTATGAGGTACCATTTGTCAATACTTGATCTTAGAGTATAAGCTATTGGTATTCTATTCAGGAATTTTTCCCCTGTGCTCATGTATTCCAGGTTCCTCCCAAATTTCTCTTCTATTAGATTCAATGTATCTGGTTTTATGTGGAGGTCCTTGATCCACTTGGACTTGAGCTTTGTACAGGGAGATAGGAAAGGATCGATTTGCATTCTTCTGCATGCTCACCTCCAGTTGACCCAGCACCATTTGTTGAAAATGCTTTTTTTCCACTGAAGGGTTTTAGCCCCCTTGTCAAGGATCAAGTGACCATAGGTGTGAGGGTTCATTTCTGCATCTTCGATTCTATTCCATTGATCTACCTGCCTGTCCCAGTACCAATATCCTGCAGGATTTGTTTTAATCACTATTGCTCTGTAGTATAGCGTGAGGGCAGGGATTCTGCCAGGAGTTCTTTTATTGTTGAGAATAGTTTTCGCTGTCCTGGGTTTTTTGTTACTCCAGATAAATTTGGAAAGTGCTCTTTCTAACTCTATGAAGAATTGAGTTGGAATTTTGATAGGGATTACATTGAACCTGTAGATTTAGGCAAGATGGTCATTTTTGTGATATTAGCCCTGCCAATCCATGACTGTGAGAGATCTTTCCATCTTTGAGATCTTCAATTTCTTTCTTCAAAGACTTGAAGTTCTTATCATTACAGAACTTGCACTTGCTTGATTAGACTCACACCAAGGTATTTTATTTTATTTGTGACTATTGTGAAGAGTGTCATTTCCCTAATTTTTTCTGAGCATCTTTATCCTTTGAGTTTAGGAAAACTACTGATTTGTTTGAGTTAATTTTATATGCAGCCATTCTGCTGAAGTTGTTTATCAGGTTGAGGAGTTCTATGGTGGAGAACTTCACTATACTATCACATCATCTCCAAATAGTGATAATTTGACTTCTTCCTTTCCAATTTGAATCCCTTGGATCTCCTTTTGTTGTCTAATTGCTCTGGCTAGGACTTTGAGTACTATATTGTACAGGTAGGGAGAGATTGGACAGCCTTGTCTAGTCTCGAATTCCAGTGGGATTGTTTCGAGTTTCTCTCCATTTAGTTTGATGTTGACTATTAGTTTGCTGTATATTGCTTTTACTATGTTTAGGTATGGGCCTTGAATTCCAAGTCTTGATCTTTGCAAGACTTTTATAATGAAGAGATGTTGTATTTTGTTAAATGCTTTCTCAGCATCTAATCATATGATTATTTTTCTTTGAGTTTGTTTATATAGTTGATTACATTAATGGATTTCTGTATATTGAACCATCCTTGCATCCCTGGGCTGAATCCTACTTATCGTGGTGGATGATCCTTTTGATGTGTTCTTGGATTTGGCTGGCAAGATTTTTATTGAGTATTTTTGCATCAACATTCATAAGGAAAATTGATCTAAAGTTCTCTTCTTTGTTGGGTCTTTGTGAGGTTTAGGTATCAGAGTAATTGTGGCTTCACAAAATGAATTGTCCCATCTGTTTCTATTTTGTGAAATAGTTAGAAGAGTATTGGTATTAGGTCTTCGTTGAAGGTCTGATAGAACTCTGCATTGAACCCATCTGGTCCTGGGCTGTTTTGTTGTTGTTGTTGTTGTTGTTGTTGTTGTTTGTTGTTTGTTGTTAGGATATTACTAATGACTGCTTCTATCACTTTAGGGGTTCTGGGATTATTTTAGATCTTTTATGTGATCCTTATTTAACTTTGGTACCTGGTATCTGTCTAGAAAATTGTCCATTTTCTCTAGATTTTCCACTTTTGTTGAGTATAGACTTTTGTAGTAGGATCTGATGATTTTTTGGATCTCCTCAGTATCTGTTGTTATGCCTCCCTTTTCATTTCTGATTTTGCTGATTTGGGTACTGTCTCTGTGCTCTCTGGTTAGTTTGGCTTAGAGTTTATCTATCTTGTTTTTTTTTTCAAGGAACCAGCTCCTGGTTTGGTTGATTCTTTTTGTAGTTCTTTTTGTTCCTACTTGGTTGATTTCAACCCTGAGTTGGATTATTTCCTGCCTTCTACTCCTCTTGGGTGTATTTGCTTCTTTTTTCAGGAGCCTTCAGCTGTGCTATTAAGCTGTTAGTAGTATGCTCTTTCCAGTTTCTTTTTGGAGGCACTCAGAGCTATGAGTTTTCCTCTTAGCACTGTTTTCATTGTGTCCCATAAGTTTGGGTATCTTGTGCCTTCATTTTCATTAAATTCTAAAAAGTCTTTAATTTCTTTATTTCTTCCTTTATCAAGTTATCATTTGGTAGAATATTGTTCCGTTTTCATGTGTATGTGGGCTTTCTGTTGTTTTTGTTGTTATTGAAGACGAGCCTTAGTCCATGGTAATCTGATAGGGTGCATGGAATTATTTCAATCATCTTATATCTGCTGAGGTCTGTTTTGCAACTGACTATATGGTCAATTTTGGAGAAGGTACCATGAGGTGCTGGGGAAAAGGCATATTCTTTTGTTTTAGGATAAAATGTTCTATAGATATCTGTTGAATCCATTTGGTTCATAACTTCTGTTAGTTTCACTGTTTCTATGTTTAGTTTGTGTTTGCCTGATCTGTCCATTTAGGACAGTATGGTGTTGAAGTCTCCCACTATTATTGTGTGGGGTGCAATGTGTGCTTTGAGCTTTAGTAAAGTTTCTTTTATGAATGTGGGTGCCCTTGTCTTTGGAGTATAGATGTTCAGAATTGAGAGTTCATCTTGGTAGATTTTTCCTTTGTTGTGTATGACGTGTCCTTCCTTATCTTTTTTTTTTTTTATTACTTTAGGTTGGAAGTCAATTTTATATGATATTAGAATGGCTACTCCAGCCTGTTTCTTGGGACCATTTGTTTAGAAAATGTTTTCTAGCCTTTTACTCTGAGGTAGTGTCTGTCTTTGAGTCTAAGGTGAGTTTCCTGTATGCAGCAAAATGTTGGGTCATGCTTATATAGCCAGTCTATTAGTCTATGTGCTTTTATTGGAGAATTGAGTCCTTTGATGTTAAGAGATAGTAAGGAGAAGTGATTGTTGCTTCCTGTTAGTTTTGTTATAAGTAGAGTTATGTTTTTGTATATTCTTTTTGTTTTGTTAAAGACAATTTCTTGCTTTTTTTAGTGTGTAGTTGTCCTCGTTTTGTTGGTGTTTTCCATTCATTATCCTTTGGAGGGCTGGATTTGTGGAAAGATATTGTGTAAATTTGTTTTTGTCATGGAAGACCTTGGGTTCTCCATCTATGGTAATTGAGAGTTTTGCTGGGTATAGTAGCCTAAGTTAGAATTTCTGTTCTCTTAGTGTCTGTATGACATCTGCCCAGGATCTTCTGGCTTTCATAGTCTCTGGTGAGAAGTCTTCATAATTCTGATAGGTCTTCCTTTATATTTACTTGACTTTTTCCCTTACTGCTTTTAATATTCTTTCCTTGTTTAGTACATTTGGTGTTTTATTTATTATGTGATGGAAGGAATTTCTTTTCTGGTCCAAACTATTGGGAATTCTGTAGGCTTCTTTTATGTTCGTGGGTATCTCTCTTTAGGTTAGGGAAGTTTTCTTCTACAATTTTGTTGAAGACATTTACTGGCCCATAAGTTGGAAATATTCACTCTCTTCTATACCTATAATCCTTAGATTTGGTCTTCTCATTTTGTCCTGAATTTCTTGGATGTTCTGGGTTTGGTGCTTTTTGCATTTTCTTTGACTGTTACACCAATGCTTTCTATGGTACCTTCTGCATCTGAGATTCTCTCTTCTACTTCTTGTATTCTGTTGTTGATACTTGTACTCAAGACTCCTCACTTCTTTCCTAGGTTTTCTCTATCCAGAGTTGTTTCCCTTTGTGGTTTCTTTATTGTTTCTCCCTCCATTTTTAGATCCTGGGTAGATTTGTTCAATTTCTTCACCTGTTTTGTTGTGCTTTCTTGTAGTTTTTAAGGGCTTCTCCCTGTTTACTTGTGTTCTGTATTTTTAAGGGAGTTATTTATGTCCTTCTTGAAGCCCTCTATCGGCATGATGAGCTGTGATTTTAAATCCAAATCTTGCTTTTCAGGTGTGTTGGGGTACCCAGGACTTGCTGTTGTGGGAGAATTGAGTTCCAATGGTGCTATGTTGCCTTGATTTCTGTTGGTAATATTCCTGTTTGCCTTTCACCATCTGGTCATCTCTGGTGTTAGTTGGTCCTGCTGCCTCTGGTGGGTGCTTGTCACTCCTGTGGACCTACAAGCCTGTCTCAGCATCCCTGGGCGACCAGCTCTCTCCTGGCACAGAGTGCTGTAGTGCCACCCAGCTTCTCGGTGTAGGTGGAGCCTGGATTAACTCTGTCCCAGCTCTTCTGCTGCGCCTGTTCCCTGCCTCCTGGCTGGACCTGCCTGCTAGGTCACCAGAGAGAAGATGATGGCAGTCTGACCTCTAAAGCTGGGAGTCAAATCACTCCCTGAAGAGTGGTACTCACTGGCAGAATCAGTGCACAGAGGACCGTGGAACCGCCCAGCCCCTGGGTGTAGGCAGAGCCTGGATGGACCCAGCTGTTTCTGTAGCTCCTGCTTCCTGCTTCCTGGCTGTACCTGCTTGCTTGGTCACTGGAAAGAAGATGGCAGCCTGGTTTTGTTTTCCTTAGTTTCTGTTTGTATGTTTTGATTTTTTTTTTGAGACAAATTTTTAGTGTGTAATGCTTGCTGCCCTGAAACATGATATATATAGACCAGGCTAGCTTCAAACAGAAAGGATTCATTTATTTGTCTCTTCCCACAGCAGGAATTCAACTGAGTCCAAAACATGAAAATAGAACAAAGCTCATGACCTGGAATTCAGGAGCCAGCAGGTGGCAGCAGTGGAGCAGGCACAAAGGATGCTGGGCTCCTGTAGAACCCACCAGAGCCTGATGTGTAATAATGCTGAGGTCCAGCAGAAGGCATATGACAGTTCTGTCAGCCCCTTGTAGGGTGAGTTAGCAATTGAGCCACCATTTACCCAGAGAATAAGGGAAAGGCAGAGGAAATCTGGAGGTGAGAACTCATGACCAGCAAGGAGGGCATCCTCGCAGACCTCACTGCAGCTAAAATTGTGGTTTATCTCGTGGGGTGCTTACTTTCCTGACAATCACAGAACCAAAGGTTGTGTATCCAACAATAGATAAAGGGGCATGATGGTACACCTGTAATCTCTGATCATGGGAGGACCAGGCAGGAAGTTCTGTAGTCTTTCCTGGTTATCTTAGGCTATATAAAACATTTTAGGACCAGTTTGGGCTACTTGAGATAGAATTTAAACATACACACACACACACACACACACACACACACACACAAACAAACAAACAACTCGTTGTGACAAGTACCATATCCCTAGTCCCTGTCCTGACTGACCTTCCATCTGGGGCCAACTCATCCCAAAGTTTCTGTGTCTCAGTGTCTCCAAGGGAACTCTGGATACAGAAGTCTGCTCACGTGCAGCTGGCAGCGAGGCCATGACAGTTTGTGTCTGGATCAGGCCAAGAGGTCTGAGGACCACAGGGACTTAGAGGAAGGCAGAGAAGCAGATATGGGAGGGGGCAGGCTGTGTAGCCAGCTGCAGAGAAGCAACCAATGGACAAGGCAACCAATGCCAGGAAAGGTAAGGAAATGGAAGATGTCTCTACACATGTCAATCAAGAATTATGTTGTCACTTCCTCTGATACAATCATGCCTTCATGCTTTTCAGGGAGCTGATAGCACTGTGTCCTGGAGAAGGGTATGATGAACTGCCTTAGAACCCACCCTGAGGCCACCACAGACTCTGCCCCAACCTCTCATGTCTCCATCCAAGTCACAGGCCAGCTGTATCCACTGTCAGCCATGTCCCAGGCCTTAGATCTTGAGTGACACATGGCTGCTCTGATCTGTCTGTGCCCACTTAGTCCAAAGAAGGCTCTGGTGTGACCATAACTAGAGGGAGTCACTCAAGATCTTTGTGGAAAGAGCCTCCTCAGAGGCTACACTGAGCAGGCCGACCAAAGTCTCTGTGGAATAGAAGACTCCAAGAACTCAATGTGACTAAAGTCCAGTCAATGAGCCACGTGGCTATCATGGGACATGTGCCAGGACTTCTCTGATCCTTGGTATCCTCTTCTGAGTGAGTGTTATGGTGGGATGGAGGTGGGGAGAAATGATTGTTTATAAACTAGAGAAATTTTAGAGTCATTGTCCAAGAAGCCAAGGGAAGTTGGAGACTGTGCCACAGGGAGCAGGGCAAGGCAGAGAGAGTCTACAGGCCTTGATCCTGCCAGAGCACTGTGAAGAATGCCTAAAAGTCAAGAAAATGCCAAAAAGCAGATGGGGGCAGACAGGGGGAAGGAGGAGCAGGGTAAGGGGGTCACTGTGCCAGGGCCAGGGACTGAATGGGTTTTCTCATCACCACCTTCCTCATCGTGTCTGAAGTGGTTCAGAGACTGACAACTTCATTACATGAGGTTATTAGAGAGAGACCCAGACAACCAGCATGGTAGGAGACACAGTGAGAAAGAAATTGAGGAGTGAGAGGGAAGGAATAGAGGAAATATAGAAGAAAGAAGACAAAGAGATTACAAGTCCCTTGGGAAATGGAAAAAGTAGACAAGACAGAAGGTTAAGGCAGAAGAGAAGAGAACCAGTCATGCCAAGGTCTAGGCCATGTCTCCCAGCCAACAATGGGGACTGGGTACAAGAGCCCAGTTATGTTGTCAGTGACCACAAGGGTAGATCTTCTGAAACATGGGGAAAAGAAGAAGCCAGATCAATAAAGGAAGTTGCTGGCCACAAGGAGGTGGAGATTGAGAGGTCCTGCCCCAACTCAGTCCTCCACATGAGAAGGCCTGAGTATGTGTGTCACTTTACCCTGGTTCTCTCTGGGCTCCTGAGGGCCCCGGTGTCACTACAATAGAGCCCTCTCCTTCCTGATGGCTCTGCTAGTCTCACTTCCTGGAGGGACTCTGGCCATGGCTCAGATTCTGCTTCTTCTGCTGTCAGCAGCATGTCTACACACTGGTGAGTGATGGGGACCTCACTAGCAGGGACTTAACCACAGGAGGGGACAGTGGAGATCAGCAGAGTGGGTGTCATATGGACTGGTATCTGCTAGAGGAGCCTGTCGGGCCTCTCTGTCACAAGAGAGCTCATCCCACAGAAGGAGCCCAACCCAGACCACCCCTGTCTTCCCTGTCCCACCAGCCATAGGGACAGTCCTGCCCTGTGTCCCACCTCTGCCAGTGGATGAAGGCTCAGGATGCTATGGTTGTCCTTTCCACTCCTGCACTGTCTTCAGATTCTCTCCATCCTTCCCAGGGAACTCAGCAGGATCCAAGAGAAAAAATGACTTTGGGGTCAACCAGCCAGCACACCTCTCTGGGGTCCAGGGCGGCTCCATCGAGATCCCCTTCTCCTTCTACTACCCTTGGAAGTTGGCCAAGGATCCGCAGATGAACATAACCTGGAGATGGAAGAGCTTCCATGGGGAATTCATCTACAACTATACCCCGCCTTTTATACATGAGCACTTCAAGGAACGGCTCTTCCTGAACTGGACACAGGGTCAGACATCCGGAGTCCTCAGAATCGTGACCTTGAAGGAGACTGACCAGGCCTCATACTTTGGCCGAGTTTCTCTGCAAACAACAGAAGGCATGAAGACTTGGCAGTCTATTCCTGGGACCCAACTCAATGTGATCAATGGTGAGTCCATCACAGCCCTGGCTTAGGTGGCCCCTGGCTTCTTTATACCATAAATGTCATTAGAGAGCCTAGCTTTCGGATCCTTCCTGCGGATTTCTCTTATGCATTCTCTTCCCTCCCCAGAGCTCCGCCGAGTTTGCCTTTTCTCTTCTCCATAACCATCTGCAAACCCTAGCAGCTTTCTGTGAGCTGTCCCCCCCCCATTGTACCCTCAGATCTTCCCCCATCCCACTCGCAGGCCTCAGCTCTTCCCAGATGGCCCAGTTTCCTGCTCCTTTCTTCAGATTTGCACTACCATCCATCCTGCCCTTGCTGCTAGAAATCCGTGGGTATCTGGCTTCTCTAGGCTGGCACAACCTCCCCTTGGTCCTGTGTCTGGGTCTCAGTTAGATCAAGGGTTTACACCCTATCTCATGGCCTCCACTGTAGGTAGCTTCCAGTCCCTGTGTGCCTCTGGCTTCCCCATCTCTTCTTAGGTTTCTTTTTTCTCCTCCTCATGTCCCTCTTCTCCCTCCTTCCTCCTCAGCCCCCACCTTTCCCACATGGACCATCATGTTCCTACCATGGTTAGGTTTTCGATTTACTCCAGCTCCTGTGTTGCAGGTGTAACTGCAGCCACACAGTGCACACAGGCCCAGTCTAGTCATTGTGTGGGCATTACCCAAACCTCTGTCAGCCACTGCTGCTGAGCCCTGCCATGGCCTATACACAGAGGGAGACACATAGGCCAGCAGAGTTCAACACCTGCCCAAGGTCACGCTGGTGATGCAAAGGCTTTGAAAGGGACCCTTTACCTCCAAGCTTCTCTCAACCAGTAGACGCAAGGCCTTGCTTGAGTACACTCTATTGCTTGCATCCTGTCTTACTTTTGTGGAGCATGTATATATGGTATAAGCATGTGTGTGTGTGTGTGTGTGTGTGTGTGTGTATGTGTGTGTGTGTGTGTGTGTGTGCATATGCACCACTTTGTGTTTGTGGCAACCAGAAGTGGACATTGGGGGTCCTCTCTAGCAAAGCCACCTGATTCTCTTGAGGCAGGGTCTCTCATTGAACCTGGAGCTCATTGTTTGTGGCTGAGACTGGCCTATGATGCCCCATTGATCCTTTGTCTCCATCTACTATGGTGTTGTGGGTTACAGATGCTCATGTGGTCTGACTTAATAAAATAAGGTGTATGATATCTGAGGAAGGAGTACCCAAGGCTGGCCTCTGGCCTACACACACACACACACACACACACACACACACGTGCATGCACAGGCACAGGCACACATACACACACACAAGCACACACACACACACACACACACACACGCACAAACACATACATATATACACACACATGAACTCAGACACAAATACGTATGTGCAAAATTTAATAAAACATACATTTATGGAAAATAAAATATAAAATTAAGTGTCAAACAGCAATTGATTATCAGTAATTGCGATGTCAATGCTCAGCAGTGCCGGTGATAAATGGGCTGTCCTTTCTAAGTCAGACCCACCTGCCTTCCCTGGCAAACCATTACCTCATCTTGACCTCTGCGCTGGTTCAGGATAAACTCCACAGCCGGAACTGGCCGGCCAGCCATACGTCTGTGTTTCCTGTGCCTCCTACATGGTTCCCTACATGACTTTTTCTGAAATTTCTGTTCTTCCCAGCCACTCCCTCTTCTTCCTTTGATGCTCTCTCCTGGCCTTTGCCATAGCCTGTTAGGGGCTTGGTCTAACCCTCGCTTTAGGGCAGCCATGCCTCTCTCTGCTTCAGTCAGACACGCCATGTTTTTCTGCTTGTCCCCACACACACGCTAAACCAGGGCTCTGCCAATGAGTTACACCTCCACTCCACTACAGGGTCTTCCATCAGTGTTTTATTTTAATTAATTCATTAACTTAATATGCCTGCCCGTTAATTTTTTAATACATGCCCCATTAAAATCCACTAGGGCAAAAAGGAAATATTTCATTGAAAAAAGCTCTAGAACTGAATAGAAAGCACCACCAAGTGAGTGTGCTCTAAGCTACTGAACCGGATATTGCGTATACGGTTGTCTTACATTACTTACATTTATAGCAATAACAGTAAATTTTTTTTGAGACAGGGTCTCAGTATGTAGCTGTAGATGTTTTGGAACGTGGTGTGTAGACTAAACTGGCCTTGAACTCACAGAAGTCTGCCTGCCTCTGCCTCTTGAAGGTCGGGATTAAAGGTGTGCTCTACCACACATGATTTTGGGGGATGGTACATACCTGTGATCCCAGGACTTCAGAAGTAGAGGCAGAGAGCAGAAGTTCACAGTCATTTTAGCTACACGGCAAGTTCAAGGCCAGTCTAGGCTACAAGGAACTTTGTCTTTTAAAAGACAAAGTCAGGAGTCATTAAGGGCACTGCTTTTGTGATTGTGACGTTCAAAATCCCAGTACCCACCACAATCCACCACATAGGAAGCTGGGTGGCCCTGCACAATGCTTGTAAACTTGTAACATTGGAACATTGATTCCAAGGAGGTAGAGGCAGGAGGATTGCTGGTGTTTGTTGGCTTTCAACATGGCTGACACTTGAGCCCTCATTTCATGGAGAGACCCGCACCTGAGGAATAGATGAAGAATGTGAGAAGAGAACACCGTAAGCCTCTTCGGGCCTCCACACGCATATCCAGGTGCACACCTCTGCCCTGTGTGTGCACATGTGTGTATAGGGAAGTGTATGCACACTCACATACTGTGCACAAAAATGAAATAAATGGCTAAAAGATTTTGGTGTGATTTCACTGTTTGACTATTCTGTCCATTTAAGCAATGTGTTTTGATCACATCTACATTGCAAGTGAGGAGTGTCTTCAGCAATAGGTTCATACCGTCTAGTTACGGTGGGTAATGGAGCACGGTGGCCATAGCCTAGGTTGTAGTGAGGGCCTCTGGGGCCTCCCTGACCAAGGACTCACAGGCAGGTAAGCTGTGCCCATTTTCACTTAATAACCCCATGACTTTAGGAATAACCTTGCATGCCTTGCAACTGCTTCTGTTCCAACGAGAATTGATTTTAGAAAAAAAGAGTGTTTTCGATGTGTGTGACTTAGAGATGGCTCTTTGTAACTGATGATGGACAGGAGGGTCTGAGGAGTCCTTTCTCACTGGATTTTCGGCCCCTCCCTTGTTCCCTTCTTCCAGTGTTAGCTTCTCCATCACACACACACACACACACACACACACACACACACACACATGCACACACACGCACCCCTAGGAGATAAGATCCCCATGTCCTTCCCGACCCAAGAAGAACCCACTTGTTTCTTTAGTCCGAACCTGGACCCTGGAAGCTCTAACAAGCCAGGCCTGGACATCTGCTCTCAACAGGACAATGAAAGGAACAGGTCACAGTGACAAGCAGAGGAAAGAGGTTTGCTCAACATGGCCAAATTGGGAAGAGGAAAAAGGAGGTCCGGTGCCCCTGTGCTAAGTCCATATTTGGGGTTTTGACAGGTCCGGATCTGAGGTTTAGACTTAAATAGAAGGCATAGCAGGCACAGCTGGCCCCTGTGTAGCCCTGCCCACCAGTGAGCCACCACTGCCTCTAGTCTCTCCTACAAGCTGTTCTGAGCTGTCAGAACTGTGTGAACTAACTGTCTTCCTGGGAGACCTCCAGGCCCCAACCTTTTCCTTCTCCCAGCATTCCTTGGGTGATTCCAATTCCTCAGAGTCCATTGCTTCAGTAGTCTGATGGGCAAAGAGGGCAACAGGGGCATCTTTAGGACATCTTCCCTCTTGCCAGGAAGTTCCACGCTGACTTCTTCTCGCTCTCTCTTCCAGCCACCCCCACTCCCACTACACCTCCAAGGACCACGGCTGCAACTTTTGCAGGCACCCAAAATGACGTCACACAAGGCACGCATCGTCAGACTGGTGGCCTGGATCTGCACACCACAATTGGCTTGGCAGTGGCTGCTGCTGTCTTCCTGGCTGGGGTTTTGGGATTGATAGTGTTCCTCAGGTGGAAGAGAAGGCAAGGTAAGTGCCCCAAGACTGCACCCCCAATCTAGCCTCCTGGGTGTTTCCACAGAACCGTCTACACCAGCGTCATCCAAGGTGATTGTTTACAGTGCGGATCCTAGCGCTCAGTTAAAAGTGCTTGCCCATGCAAGTATTAGGACCTGAGTTCTGTCACTGTAATGGATGGAATCCCAGTGCGGGGGAGGTAGAGACAGAATGGTCCCTGAGGCTTGATGGTTAGCCAGACTAGCCTAATTGATCGGCCTCAGGTCCCGGCGAGAGACCCTGTCTTAAAATAATAATAATAATAATAATAATAATAATAATAATAGTTAATAGTGTGGACAGCTACTGAGGAGTAACATAGCAAAGGTTGGCTCCTGGCCTCCTCCCTCCCTCTCTCCCCAGTGCAGATCTGTGAAGACACCCTTCCTCTCCAGTTCAGAGTCAGGCATGGAGGCCTGTGCTTAGAGTAACTGGGGTCTTTCTGTCAGTGTTGTTGTGGCTTGGATGGCCACAGGCGTGCACTGCTAATCCCCCTCAGAATCCGCATTAAGTGAACTCCTCAAGTGAAGCGTCTGCAGGGTCGAGTTCCTGGACCGCCCTGTCCAGTCCCATCTCGGTTCCTCTCTGTTGACTTTGTCATTCGTCCCAGCCCACTCACTACTTTGGTTTTCAGAGGAGAAAGGGCCTGCCAGGGAGAAAGCCAGGGAGAAAGCAGAGCAGACAGGAAGTTGCCTCAGCTCAGCCATGTCTGTTCACTTCCCAAAGTCTGACTTGAAGCTGGAGGATCACAAGTAGGCGGAGCATGAGGTCCCCTAACTCTGTGGGGAGGGGGGAGGTGTCCCCAGGGCTGAGTGCTCATCCTGGAAGGAGCTGTCGACAGACACAGTCAGAGGAGAGGTGGGTAGACAAACTCTCAAAGGAAGACAATTAATATAGAGTCAAAGAATAAATCATTGTGGTCGGAAGCAGAGGGATGGCCCAGGAGGTCAAGGCACCGACAATGACTAGAGCGTGCATGTATGCTCACACACACACACACACACACACACACACACACTCACACACAGCATGGTATGTGTATATTTACATATATAGTAAATAAATAAATAAATAAATAAATATAATAAAATAAAAACAGTGACAGCCAATGGTGTCCGCACCTGCAGTTACTGCACTTGGGACGTAGAGGCAGGAGGATTTTGAGCTCAACGGAACCTTAATTACCATAGTGAATTCAAGGCCAGCCTAGACTACATGGGAATTTACCTCGATCCCACCTCCCCTCCACAAAATATCCAGCAAAGTGCTGGGAGCCATGTAGAGGGCACTTCCTGGCCCTCCAGGAAGGAGAAACCATCTCAAGGACTCCTGCGGTGTGAGGTGGTGCTGGTGGAGGAGGCAGATGGCAGAAGGGAACCTTGAAAGTCAGGTCCCAAAGACTCTCAGACCAGAGGCAAAACAAAATGGCCACCTCAACTTCCTTCAGTGATGCCGTGTGTGTGTGTGTGTGTGTGTGTGTGTGTGTGTGTGTGTGAAAGGTCACAGATGGGGGTTCAAGAGGGTCACTGGGGCAGATTATTGAAGAGGAAGGACTTTATTTTTTAAAAAGTTATCAATTCCATGGACAAAAGGAAAGATAACAGCGTGCCAGGGAGGTTCTAGGGAGGATTCAGGCCTCACTCTGGCTGGAGCTTTAGAGAGAAGTGACCATTTCTTTGTGACTTTCTGGGGACAGGGGTGGCTTCTGAGCACAAGCCTGTACCAAGGGGGAGACAGAAATGTGCCAGGAAAGAGCAGGGTGTGTGGCCACTGATACCCTCTTTGATGTAAAAATTACTTCCCAGGTGAGAAAGCCGGGGCCTGGGTGGAAGCCTGGAGAGTCACAGTGCCTCAGTAGCACCTCTGTGCGAGGGCACCGGTTGCTGTAAGAGCGGTGGCTAAGGCAGCAGCTGGAATTGAACATTGCGTTGGTATGACAAACAGGGTGGAGGTGTGTCAGGCTCCAAGGTTTTAACCCAGTGGGGCTGCACACAGAGAGGAATAGACAGAGTTGGGGAAAAGACTGAGGCAAAAGCATCCAGACTTTGTGACTAGGCGGGTGTGGTAGGGCGTGTCCATAACCGCAATGTGTGGAAGATGCAGGCGGGAGGACCAGCAGTCCAAGGTCATCCGTGGGTTCGGAAGGCCGCAAAGAAACACAGGATCAGTTATCAGACTGCAAAGTGGCTCTTAGGGAGAGCGCAGGCCCCAACAGGAATCCGTGGGACCAGGGAACAGGAACAAGCCTCAAACCTGTTGAAAACCAATGATGAAACCACCAAGTTGTCCGTGGGCCAAAAGAGGAAGCCCGTTCGCGGGTGTGTGGCGATGGCCACTTTTCCGCCGCCGTTTTTAAGGCATCAGGACCAAAAAGTAACTTGTGGAGAAAGAGTTTGTTTTGGCTTGCGGTTCCAGAAGGAAGGGGAACAGCGGCGGGGCAGCTGAAGCAGGGCACTGGGCAGTCGCGTGTTCACACAGAAATCAGAGAGGAAGCTGGAGGTGAGGCAGACAACAGGATCTCGCAACCCGCACCCAGGGACACACACCTCGGCTAGAAGGCTTGCGTCTCCTAAACGTTCTAGAACCTTCCCAAACCAGGCCTTCTCATTCAAAACTCCACAGGGGCAAGCTCCCCAGAGTTGGGGATATAGTATATTTTGAAATGTTGTGTGGATCTGACAGAACTATCCTAAAACAACCACAACAACAAAAACCACTTGTATTTTAAGTCAAAAGAACACAGAGAGATGGCCCAGTGGTTAGGGTTAGGAACATTTGCTGCTCTCCCAGAGACCCCCAGTTCAGGTCCCAGCACCCACATGGGGCAGCTCACAACCACCTGTGAGCCGAGCTTCAGGGGTTCAGTGCTCGCCTCTGGACTCCTCCGGCACGGGAACCCACGTGAGACACACTCACCCAATCATACATACATACACACAAATAAAAAATACGTCTTTAAACCTAAGAAAGCAAAGTAAAACGTTTTGGTAAAAGGCTAAAACTAAGGAGCCAGATAACTTGTTCTCCAAAACACGGTGGGTGACATTGTAGAAGGAAAGGAAAGAAGAGTCAGCGAGGAGGAAACATCCCTCTCATTCATAAAAGTGGAAAAATTAGGATGTCTATGCTAGGGGGCTGGAGCGATGGCTCGGTGCTTAAGAGCTCTGGCTGCTCCTGCAGAGGTCCTGGGTTTGATTCCCAGCACCCACACAGTGGCTCGCAGTCGCCAGTAACTCCTCTTCCAAGGGATATGACCCCCTCCTCTGACTGCCACAGGGACCAGGCACACATGGATGGAATAAGACATACAAGCAGGCCAAATATTCATACAATAAAAATAAATAAAGGTATCATTTTTAAAGCATCTATCTTACAACAGCCAGCAGTGGGCTCGAAATGACTCCCATTTCAACTAAAATGGCAGTTTAATAATAAATAATAATAATAATAATAATAATAATAATAATGATGATGATGATAATTCCTCTTCTCCAGTTGATGCGCTCTCAAAAGCAAACAAAAGAGCAGGGCATGGTGGCGCATGCCTGTAATGCCAGCACTTGGGAGGCAGAGGCAGGTGGATTTCTGAGTTCAAGGCCAGCCTGGTCTACAGAGTGAGTTCTAGGACAGCCAGGACTACACAGAGAAACCCTGTCTCAAAAAAACAAACAAACAAACAAACAAACAAACAAAACAAGAAAAAATGAAGCAAAAACACCACCATCAACAGCAAAATAGCCAATGACGGAGACCTCCTACTGCCTGATCTCAAAAAAAGTTGCAAGAGGGATGGCTCAGCCGCTGAGAGCACTGGCCTCTCTCCCAGAGGACCTGGGTTCTGTTTCCAGCAATCCCCTCCCCCACATGACAACTTACAGGGGCCTGTAACTGACTGAAGCTTTCGGGGCATCCGAAGCCCTGAATTCTGCAGGCCTTTGCACTCGTGTGCATTTGCCCCACACACAGATGCACGTAATTTTTTTTTTTAAAAAAAAAGTTTTTTAAATTTTTTAACCTACAGTTGTGTTCAAAGGGTAAAGGAGTCATCTCCAGATCTAAGCGCCTGAGTTGAGTTCCCTGAAAGCTGCCCTGCAAGCAGGCCTCTGACAAACGGTGGCACACCTCCCACTGTAGAATAAAGAAGTGGCAACTTCTTTAAAAAGTCTAAAATCTAGAGTGATTAAAACAGCAGAGTATGCACCAAGACAAATAGACTAGTAGAATAAAATATAATCCAGAAAGAGGCCATTTCTAAGGGTGCGAAAAGGAAGGTGGGTGAGCGTAGAGTGGAAATCGGGGGTGGGGGGTACGGGATGAGAGGGGGTGCAAAGGAGGCAGGATGGGGCGTGGACACGGCAGATATTTGTGGGGAGGGGGTGCTATCAAGACAATAGCGCTGCAGAGGTCGTTCCGGGCTCTTCCTTGACTGCCCAGGACAGTTCCCTGGCCCCCACCCCGACCCGCCACCCTCTGAAGGTGATCTGAACAGAGAGGACAGCGAGGGACGGTGGAGGACCAGCACCAATGTCACACTGACACTGTTTCTTCCCCCCAACAGGCCAGAGGACTAAAGCTGAAACCCCAGCCAGGTGAGTGCCACCTCTGCTAGCACAGCCAGTACTCTAAGGTCTCTCCAAGCCCCTCAGATAACATTTACAGATAAAAGGAGTACCTTGCACAGGGCTCTTCAGGGCTTCTCCCACCACTGCCCTGGCTCATCCTGTGGGGTTTCTCCTTTGTCTTCTGTGGGACCCGCTCCTCCTTGCCTCCACCAGCTTCACACACTGAGTCTCAGGGAGTTTCCTTCTCTGAATAGCTTCTGCCCCACCCCCATGCCTCACAGGGTCTGTCTTCTCTCCTGTTTCCTAAGCTTCCCTCTCTGTCTGGTTCCTTCTCAGCCTTGAACATGTGCCTGGGTGCTCCCATCTTTTCCTTTCTTCTCTCTGGTTGGTTGGCGAACCCCATTCTCCCAGAATCCTTTGTTCTAGATCATCCCCAGCTCTCCTCTTCTCTTTGCCTTCCAGCCTCTCTGCCCTTTTCTCCTGTCTTTTCTTTTCCTTATCATATGTTGCCTGTTGTAAACCTTCCTCCTCCAACCCCACTTTTTCTGAGAAAGGGTCTCATACAGCCCAGGCTGGCTTCAAACTCATTATGTAGCCAAGAGTGACCTCGAACTTCTGATCCCTTTGCCTCCAGTTCCTAAGAGTTGGGACGACAGGCACTGCACCACACCTGGTTTATGAGATGCTTCGGATGGGACCCAGATGCTCTTCCTCCAATCCAGGCTCAGGTCCCTTCTGTAGTTTTAAAAAAAATTAAAAATCCAGCGTAGGGCTTCTACCCACCTTAGACCATTTATGTTCCTGAATGAAAGACACACACGGCCTTTATATTTTAATATGCCTTAAGCAGTACAACAGCTGGGCACCTGTCTACCCTCCATGCTGTTAGAATCCATTTCCTTATCCATAACACCGAATTATTACTTACTAGTTACTATGTTTCATCTGGGCTGCTCTTAGCTCCAACGGGCCAATGGTCTCCTCTCTCTAAGCCTCCAAAAACCTCCTCCCCACCTTCGTCTCTTCTCCCCAGCATCTCTGTTCACCAATCAGAATAAACCTGGGGGCAGGGTCCCAGGAGCTATGGGCAGACTCCAGGTTTTGGAGACCTGCACTTAGTATTACAATAGACAGTAAAAGACAAAACCTCAACACTTTCCTCCGAGAACACGTAGCCTGAGCGCCTACCCAGAAGATAATGAAACTTTTTTGCCTTCTAGTTATAACCAGTGTAGTGAGAGAGGATACACTTGGTACTTCCTATTTCTGGTTTCTGTTCCTTCCTGGATCTCCTAGAATGTTCAACTTGTCCTAGTGCTGAGAGACCCTGGCCAGGCTACCTTGCCAAGGCCCCTCACCTTTTTCCAGAGAGACTTCTTGTGAGGGTCCAACACCATCATGTTCATTCCCAGTCCCTAAGGATTGCAGAGACCATCAAAGGGAACCTATGGTGCACGTGCTTGTATCTGCGTGCACTTGCATGTGCGCATGCATGTGTGCTCAGGTGCCATCCACTTTTTTTTTTATCATTTTTTTTTATTTTCTATATTCTTTGTTTACATTCCAAAGGCTTTCCCCTTTCCCAGGTACCCCCCACCATATGTCCCATAATTCCTCTCCCCCCCCATGCTATTTCCCACTCTTTCCCCCCCCCCCGCCACGATTTCTCTGTTCTGGGTCTACAATACTGGATCCAATCTTTACAGGCCCAGGGTCCTCTCCTTTTTTTCTTCTTGAGAGTCATTTGACTTGCTAATTGTGCCTTGAGTATTTAGGGCTTCTGGGCTCATTAATATCCACTTATCAGTGATTGCATTTCGTGTGTATTCTTTTGTGATTGGGTTAGCTCACTTAGGATGATAGTTTCCAGATCTAACCATTTACCTACAAATTGCATGAATTCATTATTTTTAATTGCTGAGCCATCCACTTTTTTAAGTAATCATTTTTATTACGTTTTGTCTGTGTGCATGCATGTATGGGTGTGAGTGTGTGTGTGTGTGTGTGTGTGTGTGTGTGAGCTTGACATGGCACACGTATGGAAGACCAAGGACAAATTCTGAGATTTGGCTCTTTCTTTCTACCTTATGGATCCTTAGGATGACACTCAGGTTGTCAGTCTTCATGTCAAGGCCTTAACCACCAAGTCATTGCACCAGATCCCACTTGGTGTTGCTGTTGTTGGTGTTGTTATTGTTGTTGTTGTTTGAGACAGGGTCTTCCACTCTCTGGAACTCACTAACCAGACCAGTGAACATCAGGAATCCTCCTCTCTCCACCTCCTGAGTTCAGAGATTGTACACATATATGACCATGCCCAGTTCTGTGTGTTATTCCATATTCCTCTCTCTCTCTCTCTCTCTCTCTCTCTCTCTCTCTCTCTCTCTCTCTCTCTGTGTGTGTGTGTGTGTGTGTGTGTGTGTACAGATGCACATGCACATGGGTGTAGAGGTTGGAGGTCATGTATGTTACGTTTGTGTTCATGTGTGTGGAGGCCAGAGGTCTATGTGGTGACTCCCCTCCTTTATTTCAAGACAGGATCTCTCACTAACCTGAAGCTCATCGATTGGGCCAGGCTGGCCAATGAGATTCAGGGACCTATCTGTCTGCATTCCCTTTCCAAGGCTCACTGTGCCCTGCATCTTTTATATGAGTCCTGGGGATCTCAACTTGGGTCTTCATGTTTGTGAAGCAGCCACTGAACCACCTTTCCGGCCCTCCACTTTCTCTTTGAGACAGGGTCTTTCTCTGAATCGAACTAGTCAGTTAGTCCAGCCCGGTTGACCAGTGAGCTCCAGAGATTTATCTGCCTGTCTCTGCTTCTCCAGCATCCAGCTTTGTGGGATCTAAACTCAGGTCTTCATGTTTCTGTGACAAGTACCTTACTAACCGAGCTGCCCCTGCTCCAAATGTCTTAATTCTCTCTCATCCAGCCTCTAATACATCGCCCATCTCCTTCCTACGCAGGCAGCCATTGGAAAACAATGAGAAACGTAAGAGTGTTGGCCCTGAAGATAATCCTGTCAGCTCGTTTCCACACTTGCCTCTGCCTTCTTCTCCCAAGACCCCACACTTCGGTAAGAATTCCCTCAGGACTTCCTTTCCCCGCCTCCTGCTGTCCCTCCACCTAACCAAGGTCCCCAGCTCACTGTGGGAACTCCCAGCCATCTGCCTGCTCTCCTGTCACACTGCCTGATTCCAGCACTCCATGTTCCTTTTTCTCTAGGACAATGTATGGATCCCGAAGAGAACCCCAAGGTAAGCAGCTCAGACTCAGACCTGAAGGGAATGAAAGGGTGTTGAAGGTGGTGGACGGGTAGAGGCCTGTGGTGCAAGCGGGACATGTGGGCAGCAGCTGGTGCTTTATGGTAGCCACAACTGCACCGCTACCACCATCTGACCTCTCCATTTCTCCCTCAGGATAGCAACATCCTGTATGCCTCCATCTCCCTCTCAAGCCCTACCTCACCCGGAGCAGTGCCCAGCCTGCCTGTCCATGGGAACCCCGAGGAAGAGACTGTGTACTCCACCTTAAAGGCCAAATGAGTCATGCTCATTAGAATCTGCTTTGTTTCTAGTGGGAAGGTGCTAGCTTCCACGGATACCACAGGCAGACACAGAAATTCATTTGTCAGAGAGTCTGACCAGAGACTGAGAAACTCCCAGTTCCTTTTTCTAACTTCCTAGGCCTTCCTCACAAAAATAAAAAGATCCACAGAATTTGCCTAAATGAAACTAAGGAGAACTGAAGTGACACACTTGACTTCTGGCCTTCTAAGGACCCTCCTCTGTCACTTTTTCTAGCAGCCCAAGGCGAGGGATCCTAAATGCAGCAGGTGGACCCCATGACATGCACCTACATCTGTGAGTGTAATGACCAGCACACAGTGTGACTTGTTCCCATGTACCACTGCACTGGACATCAGCCCACACCCTAGCTAGATGGTGTGGGACACGGAACTAAAATAAACGCAAGGTGGCTAAGGTGTTTGCCTAGGGCCATGTAGCTCCCAGGAAGTAGAGGGAGCCCAGACATGCTTTTCGGGAGGTTCCCCCAGCTCTGGGTCTCACTGCTGTCCCCAGCTTCCTATACTCTCCAGAGAAGGCAGTTTGCCATAGCGACACACACACACACACATACACACACACACACACACACACACACACACACACACACACAGCTCAGCAGTAGTTCCAGAGACCTGCTTTATTAACACAGGCCGCTCAGCTCTGATGTGAACCCCAGGGCAGGTCATCAGCCCCAACATTTAACAGCTGCTCAAAAGGGCTGAGGCTCTCCCTGAGGCAGATAACAGCAGGGGGACCAGAGCACTCTACTCCTCAAAGAGGGCTGCCAGGAACTCCTCTGAGCTGCCCCTCTACAGCATCTCCCCTCTCTCTTCTGGTTCTCCAATAACGTCCATGAGTTGCTCCAAGTCGTCATCGTCAGGAGGGAAACTCGCTGCCTTCTGTGTCAGGGGCACCTGGGGCCCAAGCCCTTCCTTTCCCAATGGACAAGCCCCATGCTGAGCTGGGGGGGGGAGGGCACTTGGACACAATTTTAATTTCTTTCTCCTCAGATAAGTTGGTGGCTGAAGTCTTGTTTTGGGGAGCTTTAAATTTTTTCTTAGGGCCTAAAGGAAAAGGGGGCAAAGTTAAGAGTCAACTTACCCTGAGTTTTTATAATTCTTGTTTAAAACATATGAAAAATAGTCTATCAAAATATGGAATATGGGCTTTCCGGTCATACTTGGATTCTGGTCTGGGTCAGCTATGTATTCAACATGGGTGGTCAATAAATCTGAACCCTGAGTCTTAGTTCATTTGTATTTGAGATGTCAACGGGACTGGAAAGCTGGCTCTCAGTGAAAAGCACTCGCAGCTCTTATAGAGGACTGGGTTTCAATTCCCAGCGCTCACGTAGTAGCTCACAACCGTTATCTGTTGCTCCAGTTCCAGAACATATGAAACCTTCTTCTGGCCACCAGGCATGCATGTGGTTCACAGAGACAGTAAAAATAAGTAAACAGAATGTCAAAACTCAGGCCAGTGATGGGACCTAAGGCTTATTCCATGAGATGGAACCCATACGTGGCACTGTGGGTAGTGGAACCAGTGGGTAGACAGATCTCAGGCCCTAGGGGTAATCAATACCGTTATCCTGCTTAATGGACACAGTATTAAAACGACTCCTAATAACCGACTTCTTCCCCACAGATCACTGCATCTCTCAGCCCTTGTCAGAGATGCATCTCCCTGCAGCAGGCCAGTATTCTGAGAATAAGAGACTACAGCGTGTGCAGCCCTAATGGAACACTAAACATCAAGGATCTTTGGAAAGGGAGGGGCCAGAAGACTGTACAAGGGCCAGAGGTGGTAGAAACAGCATTTTCTGAACAGGAAAGGGCAGTCACAGGTGTGACTTCACAGTGATTGGGACAGCACACATGAGGTCTGTGCAAGCTCAAGTCAGATAAAATCCCAGTATGGAAAAGGAAAGGTACACATGAAATCTCACTACTGGCTGAGACACTGCTGACATTTTTTTAAACAGATCTTATTTTATGTATATGGGTGTTTTGCCTGCATGTATATGCATCACGTATGTACAGTGTCCATGGGGGTCAGAAGAGGGTTTGGATCCCCAGGAACTAGCTTATGGATGGTTGTGAGCCATCATGAGTGCACATAATTATTCTGAGAGAGGGCAGGTCAGTTTTCTTTAATGATACAATTGACCCCAGTAGGTCAACTACACCCCAGACCAGGCCCCACACCCAAGGGCAATACAAACTGGACTTAATGGGCTGATGGGAAAAAGAACACTCAAGTTTGGCTGGTCAGGGAGGAGAAGGTGAAGAAAGAAATGGGAGAAGTTGAGGGAGTGAATATGATCAAAATAGATTGTGTGAAATTCTCAGGCCAGGTGGAGGTGACACATGCCTTTGACCCCAACACTCAAAAGGCAGAGGCAGGTGAATATCTGTGAGCTTAGGGCCAGCCTGGTCTACAGAGTGAGTTTCAGATCAGCTAGGACTACATAGTGAAACCCTGTCTCAAAAACAAAGCAAAACAAGTCAGTGAGATGTCTCAGTGGGGGAGCCCACATGGTAAAGGAGAGAACTGACTCCCCAAAGTTGCCTTCTCACCTCCACATCTACACCATGGCACACACACGCACATACAAACAAAACAGGTAAGTGTGAAATGCCACATATCTAGTCACAGAGCCACCATGACTTAGTGACTTAGGTTTAGAGGGAATATTATAGAAGCATCAAACATCTACCTAGCCAGACCATGACCATATGAATAAACATTCTCTACCATTTGGTTTATCCTTGGATTTAATCAAATCAGACACAATTATGTTTGTTTGTTTACTTAGTTCTTTTGAGATAGGGTCTTACTATCTGGCTGGCCTGAAATTCAGAGCGCTGCCAGTCTCTACCTTTTGAGTGCTGAGATTAAAGGTTTTTCATGCTATCACTGGCACAATTAAGTTTATAAAGCTTATAAAGAATGTTCCAGGTTCATTCTGAGACATGGTCTTTCATTCATAATTTCATTTCTCCTCCTCCTCCTCCTCTTCTGTCTCCTCCTTTTCAGTGTTTTTGTATGTAACATAGGCTCTCTATGTAGCCCATGCTAGCCTAGAACTCATATACCATACAGGCCAGCCTCAATTTCCTAACACTCCACCTCCACACAAAAGCATGAGGAGTTGTTCAGTTGCTCAAAAATGGCCAGGGAGGAGAGACTCAGTCAGGATCCTTGCTCCCACAGCTGGAGCTTACCTGGATGGTCCAGGTCTGAATCCCCCTGCTCCTCCTTCCCTTTCAGTGTGGGGACAGGAGGGACTGTTGATTAACTGACCACAGATTTCTTCACAGTTTTCTTCTTTGAGGTCCCATCTTGTCCTCCTGCTAGGCCTGTATAAACTCCAACCCCTAAGCATGAAGAAAACGTGTTGACAGTCAGCAAGGAAGATGGTAGCCACATATTTTAGCTTCTGCCTTGTTCCACATCTCTGGCTCAGTCTAGCAAGTTCCCTCAGTGGTTTCCAGTTCCAGCCATCTTAACACTGCTGCTCCAGGGTCTTCTCCTTCCTATGGTTCTCCTCAGAACCAGCCTTCTCCAAGAAATCATCCTTGGGGACTAAGCTAAACCCTATGCCTTTAACCAAAGACTTTGAGAATGAGAATGAGGTGCTGTGACTTCCTCCCTGTCAGTCTGGCCTTTTCTCTCAGATCTGAGAAATCAGATTCAGTCAGGCACAACCACCTGCCAACACTCACTCTCTCTGCTTCTGCTCTCCCTATCTGTGGGGCTTGCCCCTTTGCAGCTGTCTTGCTTACCTCTTGACTTGGGTTTTTTTCTGTATTTTAGCTGGCTTTGATCTAGGCAAAGTTAGGTCCTTCAATAGGGAAAGAACAGAAAAATGCAAATTGAATTACAAAACTCTAAAAACCGAGAGGCAGTTTAGTCATGTGAGTCCCATGCAAACATGAGGGCCAGAGTTCACTTTCCAAAACCTACATAAAATGCTGAGTGTGACAGAGCACACTTGTGATCCTGCACAGGAGGTGTGGAAACAGGTGCATTCTTGGGGCTTGTTAGCCAGCCAATCTGAATGGTCAAGCTACAGACCTGTCTCAAAAAATGAAGGTGGATAGCACCTGAAGAATGACACCTGAATACAACCTTTGACCTCCACGTGCATTTGCACAGATGCATGCACAGCTGTACACGTGTGCACTAGCACACATATTTTCTTTTTAGAAGAAGGGGTGCTAGACAATAATAGGTGGGCCTCAGAAAGTTAAATTAGGTTTGATTGCAGCCTTGTTCAACAGGAGAGAGAAAATATGTGGCCACCCTCCCATCCTATTTAGTACCAGTCAATGCAAGGATTGAATGCTTAGAATGGCGCTGAGGCAGGGGGAGACTATGAGATGTCTCAGCGGCTCCAAGCCTCAGGAGCTCAGGAATCCTGAGTTCAACTGGAGGCTGACATGTTGGAGAGAGAACCAACTCTCAACGTGTTCTCTGGCATGTGTTCCCACCCCCAAGTGAGTAAATGTAGTAATACAGTTTGTCACAAATAAGAAAAAGGTAAACTAAAAGAGAACGTGATAATGAATATTTCAAAGTGAAGCCAAGAAAATGGGTGACATCTGAAGTTTCCACACAGGAGGAAGCAGTGGAAAGGCAACTGAAGGTTTCCTGAAATTACATGAAGGCCCGAAGAAAAATAGCACGACTGAAACTGTAATCAAGGAAACTCCCAGAGAGCTAAGAAAGGCCCATGGGAGGAAGGGAGGAAGGAGAGCCTCCTCTCCGGGAAGTCCTGATGGCTGGGCCGGCCAGACAGTGCCCGAGGCAGGACAGTTCATGGGGACCAGGAACCCTGCCAAGCGCACCCCTACAGGAATCCTGGCGTCACAAGAATGCTTTCCACACTTTACTTTCTTCTCTTCTCCTCCTTCTCCTCCTCGGAGTCCTTCTCTTCTTTCTCCAGACAAGACTCGTGGTCATTAGACACACAAAGCGTCAAATCTAGAAGAGAGGAAAGAAGGAAGACTATGTGTCCGAGATAAATTGTTGAATTGAGCTGATCTCAGGAAATCCACGTTCAAACCCTGTCTTCTGAGTTCAGGGATAGTTCCACATAGCCAAGGTCCTACTGAGCACATTCACATACACCCTGTCTTGCCCTCCCCTCCCCCATCTCTCGGGGCCACAGTCACAAGAGTTCCCAGTATAGAATCTGGACTGGGGCAGAGAGTGCAGTGCAGGCTTGGGTTCTGGGGCAGGGGGCTCTCCACGTTCCAGCCCCTACCTTTCCCTTCCCCACTGATGTCAGCTCCATTGTATCCACTCCAGAAACCAAACAAGTTAACCCACTCCTGGGGAAGCAAGAAACAACAATGTCACCCACTTCCCATCAGGCACAGCTTTGCCCTGTCTTCTAGATTCTAGTTATGACAAAGTCTGCACTCATTTTCCAAACCATTATCATTTGAAATATTACATTAGCTTTATCTGAACCTTTAAAGGAGATTAATTACAATCTCTTTTCTAGTTGGTTCATCCTGGAACAAGTGATGAGGAAAAAGAAACTCACATGTCATTCTCTACCCCACCCTGCTCCTTCCAGAAGAATCTGAGGGTAAAAACCATGTTTGTGCTGAGAGAAGACCCCAAGTGTCCAAGGGCAGGGAGAGGAGTGGATGCTGTAGGCATCGGGAACTCTGGTCAGGAAGGAAGGGTGAGCTCTCCTCACTAGGGGAGGGTGAGCTCTCTGGTGCACTAGGGGAGGGTGAGCTCTCAGCTACACTAGGGAAGGCTCCAGCTCCCTGCAGAGGCTGCAGTGTGGCTGCCTGAGGACTGAATGGGGCCCGGCTGGGGTGGGCTGAGCGCTGTCCCACCTGAATACTGGTCTGTTCCGCCCTGCGAGCCATTGCTATGGCTGTTGGTCCTGAGACCTATGACGTCATATAGGCGACACTAATGCGGCCCTGCAGGTTTATTCCTGTTACCAAGGCAACGGCCACCATGTACCCAGAATTCAATAGACCCACCTAGCCCACCTGTAATTTGAATAATAATGCCTATAAGAAGGAGCAGCTGCCCTTTCTCTCTCTTTTTCTTTCTACTCATCGTCCCCAGCCTTCCCCTCACCCCGTTCCCCTTTGTACCCCCATTTAAATAAACCGGCGTGGAGTACTTGGTCTGGTCTAACTGCTTCAGCCCACACCTCCCGGCTCCACCGCGGATCGTGCCTGCCGCCTGCGGATCCCAGCTTCGCGGACCAGGCGGCTCGGGGCCGCGGTTCACTTAGCGGACCAGGTGGCTTGGGGCCGCGGTTCACTCTGGCCGCCAGCCACCCGCGCGGAAAAAACCAACATTTTGTCGAGCCAGCCACGAGACTCTGCAGACCCCGCCGCCGCCGCCGCCACTGCCGCCGCCGCCGCCACTGCTGCCACCGCCGCCCCCGCGGCCAGCCACCGCCGCGCCACCGCCAAGGCAGGGCACCGCCGCGCCACCATCGCTGCCTGCCACCGCCGTCGCCGCACACACATCAAGTGAGTTCCTAGCACTCACCAGGCAGCTCAGACCAGACCAACAGCTCCACGCACCCGGCTACCGGATTGCAAACTTTCACGAACATACACCGGCAAATTGCTAAGGTAACTCTAGTTGGCTAGGGGGATTTCAGCCAAAGGATAGGAATTGGCCAGCCTACCCTGGGTTGAAATTCGTTCCCTAACCCAGCTCACATAACTGGCCCTGGCCAACATTCATTTGCATTAGGACGTTAGCCTTGGGTTAAATTCCCCCACCCCCCGGGAAGTGTTTTCACTGCTGTTTAAGTCCTGGCCAGGCAAGCACTTCCCGCCTCGAGACGCTCCTAGGATCTCACGCGACGGCCTGATTTCCTAGCCTAGCGGGTAATTACGGTATTGCAATATATTCCAGGACGCTGAGATTATATTGGATACCTTTTCCGTAACCCATGGGCAATTCGTCTTCGACGGTACATCCAGGTACCCCACTGGGATGTCTCCTGGAGAATCTCAAATCTCTAAAATTGGCCTCCAATTTGAGGCGATCTAAGCTAATTAACCTCTGTAATAAGGTCTGGATTCAATATAAGCTAGATAATAACTCCAAATGGCCACCTAATGGCACCCTAGACCCTATCATTTTAAGGGATCTTAACACATATTGCCAGCAATCCGGTAAATGGGATGAAGTTCTATATGTCCAAGCTTTCATGTATCTTCGTTCTAAACCATCCCTCTGTTCTGCCTGCTCTCCTTCTCAACTCCTCTTAGCCATGAAACCTACCCACCTCCCACTAGAGGGCGCTACATTCGATCCAGCTGACGAGCCACCCCTAATCAGCCGCAGGCCTCCTGGGCCTGCGAGACCCAAAACTGCAGCTTCAGCCTCTCTCTCTCAACAGGTTCCGGAGTCTACTAATCCAATCTCCCCAGACCCCTCCCCTCCCTCTCTGCCAGCTACAGGTCATTCCAAACACCCTGTACTGGCGCCAACCTTTACCCCTCCTATTACGCGTTCCAAGGCCACAGCCAAGTGCCCAACCACTCCTCCGAGGACACCTGACCCAGCACCGGTCCTTCCTCTGAGGGAAGTGGCTGGAGTTAATGGTTTGGTTAGGGTACATGTTCCTTTCTCGTTGAGTGAACTCTCTCAAATAGAAAGCAGACTGGGTTCTTATACTTCTAATTCCTCTAGCTTTATTAAAGAATTTCAGTACATCACTCAATCCTATAGCTTAACTTTCCATGATGTCCATATGATTCTCACTAATAACTTACTCCCAGAGAAACACAGGCGTGTCTTGGAAGAGGCGAGAGTGCATGCAGACCAGATTCACCAGACAGACAGAACATACCCAATTGGATCTGAGACAGTACCTGACCAGGATCCTCAATGGGATTACAATTCCACAGGTGGTATTTTAGCCAGAGACAGGTTTATTACATGCCTTATAGCTGGTCTCAGAAAGGCAGCCTTAAAGCCAGTAAACTTTGAAAAACTCCAGGAAGTTGTCCAGGACAAACAGGAAAATCCATCTCAGTTTTTAGATCGCCTTACAAAAGCTTTATTACAGTACACTAATCTAGATCCTGAGAATCCAGAAGGTAAGCAACTTTTAATGACTTATTTCTTTTCCCAGAGCTATCCCGACATAAGAGCTAAACTTAAACGCTTGGAGAGGGGGCCCCTAACTCCCCAGGCAGAAGTCTTAGCGCTGGCCTTCAAGGTGTACCATGGGAGGGATGAGAAAGCCCGAAAACAAAAATACCACATGCTGGCAAAGGCTGTCCGACCAGCTCCAGCCACCACCCCGGGCTCCTGGCCTTCTAAGGCCAAACTACCGCCAGCTCCCTGCTATAGATGTGGTCAAATGGGTCACTGGGCGAGGGATTGCCCCAACCCCCGCAAGCCGAAAGGACCATGTCCTGAGTGTCATCGTGAGGGACATTGGGCGATCGATTGCCCTCGGGTCGCACAGAGCAGAAGGCCATCTCGCCCAGATACTCCTCCAACAGACCTCCTAGGCTTGGCTATGGATGACTGAAGGGGCCGGAGCTCTCTTGACCCGACAACACCCATCACCAGCAGGGAGTCCCGGGTAACCATAGTGGTATGCGGACGGCCTATCTCCTTCCTACTGGACACTGGAGCCACCTACTCAGTCCTGGTAGAGTTTTGGGGGCCCACTTCGCCTTCGTGTCTCCCCATAGTCGGGATAGGGGGACAGCCTTACCTTCCTCACCAGACTCCACCACTTAGCTGCACTTTTAGAAACATACCCTTCACCGATTCCTTTTTGATAGTGCCAACTTCTCCCGTTCCCTTATTAGGTAGGGACCTTTTAGTTAAGTTGGGGGCTTCAATTTCCTTTGCCCCCCTCACGCGCCTGAACCCAAGCTCGCCAGCAGTTCCCCTACTTCTCCTTCTAGCCAGTAAATCTACTAACACTAACACTTTATTTCCTCTACCAGCTTCTCAGGTGGACCCCAGAGTTTGGGACGTCCAGAATCCTTCTGTCGCTAGACATCATTCCCCCATTGTTATCCAGTTACTGGACCCTACCAGGTACATCACCCAAGCCCAATACCCTCTCTCTCTTCAAAGCCTCAGGGGACTCAAGCCTATCATCTCTGACCTCTTAAGGAAAAAACTTCTCCGCCCTACCTCTTCTCCCTTCAACAACCCTATACTAGCAGTCAAAAAACCTAATGGTACCTATCGCCTGGTTCAAGATCTCAGGCGCATTAATGCTGCAGTGGTACCTCTCCATCCTGTCGTAGCCAATCCTTACACACTTCTTTCTACTATCCCCTCAGGAACTTCTCATTTCTCAGTCCTAGATCTAAAAGATGCCTTTTTCTCTATCCCCCTTGACACTCAATCACAAAATATATTTGCTTTTACCTGGACGGATCCTGATACCCACTTTTCTACCCAACTTACCTGGACTGTTCTGCCTCAGGGATTCCGAGACAGCCCACACCTATTTGGCCAGGCTCTGGCTTCTGATTTACTCTCTCTATCTCTCCCTAGATCAAAACTTCTTCTTTATGTAGATGATGTTCTTTTATGTAGCCCATCTTTAGAGGTTAGCCAAGCAGACACCTCTACCCTTCTAAATTTCCTCTCCAGTCGAGGCTACAGGGTCTCACCTTCTAAGGTTCAACTGTCTACTCCTCAGGTTACCTATTTGGGGTTAACAATTACCCCAACCCACAAGGCTATTACCTTAGATAGAAAGAATCTAATTCAGTCTTTAACTGTTCCTTCCACAAAGGAAGAGATCTTGTCATTCCTAGGAATGGCTAGCTTCTTACGTTCCTGGGTTCCTTCCTTTTCCCTCCTTTCTCGGCCCTTATATGAGGCAGCATTAGGCCCCACCCATGAACCTCTTCTCAAACCTGTTACTAAGCACTTTCAGAGACTCCAACAGACTCTCCTTAAGGCCCCAGCCTTACACCTCCCTGACCTGACTCGTCCCTTCTCCCTCTATGTAACTGAAAAAGAGGGATTTGCCCTTGGAGTCTTAGGTCACCAGCTAGGACCTTCTTTTGCACCTGTAGCATACCTGTCCAAAAGACTAGATTTAACCATCCGAGGATGGGCACCTTGTATTCGTACCTTAGCAGCTGCTGAACTACTTATTCGAGAGTCAAAGAAGCTAACCTTGGGGTCTCCCATAACTGTGCTCTCTTCTCATAACCTGTCCCAGCTCCTAACTTATAAAGGCTTACAGACTCTACCTCACTCCAGGGTCCTTTCTCTTCAGGTAGTGCTAATAGAAGATTCCACGCTCACCTTCCAATCATGTCCTCCTCTCAATATTTCTAATCTTCTTCCCCGACCTAACACTAACCACTCCCTTTCTCATTCCTGCACTGAGACTTTAGAGCAACTACTACCTCATCCTTCACACATACAGGAGGGCACATTGCCTCAAGCCATTTATACCTGGTACACAGACGGAAGCTCCTTTCTATATGAAGGAACTAGAAAAGCTGGCTATGCCATAGTGTCGGACACCGAGGTGATAGAGGCACAGGCCCTCCCTTCACACACCACGAATCAGCAGGCTGAGCTAATAGCTCTCACTCGTGCCTTTCAATTGGCACAGGGACAATCCCTTAATGTCTATACAGATTCTAAATATGCTTTCCATATCCTCCTGTCCCACGCTGCTATCTGGAAAGAGCGCAGGTTACTTACCACCACAGGAGGATCGATAACTAATGCAAGCCACATTTTAGCCATGCTAAAGGCCTCCCATCTCCCCACAGCTATTGGGATTGTCCATTGCAGATCCCACCAGACGGATGACTCTATCGTCTCCAAGGGAAACAACCGAGCTGATGAGGCAGCTAGGACTGCAGCTCTTAGAGGGCTAAACTCATCTTACCTTCCCCGAGATATCCTCACACTCCAACCCACATCTCTACCTTCTCCTCCTGACACTCGTCAAACTCTATCCTATCTTCACCAACTCTTTCATCCTAACAGCCGAGCGTTATCTTCTTTTGTTAAGTCCTACCTACAGCCTACTCCTGAGGACTTAAGTTTCTTAAAATCTATCACTGCCTCTTGTAAAATTTGTCAGATGTCGGATTCCAACTCGAGATATCGTAGCACCCCTTTCCCTACCCATCAGGCTAGAGGTTCCCTTCCTGGAACTGACTGGCAAATTGACTTTACCCACATGCCCACTGTCAAGCGTGCCAAGTACCTGTTGGTCTTAGTGGACACCTTCTCGGGGTGGGTAGAAGCGTTTCCCACCACTAACAAGAGGGCTCAGACAGTTTCTGATCTCCTCCTCCGAGAGATCATCCCCCGATTTGGTGTTCCAGCCTCTCTTCAGTCAGACAATGGCCCTGAATTTACTTCCCAGGTTTCTCAGATTCTTTCTAAGGCCCTAAACATCCCTTGGCATTTCCACATTCCCTACCATCCCCAATCTTCAGGTAAGGTAGAAAGAACTAACCGCTCTTTAAAAACCACCCTTGCCAAGCTGTCACAGGAACTTCACCTCGACTGGGTAAAACTCCTACCTCTGGCTCTTTTCAGACTACGAGCTCTCCCCAAGCGACCCCTTCTCATCTCACCCTTTGAACTTATGTATGGACGTCCAGTTTTAACTCCTGGTCTTTCACCTAAATGCTCTCCCCTCCCAGACCACCTACTCACCCCATTGCTTTGCCATCTTCATTCTCTCCTATGGAACTTTGCTGACCACCATCTACCGCGGCCACAGACTGTCTCCTGTCCACTTCCTATCAACATTGGAGACCAAGTCCTCTTATCTCCTCCAGATCATCGGCCGCCACCTCTCTCACCCAAGTGGCAAGGTCCTTTTAAGGTGATTCTCGTGACCCCCACAGCTGCTAAACTCGAAGGATTCTCTCATTGGATCCACCTGTCCCACCTTAAACCTTTTATCCCTCTACCTAAAAATGACTGTTCTTCATACACGTCAACCCCAACAGGACCGTGCTCTATTAAACTCCGGAGGACTTCGAGATCATCCACCTTGTCCCCAATTCCAGAACATGAGACTCCACCCCAGCATCCAAGCTCGACCTCATTGGATTAGACATGGGTTTCTTGTCCTACCCCTGCTGTTCTTCATTTCCATCCAGGGCAGCCCTTACATCTGGAGATTCGAGGTTCATGAAACCCCTACAGATAACAAACAGTCTTTCCAAATAGGATCGGGAAACTGCTCCATATCCGGATGCCAAGAACCGGTCCAAATTGCGATCGTTCCTATATCAGTTATCCCATCCAAATATTATGATCTCTATACTTGCTTTCTCTTCGACCAGACAAAAGATTATTGCAGAAGATGGCCGGACGAATATGGGGGCTTCCCATATTGGTCTTGCCAGATACATATGCTAGGATCACGGGTCAATCACTTCTTCTATCAACACCGCAAGACACTTTTCTTCTACATACAAGACCCGTGGGATTCCAGGTGGGAGACAGGAGTTGTTGGTAAGCTCTATCGCAAAAATCAGCCCAGCTCCCCAGTAAGTACCATCCATATTCAGAGAAAGTATATCTCAATCACCCAGCCTCTAGGTATTGAAAAGGTAGGGGAGATAATCAAACATTCCTCCAAGGTCCTCGATTCTTTGACAGCACCCCTCATAAATGGCACTAACTTGTCATTTCGTCTATTGCTTCAAACTTTGACCTCAGCATACCAGCTCCTTAATGTCACCAGGCCTGGTCGCTTTAAAGATTGTTGGTTATGTGTACCCCCAGGAACTGACTCAAAACTATCACTTACAGCTTCTCCAATGATACTGCCAAATAACCTTACCTCACCTTTTGTCAGCTGTCCTGACTCTGATGTCACCATGGCTCCGTACCTTGCCTCTGTCCCTCTCTTTGGCATAGCAAACTGTTTTAAGGCCTCTGGGACACGTTCTGTAGGAACGTTAAGCCCCCTAGACTGTAATAAAACCATAAGCCTTGATATATCATCTCTGCCACAATGCCCTGCAATCCAAAACACGTCAATTCTTTGTGGCACTCGGGTATATCGTCGCCTACCTGCCAGCTGGTCTGGAGTTTGCACATTAATACTCCTTTTCCCTGAACTGGGAGTAATCCAGGGAAATGAGCCTTTGCCAATACCAGTGGTAAATATGATAGCTGCTCGACATGAGAGGGCAGTTCAGATCGTGCCCCTCTTGGTCGCTACAGGAATAGCCATAGGCGTTGGCACTGGTGTGGTGGGAATAACTACCTCTTTGGCCCAATACAATACATTCACTTCCCAGTTTAAAAGTGATCTCCAGGGAATGACTGAAACTGTGCTTACTATCCAAAAGCAGATCGATTCTTTGGCAGCCGTAGTGCTTCAGAACCGACGTGGACTAGATGTCTTCACAGCTGAAAGAGGTGGTCTTTGCCTGTTCCTTCAAGAAGAATGCTGCTTCTATGTCAACCAGTCCGGGATAGTGAAAAACAAAATCCAGGAGCTCCAGTCAGACATAAAAAACTTCAGAGATCGTGAGACCTCTAGTTCTGGGATTTTTGAAAACCCTATATGGAAATGGATACTGCCTTTTGTAACGCCCCTTCTAGTCATCTTTCTCGTGCTGTTATTTGCGCCTTGCCTCATTAATCTCGTTTCTACATTCTTCCAACGGCAAATGCAAAAAATTTCCAACCAAACTATTAATCAGCTTCTGTTACAGAATTACCAGCCGCTGCCCACGGAAGAGCCGCTGTCCACAGAAGTACCTGACACAGAGGGCCCTGATGGTGAAAATCAGCTACGCCCCCAAACTGACGACGCCCCTAGACAGCAGGAAGCAGTTTAAGAGACACGATGCCCTCATTCCCTTTCACCATCGGCTCCCCCCCCCTCTTTTCCTTTCCTTTTTTAATAACAGAAATGGAGGAATGTTGGTCCTGAGACCTATGACGTCATATAGGCGACACTAATGCGGCCCTGCAGGTTTATTCCTGTTACCAAGGCAACGGCCACCATGTACCCAGAATTCAATAGACCCACCTAGCCCACCTGTAATTTGAATAATAATGCCTATAAGAAGGAGCAGCTGCCCTTTCTCTCTCTTTTTCTTTCTACTCATCGTCCCCAGCCTTCCCCTCACCCCGTTCCCCTTTGTACCCCCATTTAAATAAACCGGCGTGGAGTACTTGGTCTGGTCTAACTGCTTCAGCCCACACCTCCCGGCTCCACCGCGAGCTCCGCGGATCGTGCCTGCCGCCTGCGGATCCCAGCTTCGCGGACCAGGCGGCTCGGGGCCGCGGTTCACTTAGCGGACCAGGTGGCTTGGGGCTGCGGTTCACTCTGGCCGCCGGCCGCCCGCGCGGAAAAAACCAACAATGGCTGCCTCCAGCTTCTGGTTGGACTCCTTGTTCTTGCATTTTTTTCTAAAACACAAGGATAGACTTGATGATAAATATGCCTTTAAAAATAGTCAATACAGAAACCTTTAAGTAACTGTAGAGAGCTGTGAGGTGCCACGCCTTAAAGATGGCGCTGGTTTCCGCCTTCTGCCTCCTTGATGGCGAGTGCTCTCAGTCATAAACAAGTCCTCATTTGGCTGTGCCTGCTCAGCTTGCCTGTTTCCGCATTGGAGCTGCCTACCTGCAGGGGCCACGAGGCTTACTGGGGTTGGTCAGCACAAGAGGATTTAAGCCTGTGTGGGTGTTCCCCCAAGAGAGAAGCTTGTTCAAGGATCCTGAATAAACTGCTTGAAGATCTTCCCCAGGTTGTATCTTCCTTGCTGGTCGAGGTTGGGTGCAACAAGTGGTGACCTGTACGGGGAACCTCAATCAAAATCAGAACTTCTTGCAGACAGGGCAGTGCTGGAAAGTTCCAAAGCTAAGGTGGGACCATAAAGACCATGGAAGTAAGTGGCAATAAAGTCTCAGGTATTGAGTGAGGAAGTTCGCGGCAGCAGAGAACCGAAAGTAAAAGGATGCTCGCGTAAAGGCAAACTGAACACAAAAGATCTAAGATGGGAACTTCTCAGTCTTATCCAATTTTTCTGGCTCTTCAAGAGCTACTTTTGTCAAAAAAATCTCAAAATAAAGAAGAGTACACTAGAAAGGTTCTTGAACGAGTGCAATACCATTGCACCTTGGTTCGCATTTTCGTGAAACCTAATGGTGGCGTGCTGGGACAAGTTAGGAAAAGATCTGGATTTTGCCTGGGACCAAGGAACGTTAAAGCCCAGAGGCCGACTCATGTGGAGGCTGGTGTGTAGTTGCCTCGAAGACCAGGGATGCTGCAAAAGGGCACTAGAGAAGGTGCAGGTTGCCCTCGAGATGCTCCAAGAGGAGAGATCTGAGGGAATAGGAAGCAAGGGAGAGATGGAGACAGAATGGTCAGACACTGATGAGGGACTACAGGCTTTGATAGAGAGGGTAGAAAAACAGTCTCTGAGAGAGAAATGGAGGATGGGGGAGAAAAAGCTACGGCTTAGGGAGGAGGAAGATCCCCCCCGGGAAGATACCATCTGCCCCCCTTCCTTACAATTGTGTGGAGGGCAGAAGCAGAGGCCCCAGACGTTCATTTTGTCCTGAGGTCTGGAGAGCCATATGAACTGAGTTTCACATGGCTTATCCAGTTTTTCAAGATGCCCAAGGCAATAGATATGAGGAGCCTTTAGATTTTAAGGTTATTAAGTCCTTGGCTGAGTCCATAAGAACATATGGAATTACAGCTTTCTTTACTATAGCTCAAGTTGAAGCCCTGAATAGACACTGCATGACTCCTAGTGATTGGAGTGGATTAGCTCGAGCATGCCTAAGTCCAAGACAGTATTTGGATTGGAAAGCCTTTTTAATTGAGTATGCCAATGAGTGGGCTGCTGCTAACCAGGTGGCCAGAAATCCAGCATGGGACAGAGTTATGCTGCTTGGACAGAGACGTTTTGCCAATCAACAGACAGGATACCCAGTACAAGTCTTTGAACAGATAAATCAGATTTCTATAAAAGCATGGAAGTCTTTACCCAACAAAGGAGAAGTGAGTGGCAACCTCACTAAGGTACTGCAAGGCCCCATGGAACCATTTTCAGATTTCGTTGCCCACCTGGTAGAAGCTGCAGGGAGAATCTTTGGTGACCCTGATACTGCTATGCCACCAATCAAGCAGGTTGTCTATGAACAGTGTATGAAGGAGTGCAGGGTCACTATTACCCCTTATAAGAATAAAGGACTTGAAGCATGGATGAAGGTTTGCCGAGAGATAGGAGGGCTGCTGACTAATGCTGGCCTTGCAGCTGCTGTGGTTCAGTTGACTCAGAGCAAAAGAGGAAGTTCTGGTGCTTGCTTCAAATGTGGCAAACAAGGGCACCTTAAAAGGCAATGTCCTGAAAAGGCAAGTACAGACAGCACAGGAAACAGCCAATGCCCTAGACAGCCAGGGCTGTGTCCCAAGCACAGGAAGAGGAACCATTGGGCGATTGAGTGCTGCTCAGTAAAAGACATCAATGGCCAGCCTATTAATCAAGGTTATGGTGGAGCTCGTCCAAAAAAACGGACAGCGGGGCCCAAGACCCCAGGGCCCACAAATATATGGGGTAGTAGAGAAACAAGACAAAGAGTGGAGCCAAGAGAGATGGCCGTCCCTTTGAAATCCGAAGGACCACCGAGAGCCACTGCGGGTTCCGCAGGACTGGACCTCCGCTCCACCACCAGATTCATATTAACACCTGAAATGGGGGTCCAATTAATAGAGACCGATTTCAAAGGACTCCTTGAACCTGGCACAGTTGGGTTACTCCTAGGAAGGTCATCTTCAGCTCTGAGAGGACTCAGAGTTCACCCAGGAGTTATTGATCTGGATTATACTAGGATCGTGAAAATCATGGTGGAATCCCCTAAAGGGATCTCTGCTATTTCTCCTGGGAATCAAATTGCCCAGCTACTTTTACTACCTACTCTTCAGTAACGCTTTGCAACCCAATCTAAAGAAAAAGGGAAAAGTGGCTTTGGATCCACAGGAACGGATTTAACCTTTTTATCTTTAGATTTAGATCAAAGATCAGTTTTGGAGCTAAAAGTAGATGGTAAAAAGAATCTGGGCCTTTTAGATACAGGTGCAGATAGAAGCATCATAGCTAAAAAGGATTGGCCTGCAAGCTGGCCATTACAAGCTTCCTCTCAAACTTTACAGGGACTTGGTTATGCAAAAGCTCCAGATATGAGTGCAAGACAATTGACATGACAAGATCAGGAGGGACATTCTGGAGTTATGCAACCCTATGTGCTAGAATTGCCAATTCCCTTTGGGGGAGAGACTTACTGAAAGATATGGGTTTTAAATTGAGTGATGAATATTCTGATACTACAAAAAGAATTATGCAAGGTATGGGTTACGTCCCTCGCCGTGGAATAGGGAGGTATTTACAGGGCCATACGAGCCCTATACCTGTTCAACAGAGACAGAAAAAACAAGGCCTTGGTTTTTCCTAGGGGCCACTGAGGAAGGTATTACTATTACCTGGAAAACAGAGGAGCTGGTATGGGTTCCTCAGTGGCCGCTCTCCTCTGAAAAATTGGATGCTGCCAAGACCCTGGTAGCTGAACAATTGTCCCTGAATTTAACCATCTGTCTCTCCATGGAATACACCCATTTTCTTAATTAAAAGAAATCAGGGAAATGGAGGCTGTTACACGGTCTGCGTGCCGTTAAGCAACAAATGCAGATTATGTGCCCAATACAGTGAGGGCTTCCACTTCTCTCATCCTTGCCTGCTTGCTGGCCCATTATAGTGATAGATATAAAAGATTGGTTTTTTTCTCCATTCCTTTGTGTGCCAAGGATAGTGAAAGGTTTGCCTTCACCGTCCCGTCTTGTAATCATGAGGAGCCTGATCAGAGATTAGAGTGGGTGGTCATACCACAGGTTATGGCCAATAGCCCCACAATGTGCCATTAAGACAAAAATTTCCCGCCTTAAGATGCGTCCATTATATGGATGATATTTTGTTAGCTCCCAAGGATGAGCAAGTTTTAGATCAAGCCTATGAAGACTTAGTTAAATTATTAGGGCAGCAAAAATTATTTATTGCTCCAGAAAAGGTGCAAAAGGATAAAATTGTAAATTATTTAGAAGCGAGGATAAGTGAGAAACAAATTGTTCCTCAAAAGATTGAATTGAGGAAAGATAGCTTGAAGACTTTAAATGATTTTCAAAAGTTACTAGGAGATATTAATTGGATTAGGTGTTATTTGAAGATGCCAAATTATGAATTGAAGCCATTATATAATATTTTGATAAGTGATTAGGCATTAGATTCGCCTAGGCAGTTAACTATTGAAGCAAGAGAAGCCTTACATAAGGTTGAGGAAAGGCTACAGAATGCATTTCTATGTAGATGGAACGAGGGTCAAGCCATTGTTCTGTGCATTCTTCCCACCTATAATCAGCCTACAGGGCTATTATGGCAGGATGGATGACTATTTTGGATTTATCCTAAAATTTCCCCAGCAAAATCAATAGAATATTACCCTACAGCAATTGCTACGTTGGCTCAGGTTGGAATTCAACAGAGTTTACAATTTTTTGGCATGCCTCCAGCTTCGCTCAAAGTGCCATATTCCCGTCAACAGGTTAAGATCTTATGTGGCACTGTGGATGAATGGGCTATATTGCATTGTGGGTTTGTTGGGTTGATAGATAATCATTATCCAAAGCACCCACTATTGTCATTTTTCAAGGAACATTCTGTGGTCTTTCCGAGGATAACCTCCCCTTGTCCACTTAAAGGGGCACCAAATGTGTTTACAGATGGTTCTAAAACAGGCTGCAGGGCCTATATGATTGAATATAAAAACCCTGTATTATGTCAATTCCAACCGGGATCCCCCCAAATTGTTGAGTTGAAGATTGTTATTGAGATATTTAAAAATGTTCTTTTGCATTTTATTTGATTTCTGATTCAGCTTATGTAGTGAATGCAGTGAAGATTTTGGAATTGCCAGGTCCCATTAAAATGAGTAGTACCGTGTGTGCCTTGTTACAAGAACTGCAGAAATTAATTTGGCTAAGAAAAGAATGTTTTTATATACAGCATATTAGAGCACATACTGGCTTGCCTGAACCTTTGAGTGAAGGAAATGATATTGTAGATCATTGGACTAGAATAGAGTGTGTTTTCCTAAGCTCATCCCTGGATTAAGCTAGACAATTTCATCAGCAGTTTCATGTGAATACTAAGACCCTTCAACAGAAGTTCCATCTGTCTAGAGCAGATGCCAGACAGGTGGTCTTAGACTGACCACAATGAGTGGTTTATACTCACCCACCTGGTGTTGGGGTGAATCCTAGAGGATTGCTGCTATTAAAAATATGGCAGATGGATGTTACACATATTTCAGAATTTGGAGCCTTAAAATATGTTCATGTGTCTGTGGACACCTGCGCGGGCATTATTCATGCCACCCGTTTGAGCAGGGAAAAGGCTCGCAATGTCATTGGACATTGTTTAGAAGCCTGGGTGGTGTGGGGAAAACCACAACAGCTAAAGACATAATGGACCAGCCTATACCACACAATCATTCATTACCTTTTGTAAACAAATGGATATTCAACTTAACCATGGCTTACCCTAAAATCCTCAGGGACAGGGCATTGTAGAGCATGCTCATGCTCATCGTACCCTGAAAAATGCTTAATATAAGAAAAGTGGGGAATAGGTCATGGCAGGACCCACAAGGAAAGAATATCCTTAGCCCTTTTTACCCTTAATTTTTTAACTTTGGATGGTGATGGCCTCTCTGCTGCTGATCGACATCAGTGCCAAGGGGGGAGGTTTGAAGGGCTATGTCAAATGGAAAGATGTGATCACTGGATTGTGACATGGCCCTGATACAGTGTTGGCATGGGTGAGGGGTCTGTTTGTGTGTTTCCCCAGAATCGTCAAGAACCGTTGTGGGTCCCTGAGAGACTTACAAGAAAGTGCAATAAAAATGAAGATTCTGTTAATGTTGGTGATCATCAGCCTGACCTGGACACCAGTGCAGGCAGAGCCACGATGGGGGATTCTGTCGGTGTTCCTGAGACCCATGCCGATACATCATGATGGTAAAGTGTATCCCCACTTTTTTAGTACTAATAAGAGTCTAGATTTGTCCTTTTGCCTTTGGATAAAGAGTTGGCTAGTATTATGAAAATAGAAATTTTAGTTTGGTAGGAAGTTTATTCCTTTTTAGGATAAGGAATATTAGTGATAGTAGTAATTGCATATCCTTATATAATCAATCTGCAGCCTGGTTTGATGCTTCCACAACATCTACCACATATAAGGCCAATGCTTCTTGGGTGAGTGGATGGTGGCCTGCAAAAGGTGAGTTTGAGAAGCCGGTACCCCACAAGCCTAAGTGGGCTCTCTATTGTTCTAGAAAACGAGAAGGTTTTCTTCTGTGGACAGGATGTCAATCAAAAACAGTTGTTTAGACAAATAAGGAATATTTCACCTTTTCACCAGGAATTAGTACCGGCTACAATAGAACATTTGCAGGAAGAAATTTTACTGACCAAGATCCAGTTCAAATGACTACCTCCAATCCTGTTGATCTTTGGCTGTTATGTGGTATTAATGGTAGCTGTACTGATCTAACCCCTTTTGTGATGATAGGGGGTGGTGTTCATGGGGTGGCCACATTTAGTTGGTCTTCCTCTGAGCCTTTTGGTAATTGGCTTGATCCTGATGCCCCTAGATCTACAGCAGGTACTAACCCTGTCTCGAGAGAGGTGGGGCCTTTTAATCTTAATGTTACCTTTCTTCCCACCCCTGTATGTGTATGGCCACCTTTTGTGTTTATTGTAAGTAAAAGCAGTGTTCAAAATTTAGAAAGTTTAGAATGTAATGAGATCTGTTTTTATGCCCAGTGTTGGGAAGCAGAGCAATTTCCCATTGCCATAGTTGCCCGCATGCCCAGATGGATTCCTGTGTCTGTGGATGCTGGATTGACTACTGGACTGTCATCCTGGATTGCTGCCGCCATGAATCATCTAAAGGAGTGGGCGGGAATGGGAGCCATGGCTGATCTCTTGTTACTTGTCTCCTTTGTGGGCCTGTGGTGCCTGTGCAAGATTAGGTTTGGTCAGAAAGGGCATGTAGCTATGGTTATCCAGGCATTCACAGCCATTGAGGCAGGACAGTCCCTCCAAGCATGGCTTACAGTCATGCACAAAGAATAAAAGTATATCCCCAGGCCTGCTACACCTTGATCTGCAACTAGCATCCAGGATCCTTGTGGCTGTGGTGATTACTCAATGACTGGATTCTTGTGAGTCCTCTAAATAGGCCCACTGCCTTTTGAGGAATACCACTGGTAATCCAGTGCCCCGGGGTAGTGCTGGTGGGGATGCCACTCACAGAGCTTAAGACAGAGGCACCTCCCCCATGGGAGATCTTCTATGTTATGCAGGGATTACACCTCTCATAGTACAAGGTTTTGTTATTGTCCCTGAGCGCTATTAGAGTGGACTTCTTGAGGATGGGCAACTTCCCTTCCCCTGACCAATCTAAGACATGGAGCCTTGAGGACGACAAGGTAATCCGACGATGGGTAAGGAAGGGGCTTGAAGGGTCGATCCTAAGACAGAGATGGCTACCTATGCTCAGCTTACCTGGTGTGCTACTGGGTTGATTGGATGCCTTTATTTAAATAAAAAAGGGGGAACTGTAGAGAACTGTGAGGTGCCACGCCTTAAAGATGCTGCCTTCTTGATGGCGAGTGCTCTCAGTTATAAACAAGTCCTTATTTGGCTGTGCCTGCTCAGCTTGCCTGTTTCCACATTGAAACAGCCTATCTGCAGGGTCCACGTGGCTTACTGGGTTGATCGGTACAAGAGGATTTAAGCCTGTGCGGGCGTTCCCCCCTCCCCCCCTGAGAGAGAAGCTTGTTCAAGGATCCTGAATAAACTGCTTGAAGAAGATCTTCCACGGGTTGTCTTCCTTGCTGGTCGAGGTTAGGCGCAACAAGTAGCTAATAATTTTCCATTAGTCAGTATGGAGCTAGAGAGATGGCTTTAGAGTTAAGGTTGCTCCTCCAGAGGACCCAAGTAAGGTTTTCAGCATCCAAGGCAAACAACTCATTACCATATGAACTCCAGCTTCAGAGATCTGAAGTGTTGAGTCTCTGTAGCCTCCTGCATATATGTGCTCATGCCCACAATTAAAAATAAATCTTTTTTAAAGGAAAATAATTAATAATATTTGACCTATGATCCTAACATATAACTATCTACCCCCCAGACACTTTTGGTTTTTGAGGCAGGATTGCACACTGTAGCTCAGTCTGGCCTAACACTTTCTTAGAGCCTATTGGCCTCAAACTTACAGCAATCCTCCTGCCTCAGCTTCTGGAGTGCTGAATTATAAATTTGAATCATCACACCTGACTTAGACACTATCTCAGCTACAGGTGTTTCAGTTCCTGAAACTGACACACACTCTGTTCTTAGTCTTTTGGGGCTCTCCTTCCCAATGTCATTTGGTGCCCTCTTCACAGTTATTTGAATTAAAAGAAGACAGAAGTTCAGGTGACTCCCCTTTCAAACCCTCACAGGTTCCTCTAAGCCCAGCAGTTTAATACTCGATTGAATAGAAGGGCCACAACAACCATTTCTTTTCCCAACTCTATAATTCCAAAGACCATCTCGTTGGGCTGTGGGACCTCTGCCCAGCTTAAGGCTAGTTAAACCCAAAATGAATATAGGGAGGAAGTATGATTTAGCTAACCACTTTGCTTCTCAACTAGGGAAGACTTTGTCTCCCAGAAGACAATGTTTGGGGACAATCATTTGGCTGTCACAACTAGAGGAGGACAAGACACAGGTAGAAGATGCTGCAGTGCCCAGAGTTGTTGCTAACAACTGCATGTAGATCAGCCCTCCACAGCAGGGGATTATGTGAACCAAGAGGCCCACTGTGCTGAGACTGACAAGCCCTGGGTTAACCTGGGTCCTTGCAGCTGCAGATCCAACTGATTAGAACATGGTGTGGTGGTGTCTGCCCATAGTCCCAGTATTTAGGAGGTTGGGGACAGAAGGAGCAGAAGTTCAAGATCATCCTTAATGTGAGTTTTCAGGCCAGCCCAGGGTATATGAGACCTTCTCTCTCTCTCAAAAAAAAAAAAAGAATCACAGAAAGAAACCCATTTCCTGTATCACAAGAGATGTCCCAGGTTTGCTCACCACTGTAGCTAGCTCCAAAGACAGCTCCTGGAAGTTCTTCAGCATGTGGACCGAGATCCATGCATGAGAAACTGTTTCTCAAAAAAATGTCACATGGTACTTCGACTGTAATAAAAGGTGGTATTTGGATTTCTGCCCTTCTCTCTGCCTCTCCCTTATCAGAAACTGCAGAGAGAGACCAGAGGATCCACAGGGAAGATGCTGGAGCTCATCTATGCCCTGAACCCTGGCTCACCTACCCAGCTCTCCCTACTATTCCTCTATTCTGACCTCAGGAACCCCAGGCAAAATGTACTGAGCAAAACAAAAATGCCCTGCTGGGAAGCAAGTGTATCTCACTACAAGCTCATCTTGCCACATCAGTATTTATCTTATCTCCATATCTGTCACTCCAGTTAAGCAACCGCTGGCTACATCTGTTTCTAACTCTGAATGTGTTAGGATGGAGATGTTCCTGCTTAGGCCAGAACCAGGAAACTCACCAGCAGGGAATCAAGAGGAGAAGCAAACAGAAAGTACTAACCCAGGTCAGGATCAGATTCTATCATGCCTGGCCACCTGAGGAAGGAAAGAGGGATGGGAGACAAGGGGTTATGATCAGAACACAAGCTCAACATCATGCACACATGGAAAAGACCAAGATGTTTGGTAGAAGATCAAAAACTATACCCCGTTAATCCCCACTGGTGTTCACGACCAAATGACTGACATGATGTCCAGCAGAATAAAAGAGGTCTCAGTCATGCCAGCAAATCCAGGGTAACAGTCAGAAAAGAGGCTGACTCCTCCTCCTTCCCATCCCATTGCAAGCCCTCAATCTCAACTGTTAAAATGCCTTGAAGCAGGGTTTGGTGGCATGTACCTTATGATCCTGCACTAGGGAAACTTATGCAGGATTTCCAGTTCAAGGGCAGCATTGTCTCAAAAACAATGCAAAACAAAACTAAGAAATTCCCTTCTCCCTCTTTTATATCCACTCACTGCAGCAGCAACAGACCTGTGTTTCCATCCCATCCCACCTCCACCCTGAAACCTGGTCTTCCAAAGCCTTACATCTCCACCCTCATCTTTCTCTCACTGATGCTCTTTCTAATGCAGGCACCAGATCTACAACAATGGACTGCCATACCCTTCCTCCTTGCAGGAGTTCACCACCCCCAAGTTCAGGAAAGACGGTGTCTGTCATGGTGCCCTACCATGGGTAACCGTATTGCTTGGCCCAGATGATGGATCTGGGAACATAGGAGGCATAGACCACATCACTCTCACAGCCTGCGCAGCTCTCCTCAGGAATGTCACAGCGATTGTGATTCAGATCTGCCAAAAGAGAAGAAATGCAGAAACAGGAGACTCAATGGGTGAAACTAGGGTGCAGGCTGCCGGTGGGGAGAACAAAAACCCAGAGAGAAAATGCAGCTAGCGCCAAGAGAAGGAGTGCTGCCTCCAAAAAAAGAGATTCCAAACTCCTGCTCACATCCCAGAGTGGCTCTGCGCCCCTGGTGGGGCAGTGTGTGGGGGGGGTCGCTTCTCTGAGAGGCTTTTGCACCTGTAAAATAAGTGTGCTGACCTAGATGGCCATAATCTCTCCCAAACTGTCTCAAACATTCTAGAAGGAGTGCTCAGCTCATTGGCTCCTTCTCAGCTGCCTTTCCCAGCACGCCACATGTGTCTCTCTGTCTGATACAACACAACACTAATATTGCAGGCAGTGCGGTAGGAGCAGGCAATGCTGGCAGAGATGGGAGTCACTCAGTGTACATGCAAAGCTGCCTGGTCCCCCCACATCTTCCTGCCATCCTTCATGCCAGATCCATCCACAGAACAGGCAGAGCCTTCCTTCCCAGAGCCCACAAGGACCCTTCAATGTCAGCTACAACTAAGTTGCACTTAGTTGAAAGGAGACATGATGGAAAAAACAGAGGAGCAATAAAAACTCGGGGGAACCATTTCCACTCCTTCCTACCTGGATTCTGGTCACAAGACCAGTCTCCCGGGAGGACTGAGGGATCAATGTTTCCAGGTAGCTGCCGCCACTTCTCACACTTTGAAAAAGAACACTGGGCCCAGATGACACAGTGGCCTGTGATAGGAGAGAAACTGGGGTGAGAAAAAAACATGCCCTTCCTTCTGCCATCCAACAAATTTCAATACACTTTTCCACCAGCCCCTGAATCATATCTCAGAGCCTGCAAACTGATGAGTCAAGTCTCTGAATGATAATCGGCAGAGTGAAGGCTCAGAGACAGCAATTCACTGAAGGCCAGCCCAACCTGGTGACAGAGAACTAAAGCTTTCCATCGTAATCTCTACCAAACATAAGTGACATTCTCTGTATTAACATCGAACAAAAAGTTTGCCTCAGTTCAGCAGTTAGGAGTGTGCACCCCTCTTCCAGGGTTCAGTCCCAGCACCCAGCTCACTAACACCCTAACTCCTCTGTCAGTGGATCTGGTGTTCCCCCTTCTACATCAGGGGACCTGGTGCTCCCCCTTCTACATTAGGGGATCTGGCACTCTCCCTTCTACATCAGGGAATCTGGTGCTCTCCCTTCTGGCCTCCATAGGCACTTTACTCATGTGCACAAACCCACATTCCTGCACACACATACACAAATTAAAAATTAGAGAGGAAAAAAGCATGTTAAAGGTTGCCTTACAGGGAGGGGGAAACCAGAAAGGGGTGTAACATATAAAATGTAAACAAAGAATATATTTTTAAAAAAGGTTGCCTTAGAGCTGCCAGTGTATCTCACTGTTCTGCATAATATTTTAACGTTTGCAAAGCCCCATGAGTCTATCCTATTATCATAAAGAAACAGAAAGCTTGGAGACAGGAGACTACTTTCCTTGAAAGCAAGAGCTGAGTTAGATCCACACACTACCCATCTAAAAAAATGCTGGGCATGGTGATGGGTGCTCATGACCTAGAGAGACAGGGGGACCCTAGGGCTCAGTGGCTACCTGGGTTGGTGAGTTCCAGGCCAATGGCATGTACCCTCTCCCTCTCCCTCTCTCCCTCACTCTGAAAAAATACAATAAAAAAATTTTTGAAGGTGGATGGTGTCTGAGGTTACCCCCTTGCCCAGCATCTTCCTGGGTCTGATTCTCTGACATTGCACTAGTGTTCTCTAAACACTACCCTGCATCTTTTGTGCACAATATTCATAATTCTTATCCAACTCTCATTAGATTTATCTTTCTATTATCAAATTACAAGCTTACACTTGCAGGGCTGAGATGCCTCAGTGAGAGGCACACACTACCCTTACAGAGGGTCTGAGGGCCTGAGTTCAGTTCCCAGGACCTACCCACACTGGGCATCTCACAATTGCAGCCCCAGAGGACCCTACTTTCTCATTGGGCCTCAGAAGGCACTACATTCATGCATACAAATCTACATACAATATACATGCATACACATTGAAAAATAAAATAAATCTTTAAAAAATGACAAAGTTGAATCCTTTGGGATTGATCCTCCCTCATAAGACACAGGTCTGGGCCCAGAATTTCTCTCTTAACCATTTACTTTGGGCTCCACTCAGAGGACATAGCTTTCTTTCATCAACTACTTCTCAAACCTCCACTTCTATCTCTCTGCTAAACCTTTCACTGTGTTCTTTGAAACTTTGCAAGCTTGAGAAACTATTCAAAGAGCATCAGCCTCTTCTGGGAACTCCATCTCCTTCTATGTGTGTGCTCATATGTGGGCCTATACAGATCAGGGGCTGAGAGCCAGCATTCCCCACTATTATGGTCGATCTTACTGTTTTTGTGTGTAGGATTTGGAGGTTATGTGCATATGTGTGCACACACTCAAGTGTTGGTACATGTATACACATGTACATATAATACACATGTACATATAATAACAGCAAAGAAGGACTGGGTATAAATCCTGCACTTTTACATTTTTAGTATTTATACCAATGAAAACCTTGATTTTATATCGAAATAAAATCTGTATAAAATAAGAATTTATACCTTGAACATAATAACAATTTCTGTAATATAAATCTCAAAACAAGATTTTAGTATCACCGAGACAGATTTTTCGCTTAATATTTCAGAATCTAGTCTTTTGGAGGTCTCCCTTATTTTGACCTCTTTCCGAGAGGAACAATATAACCATAAAGTTTAACATCATATCCATTATAATAATCTAAACAATTTAAAATAAATGAAATAAGCCATCTGTAACTTAAACCCAGAATTCCCATATCCACCACCTTGAGTGTCTTGTGAAAACTTATTTTCCCCACCAGGGATCATCAGAACTCAAATATTTCGTCTTTTTTTGGTCTAACATGGCAGGCTTGAGTCATGTGACCTGATTTTGGTGCCACAGAGAGAGAGTTGCTTTTCAGTCGGTCTAAAGTCCTAACAAAATCGTCAGTCATCTAAGTCCGAGAACACAGAACAATATACAAAACAACACAGAGAAGAACAATAGACATAGACATATGACACATAGACAGCCTAACCCTGCCACCATCAGGCCTTTAGATTCAAGAACCCAGAGCAAGGAAGATCAACATACAATTTGCCCCTAGAGGGGCCCAATTTACCAGATTTCAGCAAAACTTGGCTCCTGCCGTTACTGCATTGCTGTTTACAGGTGGAGAAGAGCCTTATTCAGCACTCCCCAGGCCGTAAAGCTTCCTCCAGATCCCAGCGGTCTCAACTTTAACATGGCTGCCAGTCAAAATTACCACCCCAGGTGCATGTAAGCAAAACAAAAAGTTCAGACAGGCTTCAAGGAAACAGAAACTAGGGCCCGCCTCCTGCGGGACCTCCACACCAGAAAAAGAACAGAATCAGACGACGAAGGGGACCTGAAGTCTCTCGGTTCTCTAGAGTTTCAAATTCCTCATCAGCACCCCGACGGGAGAATTCCAAGTGTCCTTGGGTCTCCCTCCAGTCCCCTGGAACACCTTCTGGGGTGGCAGTCAGTTACACCTCAACACATCTGTTAGTAATGCCTCCCTACTTTCCAAATGGGGGACCTTTCAAAAGAAAAATGGGGATGCCCCTAGAACCCCATGCCTCGGAAGGTGACACCCCAGATCACTCGCGAGAAATGTTCTTGATTCTACAACAAGAGGATTTTTATTCCAGAGCCTCTGGGGATCATAGCCATACACCATGCAGGGTAAAAGACTGTGAACTACGAGTGCAGAATCAGGACAGCTTTTATAGGCTTACAACAGAACCCACCTAATTCAAACCACTCCATAGCTCCTAAGCCAATCAGTTTAAATTATCCAAGCCTCTGTTCTCTGAGAACGTTCTTCCTATAGAATCCAGATAGAAACGAGTAAGGTCATTTCTGCTTATGTGGCACCACATACACATTTCCTATTAAGGGGCCAGGGTCACGCACAGGGTTACATATGTATTTCCTGTTATGCATTTCCTGTTATGGGGCCAGGATTACGTATTCAAAGCCCCCCCCCCAACTAGTAGTAGGTGCTTCGGGACCTGAGTGCCTGCCAGGCACGAGCCCCGCAGCCCACGCAGTGATCCTGCCTGCTCAGCTGTGCTCGCCCTCACCCCAGCTGCTCTGCAGAGGCGAGACGGGAAAGGACGCCAGGGACATTCCCAGCCTTTGGCTCGCAGCTGGACCCTGGAGGCAGGTGTGATGTGTGCATTCCTTGGCTAACAAACAGAGGGCTAAACTTCTGCTTCTTGGGGGTCATTTAAGACATAGACATGGGGGATTCTTAGCCTGTAATTCTGATCCTTTCATTAGAACACCCCAATATGGCTCTGTACAACTAGGGAAAAGAAATCAAGAAGTGTGGGGCTAGGTAGTGTCACCGAAATGGAGAAGAGAGGGATAGTTTTCATCCATGATATTATCTGCTGGGTCAGGGTCCACAGAGCCTGCAGTATGTCTTATCTGAGGCCTATTTCTCAAATGGGAGGGTTCAGAGAGAAATAGGAAGCTTGAGCCTGTTCTTTCTCACCACTGTCATAGGATAATACAGTAGGGTATATAATCAGAGAGTTAGTGCTATGGACAGTGTCAGGAACTGGAGTCTGTGGAATCAATGATGAAGACTGGGTAAAGTTGTAGAAGGTGAACAACTGTTAAGGGTGAACTGTATTCTCTCTCTCTCTCTCTCTCTCTCTCTCTCTCTCTCTCATTCTGTCTGTCTCTCTGTGTGTGTGTGAGAGAGAGACAGAGACAGAGACAGAGAGACAGAGAGAGACAAAGTAGGTATGTGTGTAAGCATAACTGTATATGTGAGTGTGTGTTTGTGTGAGTGTGTGCATATGTGTGTGCACATGTGCAGACTCAGGTACATACATATATAAGTAAGTGTGTGCTCAAGAATGTAGAGTTCAGAGGACACCCTCAGGCATTATGAATAGGACTCCTTCCAACTTGACTACCAACCTGGAGTATCTTTGCTTTGTTTCTTGGTATTTTGATATGTGGGAGAAGTTTGTTGCTTTGGTTTGGTTTATTTTGGTTTTGTTTGGTTTTTTTTTTTTTTTTTAGATATTTTTTCCTTTTTTTAAATTTTTTAAATTATTTACATTTGCTTTATTTATTTACATTTCAAATGTTAACCCCTTTCCAAATTATTCCACCGACCCCCTCCCCCTACCACCACCTCTTCCCTACTCACCATCCACAGCACCACCACCACCACCCCCGCAATTTCCTGACTTGCATTCCCTATACTGGGGAATTGAGCCTTCACAGGACTAATGACCTCTACTCTCATTGATGTCTGAATGCATCTTCTGCTGCATATGTAGAATGGTCATCTTCTGCTACATATGTAGCTGGAGGCGTGGGTCCTTCCATGTGTACTCTTTGGTTGGTTACTGAGACCCTGAGAGCTCTGCGGGTATTGGTTGGTACATATTATTGTTCATCCTGTGGAGGTGCAAGTCACTTCAGCTCCTTGCATCCTCTCTCTAGCTGCTCCATTGGGGACACTATTTTCCTTCTATTGATTGGGTATGAGCCATGGGTGTTTTGATCCACTTTCCAATAAGGATCAAAGTGTTCACAGTTTGATCTTCCTTCATCTTGAACTTCATGTGGACTGTGACTTGTATCTTGGGTATTCCGAGCTTTTGGACTAATATCCACTTATCAGCGATTGCATACCATGTGTGTTCTTTTGTGATTGGGTTACCTCACTCAATATGATAGTTTCTAGCTCCATACATTTGCCTAAAATTTTCATGAATTCATTGATTTTAATAGCTGAGTAGTACTTCATGTGTAAATGTATTACATTTTCTGTATCCATTCCTCCATTGAGGGACATTGGGGTTCTTTCCCACTTCTGTCTGGAAATAAGGCTGCTATGAACATAGTGGAGCAACCTTCGAAATGCTAAATTCATTTTCCATTCCAGTCATATGAATTGCAATATCAAAAGTCATGACTGCATACACACATATACATGGAAGATGAACAACGCTCTACTCAATGACAACTTAAGGAAGGAGTAACGAAATTAAAGACTTTTTAGAATTTAATGAAGATGAAGGTACAACACACCAAATCTTATGGGACACAATGAAAGCAATGCTAAGAGGAAATCTCATAGTTCTGAGTGCCCCCAAAAAGAACCTGGAGAGAGCATTCACTAGCATACAGAAAGCACACCTGAGAGCTCTAGAAAAAAAGAAGCAAATACTACCAAGAGGAGTAGATGGCAGGAAACAATCAAACTCATGTCTGATATCTATGAACTATAAACAAACAAACAAAAACTATACAAAGAATCAACAAAACCAGTAGCTGGTTCTTTGAGAAAATCAACAATATAGATCAACCCTTAGCCAGACTAACCAGAGGGCACAGAGACAGTATCCAAATTAACAAAATCAGAAATTAAAAGGAAGATATAACAACATAACCTGAGGAAATGTTCATGATGCCTTACACATACACAAGTAACTACAGGCAGATGAAAAATCCTATGTTAGGCGAAATAGTATTGAGGCAATTGCACATCAATTAATTATTAAATATCAGATATTTTCTTTTCTTTTCTTTTCTTTTGTTTTTGTTTTTGTTTTTTTGTTTTTTGGATCTGGTTGTTTTTTTTTTTTTGAGACAGGGTTTCTCTGTAGAGCCCTGGTTGTTCTGGAACTCACTCTGTAGACCAGGCTGGCCTCGAACTCAGAAATCCGCCTGCCTCTGACTCCCAGAGTGCTGGGATTACAGGCGTGCGCCACCACCGCCCGGCTCAGATATTCTCTTTGGAATACCTTTTGTCAAGTATTTACTCACATCAAACAATCAGAAAATCATAAAACACTGGCTAAGAACAATGAAGACTTAGTGGGTATAGCTTTCATTGCAGTCTATTAAGCCTTTGGAATTGTTCTCTGAGAAAAGTATTGCAGAGTTTGAAGTTTTGAGATACAGAAGACCTGAATTGTTATCAGGAGAGATCAACTGGCCATTTGATTAGGGTGTGGCATCTGAGAATGCCAAGGTCAAAGCAAACACTGGGAGTCACACTCACTGGTGTTCAGAGGGCAGCGACAACTCTAGCAGAAAACAAATCAAAGTTTGTTTAAATTTTTTTCTAGAAAGTATTGTAACAAGTTTCACATATCTCCTCCTCCTTTCCTCATTATCAATTTATCCATTCTTGACTATGAAGAAAAGTGTCCTGATTTAACTTTATATCTAAGACTTTATGGAAAATCCAAGATCTTTACAATGTAATATTCTTCATCTAGATTTCCTGTCTGATTCATGTCTCCATAGTCAACAGAAGAGGTTTTAAAATGTATCTTACATCTGAGGAACTACATATTTAAAAGATGTAGATTTGAGAAACAAAAACTAAATAAAATTACCCTTTTATCTTTAGTAGTTTTCATGAATTAAATGTCAAAACTGCAGAGCATGAAATGTAAAGAGTATGGGGGAAATAATACCTGAATCATGATAAAATATTAATAATTCTCAGGAGCAGACACTCCAATACAATGATAAGAAAAATTCAGTAAACATGGGGAAAGGAGAGAGAGAGAGAGAGAGAGAGAGAGAGAGAGAGAGAGAGAGAGGTTGAAGCAAAAGAAAATCTCCAACAATTTATGTTTTCTCATAAACCCATTTTGTACTGCATAAGACTAACTTTTCCTATTAGAAACAAAATCACCTCATAGCCACAAGTTACACATTTTCGAGAAATAGTCAATAAAGATATTCCTCAAAGCATATTGAGATCATCACACAAAATGAATCACCCAACCACTTAGCGTATCTACTGGCTTTGGCTTTGTCCAGCTCGTGGTTAGGAAGTCATACTAGTAAAAAGTTAATGCATTTTCATTCTGACATTGATAGCAGACATAATCACACAGCAACTCCCTGACCCTCAGGCATTTACAAATGTCTCCTATTTCTTAGTCAGTGTTTCCTGAGGCTTAGGTGGCAGGATGTTGTACATACTTATTCATTGTGACTGGGCGCCACAACATTGCATTTTGATTGGTTGTGGTTTTCTGGAATCACTTCCATTTGTTGCAGAGAGAAGCTTTCATGGTAATACATGAAGAAAACACCATCTGTCATAAGATTTGTAGTTGGGAGACTTCCAGAAGAGAGAATGTAATTTGTCTTTCTCAGTGTTTTTTTTATTTTTTTATTTTATTTTCTATATTCTTTGTTTACATTCCAAAGACTTTCCCCTTTCCCAGTTCCCCCCTCACCATATGTCCCATATGTCCTCTTCCACCCCACTCCACCACACACACACACACACACACACACACACACACACACACTGTGCCTATTCCCCAATCACCACCCCTACCATTTCTCTGCTCTATTCTGGTACTCTCCTACAAAACTGGATCCAGTCCTTTCAGAATCAGGGTCCTCTCCTTCGTTCTTCTTGGGAATCTTTTGACTTGCAACTTGTGCCTTGAGTATTCAGAGCTTCTGGGCTCATTAATAAACACTTATCAGTGATTGCATTTCATGTATTCTTTTGTGATTGGGTTAACTCACTGAGGATGGTATTTTCCAGATCCAACAATTTGCCTACAAACTGTATGAATTCATTATTTTTAATTGCTGAGTAGTATTCAATTGTATAAATATACCACATTTTCTGTATCCATTCTTCCTTTGAGGGACATCTGGGCTCCTTCCAACTTCTGGCTATTATAAATAAGGCTGCTATGAACATAGTGGAGCATGTGTTTTTATTGTATGCAGGGGAATCCTCTGGGTATATGCCCAGGAGTGGTATGACAGGGCCCTCTGGAAGTGTCATGCCCAATTTTCTGAGGAACCACCAGACTGATTTCCAGAGCAGTTGTACCATCTTGCAGTCCCACCAACAGTGTAGGAGTGTTCCTCTTTCTCCACATCCTCGCCAGCACCTGTTGTCTCTTGAGTTTTTAATCTTAGCCATTCTGATTGGTGTGAGATGGAATCTCAGGGTTGTTTTGATTTGCATTTCCCTGATAACTAACGATGTTGAACATCTCTTAAGGTGTTTCTCGGCCATCCGAACTTCTTCTGGTGAAAATACTTTCTTTAGCTCTGTACCCCATTTTTTGATAGGGTTCTTTGGTTCTTTAGGATCTAACTTCTTGAGTTCTTTGTATATATTGGATATTAGCCCCCCTGTCAGATGTAGAGTTGGTGAAGATCTTTTCCCAATTTGTTGATGGCTGTTTTGTCCTTCGGACCATATCCTTTGCCTTACAGAAACATGAGGTTTATGAGGTTCCATTTGTCAATTCTTGATCTTAGAGCATAAGCTATTGGTGTTCTGTTCAGAAGCTTTCCCCCTGTGCCTATGTCCTCCAAGGTCTTTCCCAGTTTCTTTTCTATTAGTTTCAGTGTGTCTGGTTTTATGTCGAGATCCTTGATCTACTTGGAGTTGATCTTAGTACGAGGAGATAAGAGTGAGTCAATTAGCATTCTCCTGCATGTTGACCTCCAGTTGAACCAGCACCATTTGGTGAAAAGGCTATCTTTGTTCCACTGGATGGTTGTTGCTCCTTTATCAAAGATCAAGTAACCATAAGTCTGTGGGTTCATTTCTGGGTCTTCAATTCTATTCCACTGTTCTACTTGCCTGTTGCTGTACAAATACCATGCAGTTTTTAACACAATTGCTCTATAGTACTGCTTGAGGTCAGGGATATTGATTCCCCCAGAAGTCCTTTTATTGTTGAGAATAGTTTTAGCTATCCTGTGTTTTTTGTTATTCCAGATGAAATTGAGAATTGCTCTTTCTAGATCTATGAAGAATTGATTTGGGATTTTGTTGGGGATTGCATTGAATCTGTAGATTGCTTTTGGCAAGATGGACATTTTCACTATATTGATCCTCCCAATCCAGTGGCATGAAATATTTTTCCATTTCCTGAGGTCTTCTTCGATTTCTTTCTTCAAGGACTTGAAGTTCCTGTGATACAGATTTTTCACTTGTTTGGTTAGAGTTACGCCAAGATACTTTATATTTTTGTGGCTATTGTGAAGGGTGTTATTTCCCTAACTTCTTTCTCAGCCTGCTTGTCCTTTAAGTACAGGAAGGCTACCCATTTGCTTAAGTTGATTTTATAACCAGCTACTTTGCTGAAGTTGTTTATCAGCTCTAGGAGTTCTCTGGTGGAGTTTTTTGGGTCACTGAAGTATACTATCATGACATCTGCAAATAGTGATAGTTTGACTTCTTCCTTTCCAATTTGTATCCCTTTGACTTCCTTATGTTGTCTAATTGCTCTCACTAGAACTTCAAGTACTATTTTGAAAAGATATGGAGAGAGAGGGCAGCCTTGTCTAGTCCCTGATTTTAGTGGGATTGCTTCAAGTTTCTCTCCATTTATTTTGATGTTGGCTACTGGTTTGCTGTATATTGCTTTTACTATATTTAGGTACGTGCCTTGAATTCCTGATCTTTCCAGGACTTTTAGCATGAAAGGATGCTGAATTTTGTCAAATGCATTGTGATTGTCTCTATAAGCTTTTCCCAGGGAGTGGCACTATTAGGAGGTGTTGCCTTGTTGGAGTAGGTGTGTCACTGTGGGTGAGGACTTAAGACCTTCACCCTAGTTGCCTGGAAGTCAGTCTTCTACTAGCAGCCTTCAAATGAAGATGTAGAACTCTCAGCTCCTCCTGTAGCATGCCTACCTGGATGCTACCATGTTTCTGCCTTGATGACAATGGACTGAACCTCTGAGCCTGTAAGCCAACCCCAATTAAATGTTGTTTTTTATAAAACTTATAAAACTTGCATTGGTCATGGTGTCTGTTCACAGCAGTAAAACTCTAACTAAGACAGAATTTGGTACCAGGAACTGGGGTATTGCTGTGATAGGTATGACCATGCTTTTGTTTGGAAGAATGTGGATTTTAGGACATTAGATTTGGAAAGCCACAGAATGCCTTAAGTGGGGCTTAATGTGCCAGACTAGTAGGAATATGGAAGACAGTGGTGCTGAGGGTCATTTGAACTGTGTAGGCCTGATGGCCCAAGAAGTTTCAATGGAGAAGAACTTTAATATGTGGCTGAGAAACTGTTTTTGTGATGTTTTGGTGAAGAACATGGCTGCTTTTTGCCATTGTCTGAAGAAACTCCCTAGGGCTAAGGTAAAGAGATTTATATTAATTGCATCTGCAAAGGAAGTCTCAAAAAAGCCCAACAAAGACTTTGTTCTCTGGATAAGTCTGATGAAGAGAATTTTGAACAAACATAGCAAGCTGAGAAAGGAAAAGTACAAAATATATAGTTTGAGTATTAAAGGGACTCCAGGAAGTGAAATGGAGCTGAATTTAAGGATATTAAATTGAATTAAAGGAGTAGTGACCTTGGGGGCAAGATTAAACCCAGCTAAATTTAGGGTTAGGCATGGTAGTACAAGCCTTTATTCACAGGAGGCAAAGTTAAGCAGATCTCGAGTTCAAGGCCAGCCTAGAACAGAACAAATTCTAGGTGAAGAAAAACTTTAATCCAGGCTTGGTGGACCACACCTTTATTCCCAGTGCGTAGGAGACAGGCATGCAGATCTCTTGAGTTCAAAGTCAGTCTAAGGAGCAAGATTCAGGACAGCCAACTTAGGCAGTGAAGGAGCTGGGAAAAATGAAGCTAGTGATAATGTAATAGAACAAGCAGGCCACTGTTCCAGCTCCTGCAAGCAGCAGATCTCAGCAGCTTCAGCCATGTGTCTCTGGCTTTATATTCAAGAGGAAAAGGAGACTACTGAAACAATTGATGCTGGTTAGCTTGAGCTAAGAAATTAGTGGTGATTAAGAAAAGACCAGCATCACTGAGGTGAAATATGGGAAGTATTTTCTGAGAGCACAAAGACGCTGTATTTCAGAGATAGCCGAGTGTTCCTCATGCTGCAGCTGTACTTGGTAATGTGTAAGAATCATCCAGGTGGAACTGGTTTTGAAGGCATGAAGGAATCATGAAGAACAGTTGAGGCTTGGTACTGTGAGAGGCCATGGAAGGCCATTGGTGAAAGTGTACCCTCAGCTGTAATTGACAGCCCAGGACTGAAGGGGTCATGCAAAGGAGTTGAGGCTTGGTACATGCAGAGAGCCTATGACAGGCTTTCGTGAAGCATAGTTGCAGTGGAAGACCCTAGCATATTGGAGATGCCAGTACCATGGGATGACCACCAAGAACAGCACTGGCAATGGAGTGGATCAATCTGAACTTAGAGTGCTATAGAGGGCAGAACTGGAGAAGTGATACCAGCTCTTTGAAGATACACAGAAGATCATGTGTGGATCTTAGACACTGGAACAAGAAGCTGTGAAGCTGAAATTGACTTGGGGTACCCAAGATGTTAAAGATGCCAGGGCCACAGGATGCCTGCCAAGGAAAGCTGCTAACAGGGAGTGGAACAAGCCCAGGAGAAAGAACCTAGTTGCAGTCAACAAAGATGAAAAAGGAGTTGGATATCTGAAGACTGCTTTGCCATCAGACATGGAGATGCAGAGTTTGGACTTTGCCCAGCTGGTTTCCTGTCTTGCTTGGAGGATTACAGTTAAGTGATTGAGTGAATCTCAGAAGAGACCTTGAACTTTGGACTTTTAACACTGTTGAGTCTGCTATAGTCTACAGGGACTTTTGAAGTTGGACTAAATGTATTTTGCATTATGCTATGTTTAAGTATGGCCCCCTATAGACTCATGCTTGAACAAGCCTATGGGGGCCAGGGATTGGAATGTGATTGTCTCTATAAGCTTTTCCCAGGGAGTGGCACTATTAGGAGGTGTGGCCTTGTTGGAGTAGGTGTGTCACTGTGGGTGTGGGCTTAAGACCTTCACCCTAGTAGCCTGGAAGTCAGTCTTCTACTAGCAGCCTTCAAATGAAGATATAGAACTCTCAGCTCCTCCTGTAGCATGCCTGCCTGGATGCTACCATGTTTCTGCCTTGATGACAATGGACTGAACCTCTGAGCCTGTAAGCCAACCCCAATTAAATGTTGTTTTTTATAAAACTTATAAAACTTGCATTGGTCATGGTGTCTGTTCACAGCAGTAAAACCCTAACTAAGACATGCTTTTTCAGCATCTAATGAGATGACCATATGGTTTTTTTCCTTTTAATTTATGTAGTGGATTACATTGATGGAGTTCCATATATTGAACCATCCCTGCATCACTGGGATGAAGCCTACTTGATCATGGTGAATGATTGTTTTGATGTGCTCTTGGATTCAGTTGGCAAGAATTTTATTTAGTATTTTTACGTCAATATTCATACGGGAAATTGACCTGTAGTTCTCTTTCTTTGTAGGATCTTTGTGTGGTTTTGGTATCAGCGTAATTGTGGCTTTGTAGAATGAGTTGGGCAGTGTTCCTTCTGTTTCTATTTTGTGGAATAGTTTGAAGAGTATTGGTGTTAGGTCTTCTTTGATGGTCTGATAGGATTCTGCACTAAAACCATCTGGTCCTATACTTTTTTTGGTTGGAAGACTTTCTATAACCCCTTCTATTTCTCTAGGGGTTATGGGGCTGTTTAGCTGATCTAATTGATCCTGATTTAATTTTGGTATTTGGTATCTGTCTAGGAAATTGTCCATTTCCTCCAGATTCTCCGGTTGTGTTGAGTATAGGCTTTTGTAGTAGGATCTGATAATTTTTTTGAATTTCCTCTGTTTCTGTTGTTATATCCCCCTTTTCATTTCTAGGTTTGTTAATTTGCATACTGTCTCTGTGCCCTTTGGTTAGTCTGACTAAGGGTTTATCTATCTTGTTGATTTTCTCAAAGAACCAGCTCTTGGTTTTATTGATTCTTTGTATGGTTCTCTCTGTTTCTACTTGATTGATTTCAGCCCTTAGTTTGATGATTTCCTGTCTTCTACTCCTCCTGGGTGAATTAGCTTCTTTTTGTTCCAGGTCTTTCAGGTGTGTTGTTAAGCTGCTAGTGTATGCTCTCTCCAGTTTCTTTTTGGAGGCACTCAGGGCTATGAGTTTTCCTCTTAGCACTGCTTTCATTGTGTCCCATAGATTTGGGAAGGTTGTACCTTCATTTTCATTAAATTCTAAAAAGTCTTTGATTTCTTTCTTTATTTCTTCCTTGACTAAGGTGTCATTGAGTAGAGTATTGTTCAGTTTCCATGTGTATGTAGGCTTTCTGTCATTTTTGTTGCTATTGAAAACCACTCTTACTCCATAGTGATCTGATAGGAGGCAAGGGAGTAGTAGTTCGATCTTCTTTTATTTGTTGACATCTGTCTTGTGACCAATTATATGATCGATTTTGGAGAAGGTACCATGCGGTGCTGAGAAAAACGTATATTCTTTTGCTTTAGGATGAAATGTTCTATATATATCTGTCAAGTCTGATTGGTCCAAAGTTTCAATTAGTTTCACTCTGTCCCTATTTAGTTTCTGCTTTCCTGATCAGTCCATTGAGGAGAGTGGGGTGTTGAAGTCGCCCACAATTAGTATTAGTTGCAATGTGTGCTTTAAGCTTTAGTAAAGTTTCTTTTACGAATGATGGTGCCCTTGTATTTGGAGCATAGATGTTCAGTATTGAGAGTTCTTCTTGGTGGATTTTCCCTTTGACCAGCAAGAAGTGACCTTCTGGGTCGCTTTTGATGATTTTAGGTTGAAAGTCAATTTTATCTGATATTAGAATGGCTACTCCAGCTTGTTTCCTGAGACCATTTGCTTGAAAAATTGTCTTTCAGCCTTTTACTCTAAGGTAATGTTTGTCTTTGACATTGAGATGTGTTTCCTCTATGCAGCAAAATGTAGGGTCCTGTTTCTGTATCCAGTCTGTTAGTCTATGTCTTTTTATTGGGGCATTGAGTCCATTGATGTTAAGAGATATTAAAGAGTAGTAATTATGAACTTCCGACATTTTTGAAATTACATTTTATATTTGAGAGGTTATCTTCTTTTTGATTTGGTGAGAGGAGGTTTCTATCTTGCATCTTCCTGGGTGTAATTTCCCTCCTTGTGTTGGTGTTTTCCCCCTATTATCCTTTGTAGGGCTGGGTTTGTGGAAAGATATGGCGCAAATTTGGTTTTGTCATGGAATACCTTGGTTTCTCCATCTATGACGGTTGAGAGTTTTGCTGGTTATAGTTGTTTTGGCTTAAATTTGTGTTCTCTTAGAGTCTGCATGATATCTGCCCAGGATCTTCTAGCTTTCATGGTCTCAGGTGAGAAATATGCTGTAATTCTAATAGGTCTTCCTTTATATGTTACTTGGCCCTTTTCTCTTACTGCCCTTAATACTCTTTCTTTGTTTAGTACATTTGGGGTTTTGATTAATATGTGATGGGAGGTATTTCTGTTCTGGTCCAGTCTGTTTAGAGTTCTGTAGGCTTCTTGTATATTCATGGTAATCTCTCTCTTTAGGTTGGGGAAGTTTTCTTCCACAATTTTGTAGAAGATATTTGCTGGCCCTTTAAGTTGTAGATCTTCATTCTCATCTATACCTATAATCCTTAGGTTTGGTCTTCTGATTGTGTCTTGGATTTCCTGGATGTTTTGGGTTACAAGCTTTTTGCATTTAGCATTTTCTTTGACTGTTGAATCAATGGTTCCTATGGTATCTTCAGCATCTGAGATTCTTTCTTCTGTCTCTTGTATTCTATTGTTGATATTTGCATCTATGGCCCCTGATTTCTTCCCAAGGTTTTCTATTTCCAAAGTTGTCTCCCTTTGTGATTTCTTAGTTGTTTCTACTTCTGTTTTTAGATTCTGTATGGTTTTGCTCAGATCTTTCGTTTGTGTTTTCATGTAATTATTTAAGGGATTTTTGTGTTTCCTCTTTTATAACTTCCACTTGTTGGCCCACGTTCTCTTGTGTTTCTTTAAGTGATTTTTGTGTTTCCTCCTTATTGGCTTCCATTTTTTGATCCATATTCTCCTGAATTTCTTTAAGTGTTTTTGCATTTGCCTTGTAAGGGCCTCTACTTTTTGATCCATTTTCTCCTGTATTTCTTTAAGGGATTTATCCATGTGTTCAGCTATCGGCATCTTGATCAGTGATTTTAGATCCAAATCTTCTTTTTCTGGTGTTTTGGGGTATCCAGGACTTCTTGTTGGCGAACTGGGTTTGGATGCTGGTATGCTGCCTTGATTTCTGTTAGCAACCCTCCTACGTTTGCCTTTTGCCATCTGGCTATCTCTGGCGTTAGTTGACCTTGTCACTGACTTGTGTTTGAACCTCCTGTGTGGCTGGGCCTGCCTTTTGGTTCTCTACTAATGACCAGGCGGCAAGATGGAGACCACTGCTGAGAGTGCTAAGAGGACCTCAGAGTAGTCGGTTCCCAACCAAGTTGGTACAAGGCCAGGTGGCCGTGGAGATGTCCCACTGGGCCGTCCAGGAACTGGCCACTTGTATGAGCCTGGCAGAATTCCACCCGAGTGATGGTAGTAACAAATTAAGTCTGTGTCTCTGGCCCTCTCTACTAGTGACCTAGCGACAAGATGGAGACGGTCTTTCTAGGGGCCTGGGATAACAGCGGGGCAAGCAGCTCCCAGCCATACTGTGGAGATGATCCTCCAATCCGCCCCTACTCTGGCTCCTGGCCCATGCCTGGCGGTTTCCCACCCAAGTGATGGCAGGCCCCGATTAGGCCTGATTACCTGCACCTCTCTGCCAGAGACTCTGAGCAAGATGGAGCCCTTCAGTGTATGGGCCTGGGAGAACCGTGGGGCACGCAGCTCCCAGCCACGCTGTGGAGGTGTTCTAGCGATCCACCCCGCCTCTCGCTCCTAACCCACACCTGGCGGTTTCCTGCCTGAGCAATGACTGGCCCCGATTAGGTCTGGATACCTGCACCTCTCTGACAGAGACTCGGGAGCAAGATGGAGTTCTTCCATGTAGGGGCCTGGGAGAACCGCGGAGCACGCAGCTCCCAGCCGCGCTGTGGAGGTGTTCTGGTTTCTCAATGTTTAAGATGCATCACTAAATACGGTCTTCACTAGTTCTATCCACTTACCTGTAAAGTTTTTTATTTCATTTGTCTTTGAAGTTTGTTCAAAAATAGACATCTAGAAATATCTGTAACCCTTGCTGTGTTTATTTATTAGTAACATGCATACCCTTTTAGTGATGAGCAGTAGATCTCTGGTAATCACTTGGGAATCTCACCTCTGAGGAAAATGTATTCCCCAACCAGCTGCACACATTCCCTGTATCTACTTATGTAAGGTTGGGGCCCTATAAGATTTGTTCTTTCCACTTTGTGGTGCAAATTAATGTTGTCAATTTGAATGTCTTTTTTGTAGGTAGCCATATTGTTGAAATTTCATATGTCATTTAAACAAATGGAAATAAAATCTTAGATACTGACATAGAGAGACAGTTGTCTAGGTAGAGAGGCATGTGTTTCTCACAGTGGACTTGATGAGCTCAGATCCCAGCACAAATATCAGACACTCAGGAGCCACCTCAAACTCCAGATGCAGGAATGAAATGCCTCTGGCCTCTAAATATATGCACATTCAAGTTATATCACACACACACACACACACACACACACACACACACCACTTATAATAAGCATACTTATAATAAGCATAATACGAAGTAAGCATAGATTCATAACATGGAACAAATAAAAATGATGGGTTAAGCATTTATTGTCATATGAAATTGCATGTGTCTTCTATAATTTCTACTGAGAACCTATTCATTTTAGAATAAATATATTTTGGGTATTCACTACTAATGTAGGACTCGTGGTTACATGATGAAAACGTAAATCATCCTGCAGTAGAGCAGCAATGTTTTCCATCAGCATGTTTAGAAAAATGTGAAGGGAAAAAATGCTGTTTACCTTGTGCCTGTGTGAGGACTCCTTTCCCTCACAGATTTCTTCCACACCACCACCTCACATTTTTGGGGACCTATGGAACAATTAATAAACAAACATTGTTTTCATTAGATGTATGACATTGTCTATACTGTTATTCACATATATGTTATCTAACTTTGATACTGATAAGATTAGTGTAAAAAATCCTGTGGATGCTCTATAGCACACAGTCATTTACTGCTGAAATTGTCCTCTGGGCTAGGAACCAAATGTTCAATGGATTTTCCCACATATAATATTTATCTATTCACTTGGAGTTTTCCACGATGAACCCTCATCATCATCCTTTTTCGGTATTTCCATTTTTCTCGTCCTTGTGACTCACCCTCCCAAAACTAAGTCAGTCCACTCATGTTATCCATACATTTACTGGACTACAACCAAACCCTCAGTAACCCAACAATTAAGCAGAACTGTGTCCTTCCACTTCCATACCTCTATCAGAATTCATAAATTGAAGAGAGCCACTGTTCATTAGTTCCATCACCATGAAGAATCTTCTGTAGATTTTAGGGGGTTCTTTAAAATTTATTTCGACTTATTTGACTTTATATCATCATCACAGTCCCTCTCCCTTCTCTCTTCTCCATCCCACCCATACACAATTTTCCCCATTGTCCCCCTTTTTCTCAGAGGCACCACCCTATGCTATACCATATAGTCACACCAGGAGTAGGCACATCCTCTCCCACTGAGGACCAATTAGGCAAATCAAGTTGGAGGAAGGAGATCCAGTGGCAGAGATGAGACCACCATGCTCCATTTGTTGTGTTCTACATGGCTACCAAGCTTCACATTGGCTACAAATGTGTCAGGGTGTAATTCCAACCCCTGTGTGCTCCCTGGAGGGTGGCCAAGGCTCTGTGAGTCCCCATGGCCTCATGTTAGTGGACTCTGTGGGCATTCTTGGCCCTTCTGACTTATGGACTTCTATTCCCAATATTCCCAAAGAGCCTCCAGGCTCTGCCTGTTGTTTGGCTGTGGGTCCCTGTATCTGCCTCCATCTGCTGCTGGATGAAACCTCTGAGGAGACAGCTGTTATAGGTTCCTGTCTGCAAGTGTAGTAGAATATCATTGGTAGTGTCAAGGTTTGGCTATTACATGGGATGAGGCTGAAGTTGGTGCAGCCATTTGTTGGGTTTTCCCTCGGCCACTGTTCCATCTGAATCCTTGCACAGGTTGTAGAGATGATAAATTTTGGTTTGAAGATGCTGTGGGTGGATTTACATCACTCACCCTCCTCTTAAAGTCCTTCCTAACTACAGGAGGTGGCTGGGTCAGTCTCTATAACCCTTTCTTTACCAATCTAAGATAAGGTCATCCACATAGATTCCCAATATCCTGTTGAATCCAAGGCATTCTGCCAGTCACTAGAGATGCCCAGTTTCTGTTCTTAGAGGGAGGCTTTGAAGTGTAGGGATTGTCACAGATGTCTTCCATATTTCTACCTTTCGACTCCTCTCGATCTCATCACTATCACTGTGAAAGTATCCTCCTTGCCATTCACAATCAGCAGCAGCACTAATCATGCATCTCCACAGGGTTTCCCATCAGAGTACAATCATGAACATGACCACCTGCTGCAGCAGGATCCCAGACACACGCCAGGCCCTGGACCCTGGAGATCAGTATGGCCCTAGGTAGCAGTGAGGTCTTCCCACATCAATATGGCACACTGTAGCAGAATGGATTTCAGTGCAGCTTCAGGCAGAATCATAGTGTAGGGACATCTGCACAGCATTTAGTGGTAGCATGGGACATAGGAGAACAACACAGAGCCTGGGTGAAATAGGGTCATAGACCTTCTTGGCAGCACTGGCCTGAATTTCACCACAGACATGGATTCAGGTGCAGTACAGACTACTCTGATCTGCATGCCCCCTTGTGGCCACAGAATTTACATACTTTGGCAAAACTTCAAGTGGCAGCCTAGGCCAGAGACTCATGAATGGCCTCTGATGAGAATTCACACAATGGCCATCAACAAAGATCCAGCTGAAGTAGGTCCTTTAACCCAGACATGATCCTTCCTGGCAGCAAGTACCCAGACATCAACATGAACTCTGATGGCAGCAGAGGGCGCTCACATCAATGTGGATCTTGTGGTCTTGGTGGCCCACATGTCCTGTGAATGAGCCTTTGGCTGAAGCACAGACCATATATATCTACATGACCTATCGTGGCATCATTTTCTACACATATCATGCCAAATCCAGCAGAGTTTGACTAATTGAGTTCTAGGCAGTCTCCAGCCAGGCTGTTTGGCCCAGCTGTCCTTGTTTACACCAGGGCCCTCAGTATTTTCTTGGTAGGAGCACAGAGATGCAGAGCGGCTAACAGATTAAAGGGAAAAACTGCATTTTTTTAATGTATGCACATGACATGTAGGGTGAAAGAATGGTTGTTGACCTGGACGGAGGAACCAAAATCCATAAAAACTCAATGGTATAAGCATTGATCAATGCCCAGGGAAATAATGTAAAAAGAAAAAAACATGTTATTGATTCCTTCTGGGCTTGCTCTTCTGACAGCGCCTGTGCTGCCATGGTACCAAGTATCAGGCATAGGCCTGGGAGATTGACATAAAACACAGACACGCGTCATTCTGTAAGGAGAATGCCAAAGCTTTACTGAGGGACCAGCAATATATACTAGAAGTCTGGGGAAACAACAGGAAAAAACAATTAGGCACGAGGGAGGTCTCTACTACATTGGGCAGGAAAACAGGAATCAAATTAAGCTGCAGGATGTTCCTCAGGATGTTTTGCTCTCAGGAAACCTGGGCAAACAGCTCAGCTGGGGGAGTTGAGCTAATCTCATAGATGCCCAACAATCTTCTGATATACATCTCTACCTGCAAGCTCAGATCTATCATTCATTCTCTAGACCATAGCTCAGCTTGCATCCTGGGAGGCCTGCTGTCAACAAGTTCAACCTGAAGAGATACCCCAGTTCCAATCCCATACTAGATGGTTCCATTGCAAGCCCAGCAGGCAGGAAGACTTCCCCCTCACCCCTGTCCTTCATCATCTCATCCACATTCTACTTGCTATCCAGAATCTCCATTTTCTAAACAAGAATGACTTTGAACTCCTGCATATCCTCTGTCTGGTATCCTGGTGTCCTGCATATCCCCAGTATCTCATATAAGACGTGTGTGTCATTGCACGTCTTTGTCTTCTGTGGGACAAAGAACCCTGGGTTCTGTATATGACAGACAAGGAAGCCCTTGATCACAGGAACCATATCTTTAGCATCAGTGAGGTTTCTGAGGGTGCCCTCCTCCATATTTCCTTTACCATCTGTCAGGTCTCAGTAAAGGTTACCTGCTTGTTATCTTACCCTAGAAAGGGCCAGGACTGACAATATTTCCACATGCCATATGCTGTATCCCAACATTTTTGTAGAATAGGCTCAGGTTGGTTCTCCAGGATCCCACAGGCCCCTTAATTCAAAGTCATGGGCTCTGTCCTAGTTTCTAATTTTGGGTTCAGTAGAATCTTCTGGGGATCCTACTGTGGGGTGTGATTCTGTCCATTGTGGTGTAATCAATCTCCTAGAGTGTCATCCTGCTTGACCAATAGCAGTGATTCTTCCCTGTAGCCATGATGCTTTCTCAGGGGTGGGGGCACTTTCTGTAGAAGATAAGCCTGTGGTTTTTTCAGGCACACAGGGGACATGTGTGAACCATGTGACCATGGGGTATGCCAGACTGCAGTGTAAGAACCCCTACTCCAGTAGCACATGGGTGCCCCGTCATGCACAGAGTAAATGTTAAATGAAATTTAAGCAAGTAAAATCCTACATTGGGCTAGGCTTGGTGGTGCATGCCTTTAATGCTAGCATTTGGGAGACAGAGACAAGGGAAATCAGGTCTTTCTCATTTTGAGGCTAACCTGGTCTGCTAAAGCTATACAGTGAGAAATTTTCTCAAAAACACAGCAAAATAAAAAATCAACACAAGCAAACAGATAAAAACCCAATCAAAGAACAAAATCTAGGCAACCAGGACACAGCTAGAAAGGCCCAGGCTCTGTGGGACATCCCCACACCCTCTGGCGAGCACCTAGGCTGCGTTCTGCAACCAGCTCGCCGGCCCCTAGACCAGTGGTAGCGGCAGGCCTCCATATTGCAACCAGGACACAGCTGGAAAGGCCCAGGCTCTGTGGGACATCCCCGTGCCCTCTGGCGAGCACCTAGGCTGCATTCTGCAACCAGCTCGCCGGCCCCTGGACCAGCAGTAGCGGCGGGCCTCCATATTGCAACCAGGACATAGCTGGAAAGGCCCAGGTAAACACCCCTTCCAGGGCTGCCCTCACGGGGGGATCTGCTAGGGTCTCGGACCCAAGAAGGCTGAGTTCCACCTAGGCTCTGTGGGACATCCCCACGCCCTCTGGCGAGCACCGAGGCTGCTTTCTGCAACCAGCTTGCCGGCCCCTAGACCAGCGGTAGTGGCAGGCCTCCATATTGCAACCAGGACACAGCTGGAAAGGCCCAGGCTCTGTGGGACATCCCCGTGCCCTCTGGCGAGCACCTAGGCTGCATTCTGCAACCAGTTCACCGGCCCCTGGACCAGCGGTAGCGGCGGGCCTCCAGATTGCAACCAGGACATAGCTGGAAAGGCCCAGGTAAACACCCCTTCCAGGGCTACCCTCGTGGGGGGATCTGCTAGGGTCTCGGAGCCAAGCAGGCCGAGTTCCTTGCAACCAGGACACAGCTGGAGAAGCCCAGGTAGACAGACTCCAACAGGGGCTACAATCGCATGGGTGGCAGCCAGCTTATGATCCCTTAAAGCAGCAGTCACACATATTTACCAGTAGAGAAACAACAGGTGAGCCCAGCCTCACAGGAGATTCAAACACCAGCCACTGACAACAAGGCCAACTAAAACCAGAAATAACCAGATGGCAAAAGGAAAACGAAGGAACGTTACTAACAAAAATCAAGGCAACATGACAGCATCTGAACCCAGTTCTCCAACAACAGGAATCCCTGGATACCCTAAAACACCAGAAAAACAAGACTTGGATATAAAATCACTGGTCAGGATGCTGGTAGCTGAACACATAGAAAAATCTCGTAAAGAAATAGAGGAGAAAATGGATCAAAAGTTAGAAGCCTTTACGAGGCAAATACAAAAATCACTTCAAGAAATTCAGGAGAAGATGGATCAAAGAGAAGAAGACAATAAGGAAGAAAGACAAAAGTCACTTAAAGAACTACAGAAGAACGTGGGCCAACAAGTAGAAACTATGAAAGAGGAAGCACAAAAATCTATTAAAGAAATACATGAAAACACAATCAAGCAAGCGAAAGATCTGAGCACATCCATCCAGATACTAAAAACAGATGTAGAAACAACTAAGAAATCACAGAGGGAGACAACATTGGAGATAGAAAACCTGGGGAAGAAATCAGGGGCCTTAGACGCAAGTATCAACAATAGAATACAAGAGATAGAAGACAGAATCTCAGAAGCCGAAGATACCATAGGAACCATTGATTCAACAGTCAAAGAAAATACTAAATGCAAAAAGGTGGTAACCCAAAACATCCAGGAAATCCAAGACACTATGAGAAGACCAAACCTAAGGATTATAGGTATAGACGAGAGTGAAGATTTACAAGTTAAAGGGCCAGCTAATATCTTCTATAAAATTATGGAAGAAAACTTCCCCAACCTAAAGAGAGAGATGCCCATGAATATACAAGAAGCCTATAGAACCCCAAACAGACTGGACCAGAACAGAAATACATCCCGTCACATAATAATCAAAACTCCAAATGTAATAAACAAAGAAAGAATACTAAAGGCAGCAAGAGAAAAAGGCCAAGTAACATATAAAGGAAAACCTGTCAGAATAACACCAGACTTCTCACCTGAGACCATGAAAGCTAGAAGATCCTGGGCAGATATCATGCAAACTCTAAGAGAACACAAACTTCAGCCAAAACTACTTTACCCAGCAAAACTCTCAATTGCCATTGATGGAGACATCAAGGTATTCCATGACAAAACCAAATTTGCAAGATATCTCTCCACAAATCCAGCCCTACAAAGGATAATAGGGGGAAAACACCAAGACAAGGACAGAAACTACACCCGGGAAGAAGCAAGATAGAAACCTCCTCTCATCAAACCCAAAAGAAGATAACCTCTCGAATATAAAAAATAAATAAGATAAATAAATATAATTTCAAAAATGTCTGGAGGTAATAATTACTATTCCTTAATATCTCTTAACGTCAATGGACTCAATTCCCCAATAAAAAGACATAGATTAACAGACTGGATACGGAAATAGGACCCTACATTTTGCTGCATACAGGAAACACATCTCAGTGTTAAAGACAAACACTGCCTTAGAGTAAAAGGCTGGAGGACAATTTTACAAGCAAATGGTCTCAGGAAACAAGCTGGAGTAGCCATTTTAATATCAGATAAAATTGACTTTCAACCTAAAATCATCAAAAGAGACTCAGAAGGTCACTTCTTGCTGGCCAAAGGGAAAATCCACCAGGAAGAGCTCTCAATACTGAACATCTATGCTCCAAATGCAAGGGCACCCTCATTCATAAAAGAAACCTTACTAAAGCTTAAAGCACACATTACACCTAACACAATAATTGTGGGTGACTTCAACACCCCACTCTCCTCAATGGACCGATCAGGAAAGCAGAAACTAAACAGGGACACAGTGAAACTAATTGAAACTCTGGACCAATTGGATTTAACAGATATATATAGAACATTTCATCCTAAAGCTAAAGAATATACCTTTTTCTCAGCACCGCATGGTACCTTCTCCAAAATAGACCATATAATTGGTCACAAGACAGATGTCAACAAATACAAGAAGATCGAGCTAATCCCATGCCTCCTATCAGATCACCATGGAGTAAGTGTGGTCTTCAATAGCAACAAAAACAACAGAAAGCCCACATACACATGGAAACTGAACAATACTCTACTCAATGACACCTTGGTCAAGGAAGAAATAAAAAAAGAAATCAAAGACTGCCACGGACCGACTCAGTCAGAACACACACTCCCGTGGGGAATCAGGGTCTTTGGTATGCAGGAAGGTACAGGTCCGGCGAATGACAGACAGACACACACAAGATCTGAATGCGTCTGAATGCACTTTACTGTTCTGAGGCAGGAACTTTTATACCCACACAAGTCGATATTACATTACTAAAGAAAAAATGTATCCAGGGAAATGTATACAAAGAATGGTTACCATGAGTATCTGGCACAAGGAAATACAAAATCAATCAGGTATGAACGTTAGAGAATACACACAAAGTCATCGCGTCCCTCTGTAGTTAATGATAAGCTAGTAGTTCAAGAGTCCTTGGAAACCACTATGTTACAGGGCTAGGTATTGTTAGTGTAGTCTGATGTTTAATATCTTGCTTCCTTCTTGTAAGACCCCCTCAGGTTTACTTTGAAACTTTACTTAACTGATGGTTTCCATGTCAGAGTGCCAAAGCCAGCTAACTACACAAATAATAGATATTGTTGGGAGGTTAATTCTTTAATGTATCTAGGTAATAACTGTACAGCTGATTAAAAGCAAAGCAATGGATCTCTAGAAGATAAATCATGGCCAGTGTTGTAGCTCAAAGAATAAACTCTGAGTGAACCATCACGCCTGGATGCTCGCACCTCCGGCTGGCAGGGACATCTTGTAAGTAAAAGAACAGGTCAGAAAAGGGTCACACAGCTTGCCATGAGAAAATTCAGCTCAGCTCTATCTGCAGCCAAGGAGGCCCACAGCGGCATTCACCTTGAACAGCCCTGCCAAACAAGGCTTTTCCCAGTAAATATCACACAGCCTCCGCCTGGATTGCAGCTTGGCTGCGTGAAATTACAGTGTTCAAGAGAAGCACGTGATAAAAGACTTTCTAGAATTCAATGAAAATGAAGGTACAACCTACCCAAATCTATGGGACACAATGAAAGCAGTGCTAAGAGGAAAACTCATAGCTCTAAGTGCATCCAAAAAGAAACTGGAGAGAGCATACACTAGCAGCTTAACAGCACACCTTAAAGCCCTGGAAGAAAAACAAGTTAACTCACCCAGGAGGAGTAGAAGACAAGAAATCATCAAACTCAGGGCTGAAATCAATCAAATAGAAACAAAGAGAACCATACAAAGAATCAACAAGACCAGGAGCCGGTTCTTTGAGAAAATCAACAAGATAGATAAACCCTTAGCCAGACTAACCAAAGGACACAGAGACAGTATACAAATTAACAAAATTAGAAATGAAAAGGGAGACATAACAACAGAAACTGAGGAAATTCAAAAGATCATCAGATCCTACTACAAAGGTCTATACTCAAAACAACTGGAGAATCTGGAGGAAATGGACAATTTCCTAGACAGATATCAAATACCAAAATTAAATCAGCATCAAGTAGACCAGCTAAATAGTCCCATAACCCCTAAAGAAATGGAAGGGGTTATAGAAAGCCTCCCAACCAAAAAAAGTACAGGACCAGATGGTTTTAGTGCAGAATTCTACCAGACCTTCAAAGAAGACTTAACACCAATACTCTCCAAACTATTCCACAAAATAGAGACAGAAGGGACACTGCCCAACTCATTCTTCGAAGCCACAATTACGCTAATACCTAAACCACAAAAAGATCCAACAAAGAAAGAGAACTACAGGCCAATTTCTCTTATGAATATAGATGCAAAAATACTAAATAAAATTCTTGCTAACCGAATCCAAGAGCACATCAAAACGATCATCCACCATGATCAAGTAGGCTTCATCCCAGGGATGCAGGGATGGTTCAATATACGGAAATCCATCAATGTAATCCACTACATAAACAAACTGAAAGAAAAAAACCACATGGTCATCTCATTAGATGCTGAAAAAGCATTCGACAAAATTCAGCATCCTTTCATGCTAAAAGTCTTGGAAAGAGCAGGAATTCAAGGCCCATACCTAAACATAGTAAAAGCAATCTACAGCAAACCAGTAGCCAACATCAAAATAAATGGAGAGAAACTTGAAGCATTCCCACTAAAATCAGGGACTAGACAAGGCTGCCCTCTCTCTCCATATCTTTTCAATATAGTACTTGAAGTTCTAGCAAGAGCAATTAGACAACATAAGGAAGTCAAAGGGATACAAATTGGAAAGGAAGAAGTGAAACTATCATTATTTGCAGACGATATGATAGTTTACCTAAGCGACCCAAAAAAACTCCACCAGAGAACTTCTACAGCTGATAAACAACTTCAGCAAAGTGGCAGGTTATAAAATTAACTCAAGCAAGTCAGTGGCCTTCTTGTACTCAAAGGACAAGCAGGCAGAGAAAGAAATTAGGGAAATAACACCCTTCACAATAGCCACAAACAACATAAAATATCTTGGCGTAACTCTAACCAAACAAGCGAAAGATCTGTACAACAGGAACTTCAAGTCCTTGAAGAAAGAAATCGAAGAAGACCTCAGAAGATGGAAAAATATTTCTTGCTCCTGGATTGGCAGGATCAATATAGTAAAAATGGCCATCTTACCAAAAGCAATATACAGATTCAATGCGATCCCCATCAAAATCCCAACTCAATTCTTCATAGATCTAGAAAGAGCAATTCTCAAATTCATCTGGAGCAACAAAAAACCCAGGATAGCTAAAACTATTCTCAACAATAAAAGGACTTCTGGGGGAACCAATATCCCTGACCTCAAGCAGTACTACAGAGCAATTGTGTTAAAAACTGCATGGTATTGGTATAGCAACAGGCAAGCAGATCAATGGAACAGGATTGAAGACCCAGAAATTAACCCACAGACTTATGGTCACTTGATCTTTGATAAAGGAGCCCCAACCATCCGATGGAATAAAGATAGCCTTTTCAACAAATGGTGCTGGTTCAACTGGAGGTCAACATGCAGAAGAATGCGAATTGACCCACTCTTATCTCTTTGCACTAAGATCAACTCCAAGTGGATCGAGGACCTCCACATAAAACCAGACACACTGAAACTATTAGAAAAGAAACTTGGGAAGACCCTGGAGGACTTGGGCACAGGGGAAAAGTTCCTGAACAGAACACCAATAGCGTATGCACTAAGATCAAGAATCGACAAATGGGACCTCATAAAATTACAAAGTTTCTGCAAAGCAAAGGACACTGTCAGAAGGACAAAACGGCAACCAACAAAGTGGGAAAAGATCTTCACCAACCCCACATCCGACAGAGGGCTAATATCCAATATATACAAAGAACTCAAGAAGTTAGACCGCAAAGAAACAAATAACCCTATCAAAAAATGGGGCACAGAGCTAAACAAAGAATTTTCACCTGAAGAAATTCGGATGGCCGAGAAACACCTTAAAAGATGTTCAACATCATTAGTCATCAGGGAAATGCAAATCAAAACAACCCTGAGATTCCACCTCACACCAGTCAGAATGGCTAAGATTAAAAACTCAAGAGACAACAAGTGCTGGCGAGGATGTGGAGAAAGAGGAACACTCCTCCACTGTTGGTGGGATTGCAAAATGGTAAAACCGCTCTGGAAATCAGTTTGGCGGTTCCTCAGAAAATTGGGCATGTCACTCCCAGAGGACCCTGGCATACCACTCCTGGGCATATACCCAGAGGATTCCCCTGCATGCAATAAAGACACATGCTCCACTATGTTTATAGCAGCCTTGTTTATAATAGCCAGAAATTGGAAAGAGCCCAAATATCCCTCAAAGGAGGAATGGATACAGAAAATGTGGTATATTTATACAATGGAATACTACTCAGCAATTAAAAATAATGAATTCATGCAATTTGTAGGTAAATGGTTAGACCTGGAAAATATCATCCTGAGTGAGCTAACCCAATCACAAAAGAATGCACATGAAATGCAATCACTGATAAGTGGATATTAATGAGCCCAGAAGCACTAAATACTCAAGACACAAATAGCAAGTCAAATGATTCCCAAGAAGAAGAAAGGAGAGGACCCCGGGCATGTAAAGATTGCATCCAGTTTAGTAAAGAAACTGAGGGGGGAGGGGGAATGATTGGGGAATAGTTGGGGGGAGAGGAACTATGGGAACTATGGTGGGTGGGAACTGGGAAAGGGGAAAGCCTTTGGAATGTAAACATAGAATATAGAAAATAAAAAAAATGCAATCCAAAAAAAAAAAAGAACAAAATCTACAAACAAAACCCCAAGGTGTCATGTTGAATGGTGTCCTGAGTAGCAATGCCTAAGGTTGCTCTCTAGCGTCCACCCACATGACCACACACTTGCATATAATGCACCTGCACACAGGCATGTCTTATGGGGGGGCCCTTTCAGAGCTGATCTGCCACCACATGTCTATCCGGCCTCCATTCTGAGTAAATATGGTGTCTCCCAGACCAGGCTCAGGGACTGTTCAGAATCTAGTTCCTAACAGTGTCCGCAGCATTCAGACTCTCTGATTTTATACCCTTTATATATTTATACTGGGTTGTCCTATGACAGTGGTGGGAGAGAAGAGGCTGAATCCTTCCTATTTCTTTCTGAACCGTTTCATTCCCTCAAATACCACATACTGCAGTCTCTGTGGGCCCTGACCCAGCAGATAACCTCATTAAGTACCTGGATTGTTCTCTATTCTTGTCACCTCCTCTTTACCCACACACTCTGTGTTCTCCCCTCCTTAGTGACAACACACAGACCCAACATGGGTCCCCAAATTAATGCACCCAGACTGGGGCCCAAGAATAATGAAGGAGATGCTCAAGAGGGTGGTAGAAGGATGGTGGCTGGTGGTATAGACAGGATGCTCAGGCTGCAGATGAAGCTCTCCAATGCAGTTTCCCTGCTGCCATCTGACCTTGTATTTCTCCCCTAGGATGACATCATCATCTTGATATTCCTTATCTGCCACCCAACCTCAGCATTAGTACCTGCCTGTACCCCAGCCAAAGAGAATCACCAGGAAGGGACTCTATACTGTGTCCTAAAGGCCCAGTGAGTAGACCTCTATCCAGCTCAGTCTCCTCTGGTTACAAGGTCTCCCAACTTCTGCTGATAGGCAAGGACAGAGGTATTTATTTACATGAATTCATTTTGTCACAGAAACAGAGAAACTCAGGGTTATGTATGTAGTTTAAAGAACCAAACCAAGGTAAAAAAAATGAAAAAAATAAAAAAAGGATTAATAAGCCAGGCATGGTGGTACAGGACTTCTTCCCAATCTGTAGGATGCAGTAGCAGGATCTTCTCTAAATTTGAGGCCTGTTTTGTTCTACAAATCAAGTTCCAGGTCAGTCAGATCTATATAGTAGAGACCCCGTTCTCAGTAACAAACAAAACAAAACAAAGAAAAACTAAGATATTGATAGTCACAAATGTTGTTTATGTAAATCTGGAGAGATAACTGGTATCATCCTTAGGGTCTCCACCTCCAGACAAAAGGAAACTAACTGATGACCTTTCTCCATGACCTCTCTGTACCATTTGGAGGTTTGGTTAACTTTGTGTTTGCATGTAACCCTGGCTGGCCTCGAAGAGGTGCAAAGAATAGCCTCCAATTCAGTGATTCTCAGCCTTCCTTATGCTATGAAAACCTTTCCTAATGGGGGTGACACCAATCATAAAATTATTTCATTGCTGTTTCATAACTGTGGTTTAACTGCTGTTATTATCATAATATAAACATCTAATAGGCAGGATATCTGACATATCACTCATGTGAACAGGTAGTTCTATCCACAAAGTGGTGGTGACTCACAGGTTGAGAACCAGTGCTCCAACTGATAATCTTCCCATCACTGCCTGTCAGTAGTTGGGATGACAGGCATGTCCAATGTCCCCGGGTATTTTTTTTATTACTGGACAGCTCAGTCTGGGGAACACACATTGCAAACACTGGTAGCCAGGTTGGAAGCCAATGTCTGCTCCCCATTTGGACCATATTGTTCACATGTGGCTGATCAGAGATCCAGTCTCCCCAATGTATTAAGCACCTATGTGATGTTGAGAATGTTGGCTCTGTGTAAGTCTTTTCTTTGGGCATCTCTCTGTTTTTTCCCTTATGGACAATGGAGAGGGACCTGGGAAACCACATAACCATAAGCATCAAAGTTCCTGCTCTGTGTGTAGTGCCTTTGGCTTGAAGCTGACAGGTGGATTCCTTTAGATGACTGCACAGACCACCATCATGGCATCCTGCTGTGTGAACACCTCAGGGATGCTCAGAGAAAACCCCACCCCAGCTCCCAAAGTCACTGTGCCCCCGGAGACCTTCTGAGATCAGCCTCAGGAGGCTTGGATGCAGACAGGACCAGAGCAGAGACCTCACAGCTGCTCTGGGATATCTCACTTTACCAAAAGAAGCCATGGTGATTTCTCCATGATCCCAATTATCTCCACCTTGTCTCATGGGTTTGTGGTATTTTCCCCAATGACCCAGGAAAGGCCCATGAATGACACTCATTGGAGATTTGTGATTGGTGGACTGGAGCTGCATCTGTGCATCTCTGCAGCTATGATTCACTGGCTCACTATCCTTGGTAGATTGCTATCAACAATGGACATACACTTTTGACTACTGAGGAAACCTGGTTTCCCTCTTACTTGTTCAGTCTGATTAGGTTCTTGTGTCCCCATAAGCTTTCTGTTAGAAGCTGATCAACTGACTAGCAAATGTTGACAGACTTGACACAGGACAGAGGTTTTGTCCTAAGACAAATATCCAGAATATCAACATGTAAGGAAATGAGGAATTAAGTGCATAGCATCAGGCTTGTGAAGAAAGAAAATCCAACATGAGATCCAAGAAAGTCATGATGTGTAGCATTGTAAGTTCAGAGCTGTGGATGAGATGTCAGTGTCCTTAAGAGAGATTAATTAATTAAGAGATATTCTCAGGTAGTGGTTATCAATGTGGACCATGGTCCTTGCATCTTTCCCTGTGACCTGCATCCTGGACACCATGTGCAACTCTCTAAGAGGCATCATGTGGGATAAGGGGCAGGGGCTCGACTGGTAGTAAGAACTTTATGAAAACTCCATGAGCAGACAGAGAACAGCAGAGTCAGGCTCCTAGGATCACAGTCAATCCAGATGAGCTGGGATTGGAGGAGAGGACACCAGAGCCCACATGGCTCCTTAGGCTGTGTCACACACAATCCTGCATCCATGAGCTCTGACTGACATACAGGAGGCAGGGAGGGCAGCCCATGCTCATGAGTGGCCATCAATCACTACCGTGATGTAAACTCACCTCCCTGGTGAGAGGTCCTGGCACCTGGAGGACTGTTAGCTGGAGGAAAACATACAATGTAATGTCTCACAGGGAACTTATGGGTGACAGAGAGAGAGAGAGAGAGAGAGAGAGAGAGAGAGAGAGAGAGAGAAACAATTCTCCAGAGTCAATGTTATCCATGTGACATTGGGTCCCCAGGAATCACATCCAGGTGACTGGGCTCCATTTCCCACTGAGCGATCTCGCTAGCACACACAGCTGTTTATCCATTAATATGCAATTTGAAATATTTCACTTCTAATATATTTAGAAAATGATATACCTGTGATCTGCCACCTTTCAGAAATCCCCCTCCTTTTTAAAGACATCATCTTTCATTGGCCTGGAGCTCACCAATTGTTGTAGACTAGCTAGATAACAAACCCTTGACTCTGCCTGTCTCATACTTATTCAGGCTCGGATTACAATCCCTGGGTTATACTGTGTGGGCTCTGGATCAAACTCGGTCCTCCTACCCTTGTCCCATGCTTTTCTGTCTGAATCATCTCTCTGTCTCCCTTGCATGCCTCTCATAATAAACTTCCCAGAGGCCCTCAGCTGCCCCTTGGGGTGACGGCCACTCACCTGGCTGGGGTTTAGGATTTAGTCTGCTGGCCTGTAGGAAAAGAGATAGTATCAGTGTTCTAGCCATGCAGGTTCTCCTTCCTGCCTCTCAGCTGTTCTCTGTGTTCAGACGACATGATGGACCCCAGGCAGCAAAGAGCTCTGCTGCAGCCAGGCAGGGACAGGTCCAAGAGTCACCAGGACCAGAGGACAGTAGTCAGCTCTCTGGCACAACACAGCAAGGCAGAGGAAAGCTCTACTGGACCACTGACCCATGTCCATGTTCTGTCTCTCTTTTCCACCTTCTCCCTGCTCAGACCTCTTAACCTGTTCCTGCCTTCCCTGCTCTGCACTCCCCACATCACCCTTTTGCCTCCCTGAGAGCCCCCTCTCTAGAGCTCACCCTTTCTGTGCAGGCTGCTGCCACCCTGCATGTTCAACCTCATGGTTTGAATCCCAGTCAGACTCCTGCTGTCTCTCAGGCTGCTCCTCTCCCTCCTCTCAGTTCTTCTACCTGCCACAATGGAGGGCTGAGCCTGTCTGAAACCATGGGATGCGCATTTAGATGTTCATCTGTAACTTTAATGACACTCTACCATCTGTGCACCTCTGTCCTCATCCCATAGTCTTCAGGTCCCACGGCTTTATATCTTCCCTGACCTTGGCCCACACATGACTTGTGTTGTGTGTACAAGGTCTGTGGAACCCAGTGGCCGACAGTTGCTATGTACCTGCTGATGGCCTTGAACTCACGATGGTCCTCCCAGCCCTTCCCATGTGTTGGGATTGTAGAGTCCCCCACTGGGTCCCCATTTTTGATTCTTAAAATACTCATGGATGTTAGGAGACAAATCATTTAATTTTACAAAAATGCAATTGGATTTCAAAAAGGAGTTGCAACAGAGGAGTGCTTCCCTTGCTCCATATCCTTGCTGGTAATTGTTGTCACCAGGTTTTTATTTTTATGAGATATTTTCTTTATTTACATTTCAAAAATTGTTTCCTTTCCTCATTTCCCCTCCGAACCCCCCATCCCATCCCCCATTCCCTTGCTCACTAACCCACCTACTCCCACTTCCCTGCCCCTCCATTGGGGCATTGATCCTTCACAGGACCAAGGGCCTCTCATTGGATCTCATTGATGTCCAACAAGGCCATCCTCTTCTACATATGTGGCTGGAGCCAGGGGTCCCTCCATGTGTACTCTTTGGTTGGTGGTTTAGTCCTGGGAGCTCTAGCAGATCTGGTTGATTCATATTGTATTTCCTCCTATGGGACTGTAAACCCCTTCAGCTCCTTGGGTCCTCTCTCTGGCTCCTCCACTGGGGACCTTGTGCTTAGTCCAATGGTTGGCTGTGAGCATCCACTTCTGTATTTGTCAGGCACTGGCAAAGCCTCTCAGAAGACAGCTATGTCAGCCTCCTGTCAGCAAGCATTTGTTGGTATCCAAAATAGTATCTAGGATTGGTAAGTGAGAATGGGATGGGTTTTTGATCTTACCCATCCTGATGTGTGAGAGGTGGAATCTCAGAGTTGTTTCAATTTGCATTTCACTGATGAATAGGAATGCTACGCATTTCATTAAGTGTTTTTTATACATTCAAACTTCCTCTACTGAAAATTTTCTGATTCCTTCTGTATCCCATTTTATAACTGGGTGGTTTCTACAATTGAGTTCTTCATATATTTCAGATACTAACCCTCTGTTAGATGTAGAGTGGTGAAATTCTTTACTCAAACTGTAGGAAGTTGTTTTGTCCTGCTTTTGGTGTCCTCTGGCTTACAGAAGCTGTCAGTTTCATGAGGTCCTATTTATTAATTATTGATTTTAGTGCCTGAGCTATGTGTATTCTGTTCAGGAAGTTGAGTTCAAGGCTGTTCCCTAATTTCAGATTTATTACATTTAGTGTATTAGGTTTTATGTTGAGGCAGTTCCTACACTTGAACTTGAGTTTTGTTTGAGAATGATCAGAACTTTATTTTAATAATAATAAAATAGCCAGTCCCTCACTGTGCCTGAAGAGATAACTTACAAATATGGATCTCTTTGCCTTCTTCTACATGTAGACATCCATTTAGGCCAGCACCATTTGTGAAAAATGCTTTCTTTTTCCCATTGTATGGTTTTGGAAGTTTTATGAAAATTAAGAGTCATAGGTGTTCCTAGAACACATCTGTACTTCTACTTATTGTGAACAAGATTAAATGAAGTTGAAGCTAGAACAAGAAGTGAAAATATCAACCAGAAGACCGGGAGTCAATATAGGAAAAATTCATAGAGAGTAAGAAAATGTCACAAGGAGAGATAGAAAGACAGACAGGATGTAGAAGGGAAGGACATTCAGTTGGAATGATTTTTGAGACATCTATGAGAGGGAGAACAGCCTTTGGGGAAATTGTCTGAAGAGTAGAAAATTTATTCAAAATAGTATATTCTAGAGAAACCAAACAATTTTTATAATATTCATGTTTTTAAGCCTAAATTAAATGGCTTATCATGGATAGCAATTTCTTTTGGGGAAAATTAGAAGGGATATCTGATTGTTTACACATGTCTTGGTTATTTATCTTATTACTGTGTCAAAATTCCTGAGAAAAGAATATAAATAGACCCCAGAAAACCAAATAACCCTATCAATAAATGGGGTACAGAGCTAAAGAAAGACTTTTCACCTGAAGAAATCCGGATGGCTGAGAAACACCTTAAAAAATGTTCAACATCATTAGTCATTAGAGAAATGCAAATCAAAACAACCCTGAGATTTCACCTCACACCAGTCAGAATGGCTAAGATTAAAAACTCAGGAAACAGCAGGTGTTGGCAAGGATGTGGAGAAAGAGGAACACTCCTACACTGCTGGTGGGACTGCAAGCTGGTACAACCACTCTGGAAATCAGTCTGGCAGTTCATCAGAAAACTGGACAGGGTACTTCCGGAGAACCCAGCCATACCACTCCTGGGAATATACCCAGAAGATTCCCCAGCATGCAATAAGGATACATGCTCCACTATGTTCATAGCAGCTTTATTTATAATAGACAGAAGCTGGAAAGAACCCAGATGTCCCTCAATGGAGGAATGGATACAAAAAATGTGGTATATATACACAATGGAGTACTATTCAGCCATTAGAAACAATGAATTCATGACATTCTTAGAGAAATGGATGGAACTGGAGAACATCATACTCAGTGAGGTAACCCAGTCTCAAAAGAATACCCATGGTATGCACTCACTGATAAGTGGATATTAGCCTAGAATCTTGGGACACCAAAGACACAATCCACATACCAAATGATGTCCGACAAGAAGGAAGGAGTGGACCCTGGTGCTGGAAAGGCTCAAAGCATCAGTGTAGGGGAGTACCAGAACAGGGAAGTGGGAAGGGGTGGATGGGGGAACAGGGGGAGGGAAAAGGGCATGTGGGACCTTAGGGGGGTGGGGATCCAGAAACAGAGAAATGAAATGTAAATATAGAATATATCCAATGGAAAAAAGAAAAAGTTTAGGGTATAGTGTATCCTGAGTGGAAGGCATAGAGGAAAATTGCTACATCAAGTCACACTGCATCTGATATCTGAAGGAAGAACATTACTCCTGCTGGCCCTTAGCCATTTATTTACTTCTCTTCATGCTACTGTGTCATCTGAGGGTGCTTCCCACAACTTTGATGGATCTTCTCTACGTCATCAAATCTGAATGTAAACATTGTCAGAAAAACATTGAAACATATCTGTGTTTATTCTAAGTCTTACATAAAGATGACAATTTAATTTAACACGCAGGATATATTGGATTTCAATAATTGTTTATCCAACACCCAGTCAGATTAGCTTTCAATAATAGCACTCTTCTCCAAGATCTTAAAGTTGAACTTAAATATCCTAGTTCAAAATGTGCACAGCACACCTAAACATTCTTACATTCTTTAATATTTTCAAAAGTACACACACACACACACACACACACACACACACACACACTGGAACTGGACTTCAAAACTCGCCATTTTGGTTGGTTCGGCTTTTCTCTAATGATAGTATACATTTAACTCACTTTATATGGATAGAGCGTGTAGTATTGAGGAACACATATATGAATGTATATATGTGTGTGTGTGTGTGTGTGTGTGTGTGTGTGTGTGTGTGTGTGTTGCTGTTCTACAACAAATAATGAGAATAGAGGCCATGAATTTTAAGTATGACAAAAATTTAAAATATATAATGATTATAATATAATATTTAACATTAAATACATAATTTTAAAAGTAGGATTGTGCCAAATCAAAACATAGGGAGCAGTATGTCACAGTGGAAAATTCATGTCAACAAGAGTCTCAAGAAGATGGTTATATTGCATCTAATTTAGGAAACAGACTCCTGAATAATGGTGCTTAGGTTACTTTGCCTTTATAGTCACCACTGAAATCTTGTCCATGGTAGTTCCAAGGGTTAATCTGGATCCTTCTGGTGGGCAGTGGTGGCGCACTGCTTTAATCCCAGCACTTGGGAGGCAGAGGCAGGCTGAATTCTGAGTTCAAGGCCACCCTGGTCTACAGTGTGGGTTCCAGGATAGCCGGGGCTACACAGAGAAACTCTGCCTTGAAAAACCAGAAAAAAACAAAAAGATGGATCCTTCCTATTAAGTTAGTATTCTCTGTCAATACCATCATAGAAATACCAGAGATGTGGTTTTATTGTGATATTAAACTCTAGTAAATTTAACAATCTGATGTTGTAATTCATATGACTAGAATGAAAAATGAACTTAGCATATCCAAGGTTGCTGATGCTACAAATAACCAAACACACAAAGAAAGTTTACCTGGAATGCTGTAGGAAAGTTTATACTAGCAACAAATACAGTGACCACAGCCTGAGAATATAGGTTACCTCAATTACTGTGTTCAGATAAGATGGTGCTTTTGTGTTGTTTTTTAATAGTAACAGAATTAATTACTATACAAATCAAGACTTTAAAATTATGTTACAGGAACAATTACATGGTCAAGTTACAACAAAACTAGTAAATCTATCTACGGTAAACTGTGGGACATAATGCTATATTATCTTGATCGTTGGTTTGGTATATGCTACTACCACATTTGGACATCGCAAAAGTATTCATCTGAAAGTCATGACTGTACCACATTGTTAATTTACTAGAACTTAACATAGAGAGAACAGTTACGGTTGACTGATTAAAAGGTTAAAGAGCTCAAGATAATTTAGTCCTTAAAACACTCCAGTGTTTCAAGACCCCTCACTCAGGCTTTTGGCATGTGTCACAGATGTGCAACCTTTGTTCACTGTTCTCAAAACTCCAAATGTAACATGAGGTACTCTAAAAACTGTTTATTTCCACTAAACTCTATTTCTTATGTATTTCAATGAGTTCATGTCAGGTCTCATGAGAATAATATAACATTTGGGGATAAAAATACAACCTAGAAGACCTGTGCTGGAGGCCAAGATGGAGAACACTTCCACAGCCATCATGATCTTTCCTTTAGTGCTGTGGTAGACAGGGAGAAATGTGATCCAAACACTGCAGAATACCAGCATGCTGAAGGTCAAGAATTTGGCTTCATTGAAGGAGTCAGGTAGGTTCTTGGCCATAAAAGCTACTGTGAAGCTCACTATGGACAGAGCTCCAAGGTATCCCAGGACACAGTAGAAGGCTGTTACTGAGCCCTTGTTGCACACAATAATGATATGACCAGGTTCAGAGTGTGCATCTGTGTCCACAAATGGAGGAGATACTCCCAGCCAGATTCCACAGAAGACAATCTGTATGAGTGTGCAGATGGGAATGATGAATTTTGGTGCTCCTGATATAAGCAATCCCCTCAGCCTTCTTCCTGGAGCCGTGCTCTTGAAGGCCAGGAGGACTGTAATGGTTTTTGCCAAGACAGTAGAAACAGCCACTGTGAAAACGACTCCAAATGTGGTCTGTTGCAGGATGCAGGTGGCTGTGTTGGGTTGACCAATGAACAGAAATGAGCAAAGAAAACAGAGGGTGAGGGAGATGAGCAAGACATAGCTGAGAGTCCTGTTATTTGCCTTCACAATAGGAGTCTTTTGGTGCTTTACAAAAATCCCCAGAACAAACAATGTGAAGACAGAAAAGCACAGTGCCGTGATAGCCAGTGTCATCCCCAAGGGCTTTTCATAGGCCAGAAATGTCACATCTTTTTGGATGCAGAGAGTTCGATCTGTATTGGCATAGTGATCATCAGCACATTTCACACACTGATCGATATCTGGAAAGAAATGCAATGTGACATGATACTATAACTCAATGATTTCCACATTTCAGTGATTTTTGTACACTCCCCAATCCAAATTTTGTTCTATTTTCTGTGCAGAGAAGGAAATTAATAAGAATTTTCTTCTTTCAAGATTTTATCCAATTACATAAAATATGTAAATAAACAAATGTGTTTTCTTTTTCATTTCTCAAGTGTATTCATGATACTGTTTTTCTTATCTCCAAATTAAAGCACCTTATTTATTCTCATAATTCATATGGCATGCTATGGTAATTTGTGTTGAGGGACTCATGAAGGGAAATATTTATTACTGTTATATCTAGAACACAGGATCTTATATTCTCTGGAGCACGAGGGCACCAGTTGGACACTATTACTCTTTTTTTTCTCATAGCAGAGAGAAGTTAAAGCCCTGAAAATAGGCTGAAGTCTTTGTGAATCATACCAACTTATATAAATGCATCATCAATGAGCAAGCATCCAAGCTTATATTTTCCAAATTTCATTTCTAATGTGGGTCATTCTTTACTTAGAACAAAATGAAACCACTTTTGAAATGGGGATATCAAATGAGAAAATGTCTCCATCAGATTGGCTTTGGGAGAGTCTGTAAGCTATTTTCTTAATGATTGTAGCTGGTTGTTCTACCCATTTATGGTCCCTGCCAACCTTGGAGATTCATCCTCAGTTATTTTAACTGATTACATTAAATGGGGTATGAGGAGCAAGATAGTAAGCATTTCCCTGGTCTCTGCTTCAGTTTCTGCATCCAGAATCCTGCCTTGACTTTATTCTATAACTTATCTTCATGATAAACTGTTAGCTAGAAGTTGCTTCACCTTTGAAGTTGCTTCTGGTTAATTTGGTGAAAGACACAATCTAGTGTGAGTATTGAAACAACACAAAGCACAGTTTTATTGTACTAAATCAGATTTCTAAATCCTATGCCCTGCTTGTTTAATTGAGGTACTAAGTAGTTATCTAAGTACCCCCAAGAAAGATGATTTGCAAACTACCATGAAAATACAAAGGATACACACTAAGAAAAACTGAGAAGCATGGCATTCATTTATGTCAGTTTTAATTTCTATCACATAATGTTAATTTTTGTTTTAATTACATAGAAACTATAGATATAGCTTACTTATCTTTCTAGCATTCCACTTACCAGTTTTCAAGTTATCAAGTTGCCAAAAGTATTTTGTGTAGTAATGAGGACCATGTGGTGTCTCCCTGTCCACTTTAAAATATTTATTTTAAATGTAAACTGGTTCAGATTGCATTTAGGTACATATATTGATGACTCTTTATTGGTACAATTCTTGATATTACTAGAAGACATATGTTGCAATAAACTTCTTGATTCTATGGCTGTTAAAATATTTCTTCCTCTTCTTCCATAATGTTTTAAAACCCTTATGTGCATGATTATTTGAGTATTTTGTAGTTATATTTACTCATGGGACTGGGGTCCACAACTCTATATTGTGAGTGGTTGTGGTCTTCTGTAGTGGACTCTATTGGTTGCTAAGCGATCTTCTTGATGATGGGTGAAGACTAAACTCAGCTGTGGGTATTACTATACCTACATTTCAAATAAGGATATACTATCTATATTCATGAGCCTATGTTATGTCCAGTTATAGAGATAATGTGCTCCATCAAGGTATGTATAGTGATAATACACTGATAGGGCTATCACAGCATGCAAGTTGTTAAAATGGTTTATAGGTATCATATGTGTGTATATCTATTTGTTGCTCCTCTCCTTTGGAAGCTTGCATGATACCTTCTGTCATGTATGTCAGTCCTAACTTAGGGGTCTCTGGCATCTGTTTATGAAGCACTTTGTACATTCAGCAATAGGCATTTACCTTTCACCTCTTGGCAGAAACAGAATAGGCTGTATAATCTTTGGAAGACTCTTGAATAGCTCTGAGCAACTAGTTAAAAGAAGGCTTCTGAGATCTAACATTGGGGTATTTATTAGTTGTTCTTTGACTCTATCATGGATCGTGGGGCCATATGTAGAAAGTACTACATACACTACAAAAAATTTGACTTTGCTTTTTCTAGTAGCTTGAAACTCTCAATAACTTTTCAGATAAAGATGGCTCTATATATCCACCATACCATTGACTTTGTTTCTGCTCTCTCTGTCACTCTGTGTATATCTGTATGTCTATGTCTCTGTCTCTAACTTTCTCCTCTCTCTCTTTCTTCCTTTCCCTTCATGTTGCCTGTGCTGCCTCTGGATCAGATGTAAGGTTTGAGTGGTATGTAGAACATTGTTCCTTCTAATATACTTATTTGCTCAGCATGATGATTTTAAGGGACTCTACCATGCTATGAAACCCTGAGCCCCCAAAAATCAATTCTTTATATATTGCCTTGGATATCAATTTTTGTTACAGCACTAAACAAATGCTTGAGACATGATTCAAAAACTTCCATCATCACCATCACCCAATACAGAGGTGATGACAAAACCTAGAAACTTGGAGTTCATAGCACAGCTTCCCAACAAGATCATAGGATGGATGCATGGTGTCTCGGGAAACCTCAGATTTCTTATTGTCTCAGGGATCTTGGATTTTGTCTTACTTTAGTGAGCTTTTCTTTAAAAAAATATTCTAACTTCAATTCTTCCTGCTTGTATTTACTTTGGGAGGGAGTTCTCTAATGTATCTGGTCACTTTCATCGAGTCTCTAAAGGCTTTAAGTGCATTGCATATGGAGGTTAAGGATATTTACTGTGAAGTTTGTTACTTAAGCCAATTTAGAGCTTCCTGTGTCATAATGAGCCTCACTCCATATTGGACATTTTTTTTCTCTCTGAAATAACCTCTATAACACAGTAAAGTTTTGGTAAGTCTTATCCAAAGCTTTGTACATAGAAACCTTCTATTCCTGTGTCCACTAATCAGTAGAGAAAAAGCTTCTAGGTCAGTTTTTGCTTGCTTTCTCCTTGTTTATGTCTCAGATATGCAGTTCCTACTACAACATCAATAGGTCCTTAACATTAAGTTCTGAAGAATGACCAAGGATTTGGGGTTGTCTCTATTACCTCTTTGAAGAGTGCAGCATAGACTTGGCATGTGGCTTTTTACTTGATAGCCAGTGGTTAATGAGTCAGGCATTGTCTCCCCATACAGGTTTGCTCCAAGGAAATTCTATCTTGGTCTGTAAACTACAGTTTCTGAAGCTTCTGTAGGAGGGGGTTTATTTATGGTATTATGACAAGACTTTAGTATTAGTTATTCTACTCCATTCTTCCTCTCCTACTCTTCCCATCAATTGTTGACCCTACTCTCCCAATCCTTGTTTTTCCATTATTATATTTCTCAGATTTATATGATCTAAACTCTATCCACTATGAACTGTTTCTGTTTCCTGACTTGGATACATACTCAATTTAAAAACTTATGTAATGTATTAACTATATATTAATATATTACATAATATATTATATTCATATTGCACATATTATAATGTATGAAAGATTATCTATGATAATATTATTTCTTTTCATTTTCTTTTTCTTCTCTTTTCTTTTTTTTTGTTTTGTTTAGTTTTTTCAAGACAGGGTTTCTCTATGTAGACCTGGCTGTCCTGGAACTCACTCTGAAGACCAGGCTGGCCTCGAACTCAGAAATCCATCTGCCTCTGCCTCCCAAGTGCTAGGATTAAAGGTGTGTGCCACCACCGCCCAGCTATATTATTTCTTTATATGCATTACCTTATTCAATTTTATTTGCATTAACATTCATTTTTCTGGGAATGCCATAATTTAATATTCACAGATGAATTTTTCTCTTGTGTGTATGTGCATAAAATTTAATTATCCATTCATTAGTTGATGAATTTGCAAGCTATTTCATTGTTTTGACTGTTGTAAGAAAAACAACATTGAACCTGGATGAGAATACAAGCATGGAGGAAGCTGTAGATGCTTTGAATTGGGTCACTTTTGGGGATGATGAATGTGCTTGTTGGTTTCTGACATCTTGACATGGATGTTTACACATCTGGAAAGAGGTATTCTCAAAAAAGGAAAAGCCAGTGTGGACCTGGTGCCTGTTTTGTGAAGCGGCAGCTGAGGAGACTCTGGCACTCGCCATGGCTGACAAGAAATCCAAGGAAGGAGTCAAGACTGAGAACAATGATCATATTAATTTGAATGTGGCAGGACTGGCTGGTTCTGTGGTGCTCATTAAAATTAAGAGGAACACACCACTTTGGAAACAAATGAAAGCCTATTGTGAAGGGCAGGGTTTGTCATTGAGGCAGATCAGATTCCGGTTTGATGGGCAACCAATCCAGAAACAGACATACCTGCACAGTTGGAAATGGAGGATGACGATACAATTGATGTGTTCCAGCAGCAGACTGGAGGTGTCTATTAAAAAGGGAGCCTGCTACTTTACTCCAGAACTTTTTTATACACCAAGAACACATTCTCAAGTAGAAAGTTGCAATTTGCTCCCGCCACATCCTGACTACTACAGTATAGTTTTCTCTCTTCCTGCATGTCCTTGTCCCCATTTCTTTATTGTACATAAAGTAACTGGTGTATGTGCACAAGCATATTGCTCTTTTTTTCTTTTCCTATTTTAAACTAAATGGCCAATGTTCTGTTTTGGTGCACATCAGATGGACATGGTCTGGGGAAAAGTCTTGGGTCTGTGAAAATACCCCCTTCTCCACTAGTGGCATGCTCATCCAACTCTTCATATTCCAGTAAGTTATTTTGCTCTCACTGCTTTAACAAAAGAACCCAACAACATCAAATTCTGGCATACCATGTTCAATTGGAGAATTTTAATGTTTTTCATTTATCATTGTAAAACCAAGGACAATTTTATAACCTTTTTGTACATAGCTGTTACATGTAGGGCAATCTGCTTTAAATAGGGATAAATTACTCTTGAACAAAATGATCCTAGATAGTTTTCCCTTCAAGTCAAGCATCTTGTTGTTTAAATTCGGATGGCTGAGAAACACCTTAGGAAATGTTCAACATCATTAGTCATCAGGGAAATGCAAATCAAAACAACCCTGAGGTTCCACCTCACACCAGTCAGAATAGCTAAGATTAAAAACTCAAGAGACAACAAGTGCTGGCGAGGATGTGGAGAAGGAGGAACACTCCTCCACTGTTGGTGGGATTGCAAAATGGTAAAACCGCTCTGGAAATCAGTTTGGCATTTCCTCAGAAAATTGGGCATGTCACTTCCAGAGGACCCTGGCATACCACTCCTGGGCATATACCCAGAGGATTCCCCTGCATACAATAAAGACACATGCCCCACTATGTTCATAGCAGCCTTGTTTATAATAGCCAGAAATTGGAAAAAGTCCAGATATCCCTCAAAGGAGGAATGGATACAGAAAATGTGGTATATTTATACAATGGAATACTACTCAGCAATTAAAAATAATGAATTCATGCCATTTTCAGGTAAATGGTTAGACCTGGAAAATATCATCCTAAGCGAGTTAAACCAATCACAAAAGAATACACATGAAATGCAATCACTGATAAGTGGATATTAATGAGCCCAGACGCCCTAAATACTCAAGGCACAATTAGCAATTCAAATGATTCCCAAGAAGAAGAAAGGAGAGGACCCTGGGCCTGAAAATATTGGATCCAGTTTTGTAGATCCAGAACAGAGAAATGGTGGGGGGGATGATTGGGGAATAGTTGGGGGGAAGAGGACTAATGGGTGGGAACTGGGAAAGGGGAAAGCCTTTGGAATGTAAACAAAGAATATAGATTTTTTTAAAAAAATTTAAAGAAAAAAAAAGAAAAAGAAAGGAAACATCCATAAGTTTGACCTATGGACAAGTTTGTGACATATTTTCTTGATTAATGATTGATGCGGGATGGGACAGCTCACTGTGTTTGCAGCTACTCCTGGACAATGAACAAAACATTGTTTAAGAAAGGATCTTGACTAAACTATGTGAAACAAACTTGTAAGTTACCTTTTCCAATGGGTTCTTCATAAGCTCACACCTCCAACTTCCTGCTTTCAATTTTTTAGCCTGATTTCCATGAGTGGAAGAAAATAAGCTCAGAGCTAAAACAGAAACAAAGCATTTCTCCCCTAATTATGATTTTAGTGTTTTATCAGACCAGTTAAAACACTAGTCATTTTCACAATGAGGGAGGGAGTTATTTCTACCTTCTGTTATGTTTTTCAATTACTTTCTTTAGTGTTTAAATCTTTCATTGTACTAATGTTTCTACTCCATAGTTTTAACTATTGTAAGGTATTTTTAGTGTAATAATATTGTTCCCAAAATTTAGTTCCTGGTGGGTTTGTTTTTATTTAAGAAGACTTTTTTCTGAATTAATATTGTGTCCTGTTACCTTGCTGAATGTGTACATCAGCTGTAGGAGTTTTCTGGTAAAGTCTTTAGGGTCTATTAGGCAAATATCCTGTCTGTGTAAGTAAATATACTTTGAAGTTTTCTTTTCTATTCTGCACCTCCTTGTCTATTTCATTACCTTATTTCTCTAGCTAAGATTTCAAAAACTGTAGGTCAAAAATAGATATTGGATAATATTTTCTTCTGCCCAATATAGTAGAACTAGTTAAAGTCTCTTTTCTATGAGTGCTATGTTAGCAATGCGATTGTGTTTTGTCTTTATCATATTTACATCTCAAGAATGGAGCCAGCAGTATTATAGTCCATTGCATATAATGGACCATCATACTATATGCACCATTGTATGCATGCATTGCATGCATAATTTATAATGTACATATAATGATTATCATATACATGATAATAAGGAAGATTGATCTATTTTCTTTTGGTGGTGAGTTGTAGTCAACTAATTCATTGTTTATTGAATATTATCTGATGTAATAGTTTCCCATACTCAGTCATACCTAACAATACTAAGAAACATTTATCATGTCCTTTGGTCATCTCATGTCCTGGTTCAACCCCCTTTAAAAAGTCATGATGAACTCTCACATGTATGTATTATCAGTTAATTCATCCTGCAGAACTTTGCACATAACCCAATTGTACATCTCCACAAATTATCTGAACTAAAGCTATCCAGAAACAGGATTTTGCATTGGAAGAAATTTATGCCATATTGTTATATATGAAACATATGAATTTACTAGTATCCATGCAGTTTGGATTGAATATTTTGCCTTTATGTAAGTCTTTGACACAAATATGAATGTTGCCCACATTGGTCAAAATGTGGTATCAAATCCCTTGGGCCTTCAGTTGCAAGCCATCATAGTACTGCTGGAGGTCACACCCATTTCCACTATAAGGGAAGCTGCTTCTCTTAACTACTAAGCCTCTAGTGCCTGAATTAGTTAAGACAAATCTACTGTGCCTTAATATCATATCTATTTCAGGATCTCACCGGAAGTACAAATTTGAACTTCTGACAGATTATTGGTTTTAATATGATGTTAATGCAACTCAAATGAAGATCAAGAAGAAGGAAGATCAAAGTGTGGATGCTTCAGTCCTTCTTAGAACAGGGAACAAAATATTCATGAGAGCAAATGCAAAGTGTGGAACAGAAACTGAAGGAAAGACCATCCAGAGACTACCTCAACTGGGGATCTATCCCTATAGAGTCATCAAACCCAGACAATATTGCAGATGCCAGGAAGTGCTTGATGACAGGAGTGTGATACAGCTGTCTCCTCAGAGGCTCTGCCAGAGCCTGACAAATACAGAGGCAGATGCTCAAGGCCAAACATTGGACTGAGCACAGTGTCCCCAATGGAAAAGTTAGAGAAAGGACTAAAGGGGCTGAAGGGGTTTGAAACCCAGATGAAGAACAACAATACCAACCAACCAGACACTCCAGAGCTCCCAGAGACTAAACAACCAACAAAGAGTATACATGGAAGGACCCATGGCTCCAGCTGCATATGTAGCAGAGGATGGCCTTGTTGGATATCAATGAGAGGAGAGGCCTTTGGTCCTGTGAAGGCTCAATGCCCCAGTATAGGGGCAGGGAAGCAGGAGTGGGTGGGTTGATGAGCAGAGGGTGGGGGATGGGATCGTGGGATTTTGGAGGGGAAACCAGGAAAGGGGATAACATTTGAAATGCAAATAAAATATTCAAAAAAAAGAAGAAAAGACTGGACAAGACTTAGATGTATGAATATGGAATGCACTTGCTAAATTCTCTGGAAGAAATTATTATGCTTATACTCCTTCCGCAATCTCAACAAGTACTAACTGAACTAGATATGGGTTGTAACCATATAAAACCCCTAAATGTTGACTATAACAAAGAGCTACGGTGTTGACTATAACTATTAACTATGAACACAAAATCTTGATAATCAAATCTGGATACTTCTCTTGTGTATGATTTCAATTTCTGTATATGGTTTAAAAACAGTAACGAGTACCTCTTTAATGCACACACTTGCCTGTTCTGTTGGAAATTTCATTTTCTGGGCATAGGACACAATCAAAACAGCAAGCAGCTTTCCCTTCCTGAAGAGATTTCCTGAATCCAGGACCACAACTTTTACTGCATACAGAGACAGGAATCTGAGGATATTAGAGAAGTGAGGACATGTAAGAATCAACCTGGAAACTGACAGTAAAGGGTAAAAATGAACTTAATATTATGCATGTGTATATTATAAATACAGTCACATTACTTTGTGACTATAAATACACATTGTCAGATAGGTTATAAACACTATATACTTATATACAAGATATATATGTAGTGTTGGAGTCATGTATAGCATTGGTAAGAATATGCTAATTCTGAGCAACAGTAAACACATGAAAAAATATTGGAACATGGAACCTGAGTTTGTAACTTTGCCAGTGGCGTCATTAATTTATGAGGAGGCATGTGGCTCACCAATGGGTTTTTTCATGATTTCTCCCTGTGTTCTGTACAGAACAGTGTAAGATTCCACCCACCTCTTGCTCCATTCCTATGCTCCACTGTATCCTGTCCTCAGAAATTGACAATTGTTGACCAGGTGGATAATATGGAAAAAATGTTCCTACTTTCACTTTATATGCAAGACCTTGTGGAAAATCCCAGAAGTTCAGAATGTCATAAGCCACATGTGATTTCTCTGAAGGATTCAAAGTTATTAGATCTCCAACAGGATTCATGAATTTAATGTTCTTCAGCATGGAGTTCAGCTAAGGGAGATTTATGATTAATAATGGTAACAATTATTGTTAAGATAAGAGTCTGAATTATGTCACATTTGCATTTTCATTGATCCCAACAAAAAATGAAATAGCATTAGACATATATGATTGAAAAATGTGTGTGCTTACATTGAATTAACATCACAGGTACCATAATAGTATGCTAACAAAATACTGAGACAAATCTGTATTCTTTATGCTTCCTACTGATTTTCAGCACTGATGAGCCAAGTTTTTGATACATGGACATTTGCATATGAGACTATAGTCTATAGGCATCTGGTTTTGAGTTATTAGTGTAAAATTGTGTAAAATTGTCTAGGATATTTTGGACTCTGAGCAAATCGATGAGAGTTTTTGTACTTTGGGTTAACTGAGGTTGAATACCCAACCTAAAGGACCTTAAAATATTATGACATTCTTCTTCATTTCTAAGAACAAGCTGGGAAGATATCTGGTTTTTACTGTTGAGAACCTTAGAAGTGAAGGAGACTGACAGTGACTTTTAATGTAAACCTTCAATTCCTAAGTGTTTATTTCTATGAGATTGGCAAGTTGACTCTGAATTTCTCCCAGGTATAGATTTTCCTTCCAGTCATTAAAACAGTTTGGAAAACTTCTAAAATAAACCCCATTGTATTTGTTAAGAGTACCTGTGGACCATTTTTTAAATTAATTTTATTTATTTTTATTGGATATAGTCATTATTTACATTTCAAATGATTTCCTCTTTCCTGGTTCACCCCCCAAAAAATCCCATAAGCCATCTCTCCTCCCCCTGTTCCCCATTAAACTCCCTACCCCTTCCCTGTCCTGGTATTCCTCTATACTGCTGCATCTAGCTTTTCCAGGACCAGGAGCTAATCCTCCCTTTGATGTCCAACAAGGCCATCCTCTGCTGCCTATACAACTGGAGCCTTGGGTAACACCATGTGTACTATCTGGTTAATGTTTTTGTCCCTGGGAGCTCTGGGAGTACCTGGTGGCTCATATCATTTTTCCTCCTATTGTGCTGCAAACCCCTTTTGCTCCTTGGGTCCTTTTTCTAGTGCCCCACTGGGAACCCTGTGCTCAGTTCAATGGCTGGCTGAGAGTGTCCCCCTCTGTCATGCACTAGCAGAGCCTTACTTGTGGGCAATTTTTTAAAAGTTACACTTGTGACACTATACAGGATAAAACAAAAAACATTACCTTCAAAGGGGGAAGTTTCATTCTTCCTCCATTTTTAATTCCTTGATTGTCTACTTCTTCAATAAGCATCTTGTGGATGGTGTGGGCCACAGCATACACAGCATTATATACATGGTAACTGCTGGCACTTATGGCTGTGTCAAAGTGGTACCAAGGTAACAATCCCAAGGTACCTCCTGATGAACAATTTTTTAATGATTTACAGGTAGCAGTAGATATTGGACAATCAAAGTAAATCTCCCACAGACTTGCAAGAAAAATGTCATCTGGGTATTTGGAAGGGTTCACTGTCTTTACAAACTCTTTAAAAGTAGAAATCTCACCATGGTGTTGCGAAAAGATGAGAGTCCCATGGAATGAATCAAGAATGAAATGTCTCATAGATGTACTGACGTCCCATTGTGAAGTGGTGACCCATACTCTCCATGGAAGTATATATTCCCATCTTCTAAACAGCACACCTAAGGAAGAGTCAGTGTTAGCATAAATGATAACAACTTTTGCTGAGTTTCTTACAATCCGATTAGAGTATTCATGAGTGTTTTCCAGGTCCATCATGTGAGTGACTGGGATAAATTCCATGAAGGCCACACAGACTGTGTTTCTTTCCATTTCTGGAATCAAGTCAGTGACAAAGTTAACACCATTTTCATCCTCTGAGATGACCAGCCCCACCCAGTTCCATCTGAAATGGACAAACAATGAGACCATGCCTAAGGCCAAAGAAGATTCTTTGGCAGCCATCTGATACAAAAAAGGAAACTTCACAGAGTTATTCAGACTTGGTTCAAAATGTCCAATGCTCAGCTGTAAAAACAATGAAAAAAAGGGATAGACATTAATGACAAAGTTCTGGAAATCATAGAATCATTGCATATAAAACAGTAACTTAAAGTTTAGAAAGTCAAATTTGTATTTGAAGTCAACTCCAGTACTGAGATGTAATTCTGAAAAATGAGTCGAAATATTCAACTTCTCTTGTATACACAACTGTATGTCTTAATGCCTCTATGTATATTTCAACCAAAAGAAATGTGAATATAGTGATAAGTCACACTGTATGTAGCTTTAAAGCTACATATTTTAAAAGAATGGCTGGACAGTCGGTCAACTCTCTCTTTCTCTCTCTCTCTCTCTCTCTCTCTCTCTCTTTCTCTCTCTCTCTTTCTCTCTCTCTCTCTCTCTCTCTCTCTCTCTCTCTCTCTCTCTCTCTCTAACTGTGTGTGTGAGAGTGTGCATAACAGCATGTGTGCCCAGCTTTCTACAGTTCCTACAGCATGTGTGTACATATGAAGGCTAAAGGAAGGCAGCAGGAACTCTCTACTTTTTTCTACATATTCTTCTTGAGGTTGGGTCTCTCTTCATCCCTGGGCTTCATTTCTTTTGATCTGAATAGAAGACAAGAAGCCACAGGGATTATCTTTTTTTTTAATTTTTATTTTCTATATTCTATGTTTACATTCCAAAGGCTTTCCCCTTTCCCAGTTCCCCCCACCATACGTCCCATAATTCCTCTCCCCCCCAACTATTCCCCAATCATTCCCCCTCCCCCCACGGTTTCTCTACAAAACTGGATCCAATCTTTACAGGCCCAGGGTCCTCTCCTTTCTTCTTCTTGGGAATCATTTGACTTGCTAATTGTGCCTTGAGTATTTAGGGCTTCTGGGCTCATTAATATCCACTTATCAGTGATTGCATTTCATGTGTATTCTTTTGTGATTTGGTTAACTCACTCAGGATGATATTTCCAGGTCTAAGCATTTACCTACAAATTGCATGAATTCATTATTTTTAATTGCTGAGTAGTATTCCATTGTATAAACACAGGGATTATCTTGTGTCTTCTTTGCTACCATGAGGATATGTGTGAGGCTGGCATCTGAACTTTTGTCCTTCTGATTACACAGAAATCTTTCTTGACTCTTGGGCCATGTTCCAGCCCAATACTATTATTTTGAATAACACCAAAGTGAATCATACCACTTATGATTCTTCTTGGTACCCAAATTATGGAATCAAATGAGAATATTTTCCTTTCTTCCCATCAAAATAATCTCACCTGTGGATATTTATAAAGACCCAAAAATATGCCAATTAGGGAAGAAATTTCCCATGTTGTTCCTGTGATGGCAGCCACAGATTTTTCCTCTGTTTTGCAGGTATAGTTCGGAATGAATCTGTCCTGCCCTGTGAACCACCTGAAAACAGTTTTCACTGTTTCTCTTTCAATAAGATTAACACTGTAAATATTATATCCAAGTGTCATGTTAGGTAAAAGAATGGGGTTCCTGTTGATCTCCTCTATGGCAAAAATTAAGGCCATCACAAATTGGTAGTTGTTCGGGGAGATCCTGTATAGAAGACATAGGGATCAGTATGGGATTACATCAAACACCACTGGGGGTGTTCATCTGAGCACATTTACCATCGTGTATTGAATGAACACGCTCCATCATAGCTTCAGTGTTCAAACTGCATCTTTTTTTCCTGAGATTGTACAAGAGTAAGTAGCACAGGTTGTTGTCATGTTTAAACAGCTCATTCATGGAATAATCCCTTTTTAAGTATTTGAAACAACCCGAAACAACATGTTCATCTTTAACATGGGATGTTTACCTGTTATAGAATTGAAAACTTTATTTTATGTGGTTTGAGGGATGGGGAGTGTTTAGGTTGTAGAAGGCCAGACTGAACCAACACATACAAGAGATACAAGATGATCCTGATGAAAGAAAAAATGAAAGATAAAAAAGTTCTGTGCCCTTGTCCCAGGTTCCACTTGTCAAGACTTGTGACACATGGGAGACAGTAATACGCATTAATCAGATTTGAAGTTTCTGGCCTATATTTTGTACTCCTTATACTTCTTGTCTGCATCAATGTTTCTGTTTCAGATTAGGCAACTGTACAACCTTTAAGATCTAAATGGTTAGTTTTGTTCTTTGTCTTTTTAGTAAGTTGGTCATTTGGTTCATAATTATGAATTTTTATGTGTTCCAAATTCTACATACACTTTTATCTACATGCATTTGTTTGGTATCTACTATATATTCTCATCTATCTTCTCTATATATCTATCTATACCTATATGCTTAAATGTAAAAAATTTAGTCTACACAGTTGAATAATGTATCTTATATGCATTATTCAGAACACGATAAGGAATAGACATGCTAACATATACAGGAAATGCCATGATTTTCTTAGTAAGATAAAATACAGCACAGGTGAATGAGAAATGCTGAGTGTAGGAGGCATAGTTTTCCCCAGGAAGGAGACTACTGGTTAGTCTTGCAATATCAAATGCTCAGACCTGAAAATGTTATTATATGAAAGCCTACAGAGTTTTTAATCTTTTTCTACATTAATGGTCCTAATACAGTTTTGTGTCTCCATGAGAAAATGTTCTGTTTGCTCATTCTGTGTTTTGTATGCTGTCCTTTGCACAAGTGGGGGCTTCGAAGCTAATCCAGTCATTTCATATTAACTGTGTTTTCTTTCATAGCATTAACAATGCAGTATTTTCCTGGTGTCTGTTTATCTTTTTATTTCAAGGTTTTTCTTATTAAATTTACCCAATATGAAACATAAAAATTTGGTTTGTCATCTTTTCCTCTGCAGACAAACTGCACTGATTTGTGAATCTGTTTCCCATTTGATGATGCCAGGTTCAATACTTTCATTTCTTTTCATTTCTCAATCAATATATGAACCTCTAACAGCTTGAAACTCTTGATAATCATGTTACAAGGTACTAGCTGTTAGAACTCTGCTGGCCCTTTAGACTGATTAATGTCCTGATTTTCACTTGAATTCATTCAGTTGGCTATGTCTTTCAGAATTTTCTTTATTCAAATTTATAAATTAATGGAAAATTATAAAATACAAGATTTCTAAGAATTTATGAGCACTTAATGCTGAAAATTGACAGATGTAAATTTTCTGCCGTGTGGCTTTGGGTTCATTGAAGCCTTTGAAATTGAAGTGAATTAAATGTACTGTCTGTGTGTGTGTGTGTGTGTGTGTGTGTGTGTATTATTGTGATTCAACCAATTTCTCTGGACCATTAACTACAATAAGGTGCATGAGAAAAGAAATCATTCTTTTTATTTAGACCATTAATTTCATTAATTTGAAAAATAGGGAGATACCAGTGATGGGATACAGGCTCTTCTGAATCAGAAATTCTACTGAGTGTGGAATTCCCAGTGACCCTGGCCTTTCCAATCATGTCTGTATAGCAGGTTTCACTATTTCAGAAGTCCTCTGTTTCAGATTAATGATGGATCGGTGAACAAATATAAATATTGTAAATTTCTAGCAATAGAATGTATACTGTTTTACTCTTTCCTCACAAATTTGTATGCAAAAACTATCATACAGGGAAACAAAAATTTGAAACCCTAGAAAATGAATAGTTGATATTGTGGTTGCAGAGATGGTGTGGCAGTGAAGACACTGGCTACTTTTTTGAGGACTTGGTTCAAAATTCCTGTACAATAATTCTACCATCATAAATACAAAATCTTTTCCTTGTCTCTGTGCACACAGTTGCCATGCTGTGTACATAATCCTGCTGAAAAATGTTTATACACATATAACTAAATAAGATGTTTTTAAAGAAAAAAGAAAAACTTCAAATTAAAACAACATAAATTGGTTGTGCAAAGAAGAAAAGAAGGGTTTCGGTGAATTAAGGTTCCTGATTTGACTGCTGTTGAAAGTGTAGTTTAACTGGTAGACAAGCAAAGGATATAATTAAAGAATTCCATTTTAACTATATTAATCCTGCCAACCCAAGGGGATACCATTTGAAATGTAAATAAATCAAATATCTAATAAAAAAGAAACAAAAAATTATTCTCAAAAATAAAGATAGTAGGTTCAAAAAACAGACACATTAAATGTTTTGTAGAGAAAATTGGAATTTTCTCCCTGGATTTTAGTGGTAAATTTCTTTTTCAATAAAAATACAATTATCCAATGAAAAATCAACATGGAAAATTATAAAAATATTACAATGGATTTTTCACATGGTTCTTAAGGAGGGAAAACTCAAATTTCAAACAAAACTGAATGGATTTGAAAATAGCTGACTTAGGAAGATTAAGAAAATTTATTCGGGCTAATGAGAGTCATGAGGACAATCGGGGAAGATCTCTAGAAGAAGAAAAAGGTGGGAGTAAGATGGGGACAAGCAGGGAAGGACTCTGGATGATGATGGGTGTGGTAATCGATGAGAGGAGACTGGCATGGGAGATGCAGTGCTGGGCTGGGAAGGAGCATGAGCGTGTACTGGGGATGAATCTGATCACAGTGCAATATAAAGAGAATAGTGTTCCCCAACCTAAGTATAAAAAAGAAGTACTATATATTATTTGTGGAGCTAAACTATGTTTGTGAGCAATATCCTAGATACTTTTGGACTGGGAAATGGCTCAGTTTGTACAGTGCTAGCTTCAGACCAGAAAGCAAACCTCATGTCTGTCTAACCCTAACCTAATGTATGATGACACCAAGAGACATGTTAATGGTTCAGGAGCTCTCAGCCCAAGACTAAGAACTACAGTCAAATAAAGAATGAGGAGAGTGAGAAAAACATTCTTCCCCAGGAGACAGTAAACCAATTGATTATGTAATACTTCATGGTCAGAATTGGAAATATAAACACAATAACATTATACAGAATTAATGGGTTGAATTTATGTCCTTAAAACAATATAAAATATATTAAAATACATATGCAGTATTGGGTAAATGGAAAATTTTGGATATGAATATGGATTAAAAATTAATACAAGGCTGCTGACATAGCTCAGTGGGTAAACGGTTGCAGCAAAAGTGTAAGGACATGAATTTTAATCCCTGTAACCAACAAAATTGTGGTCATTTAAGCAGGCTTTTGTAGCATTTCGACAGGAAGGTGGGATGAGCATATGGGCAAACCTCATTTGCCAGCTATCTAGCAAACACTGCTATAATAAACCATGTTTCAAAGATAGTGGAAATCAGGGAATCATGTAAGTTTGTACTCATGTGAGATGTGGCATACATGTGTCCTCCCTGACACATACAAATACACAGACTCTCTAACTCTCTTTCTCTCTGTCTCTCCCTCTCCCCCTCCCTCTCTCTTTCTCTCTCTCTGTCTCTCTGTCTCAGTCTCAGTCTCTGTCTCTCTCTCTCTGTCTCTGTCTCTGTCTCTCTCTCTCTGTCTCTGTCTCTCTCTCTCTCTCTGTGTCTGTCTCTCTCACACACACACAAAGTAGAGATATTAAATGCAACTCACTTAAGGCTAAAATGAATGGCTTATTCGCTCTTTTAGTCAGAGAAGCAGAGTAGCACAGTGACAATAGCATGCATATGTCACTGACAGAATTAGATAGTAAAGGGGAAGAAGACATGAGGAAGTAAAAAGAATGAAAACATATCAACAAAATGTTAGGTTATGGGCGAAGATCAGAGATCCTAAGCATGTAAGTTGCATTTCTTTCCTGATAGCTCTCTTCATTAGTGTGCACAGCAGCCACAGACAACACCAGACACATCTGTGTCTGACAGGAGAAGCAATAAATCCTCTCAGTGGTATCTTCTCTGCTCACAGCACCAGAAGTCACCTGTTCTATTCTGTGCACATGTGTTTCTTTTAGTAAACAGTTCTTCGATTGCTGTGGTGACACTGCTGAGTCAAAATGTTCCTGTACAGGTATAATTCAGATCTTGGAGGGAATTTAAATATCACTGCTGTCTGCTCATAGTCCCTAGACAATCTATCATGTAAAACCAACGTATAGGATGACAGCTGGAAGGAATAATGATCTTCAAAGAGTTTGAAATAACTAAGAAATGTGGCACACACAGGATGGTTCCACCCAACTGCACCAAAATTAGGAAGTACACAGAGGAAACATTGAGTAGAAAGTCTTCATAGAATGGACATTGTTTTGTTACCTTTAAGTACTGAACTGTACCTATACCAAACAATATGATTCTAAGTTACAATACTAGGCCTCCTGTGTGGCAGTTGTCAGAGTGGCAGACGTGTAGGAACAGACTAGAGGTTGATTTTCTTCTCAGACTCCACCCAGACAAATAGAAGATAATAAATGAAAAGAAAAACTTATTGTGATGGAAGAAGTGCTGTTGAAAAAAATGAGTGCACCCTGGAGAATGGGGTTAGAAAGATCAAACAGGAGAGACTTACCATAGACTGACATCTATGTTGTCTGCCCCTCCAGTGTGTTGGGAGGTTTGGTAGGTATAAAGGGGTAAGAACGCACTGATGAGCATGTCTCCATCCTGGTATACATTGTCTAAGAAAGAATCAAAGCAGTCAGGGTTGACCAATTCACACAGGAGCATAGGAAGCCTGAGGGTAAAAAAGAAAGCAATCAAAGTGGGCATTGTGAGGGTTTCTTCAAGCACAAACTTGATCTGCCATGATGCCAGGTGCCCACTTTCAGCAGTTGGATGTCTGAGCCACTCTGTGGGGTTATAAGTGTTACGGACATAGGAGTTGTTTGAACTACCTAGTCATTGGAAGACAGCTTGCTCCAGTCCCCTGGAGAAAATTTCAACACTTTGTACCTTCGGGCTTCACAGCTGAGGTCTTTTGTAAAAGTGACAAACACATGATGTAAAAAATAAGTCCCAGGACCATCTCATGTCCCTGGTAGTATTCTGTAGTACTCTTATGTCATCCAAGTCAAAGAATTAAAAAAGGCCATCAGAAGAATTAAAAAAAAGGACCCACCACAAACAGGGAAGTTTGGCTATCTTATAGGTGTCCATAAGCTGTTGGCACTAACACCATTTGCTATTATGGAATCAGTACATACCTGAGGATTCAGAGTAAGATGTGTGAAGAAGGGATTCATGCTGGAAGGTCTCTCTACATAGATAGAGAACAGTGCCCCACAATGCTCAAGATACTGAGGGTCAGCTCCTGTGTCAGGTGCAGTGGAGGAACTCTGCATTCCCCGGGATTCCCAGCATCTACACAGATTTCACAGCAGAAGATCCTCATTGCCTGAAGAATATGCATACTCATATAATATACACATATATATATATATATATATATATATATATATATACACACACATAGATATACCTACATGTCCATCTACATAGTGTCACCCTTTTCCATTAAATACTGAGAATAATTGGAATCAGTGTACTGGGCTATTACTTTGAGAGACATGAGAATGTTGTTTGATAAGGATTTGGTATTGTGGAAGGACTTTGGAAGTTTGGCCTAGAAATGCCATTGAGATTTGAAAACACACTAATATGTTCTGGAAGAGGATTAAAGATAAAAAAAGACTGAAAAGAGTACATCAAACAGTGGTTCAGCTTGTGGAGTTTTAGAGGGAAACAAAGTCTGATGTTTTTATGTGAAAAATCTACATTCTGGGTAGTTGGGGCAAAAGAGTTAGCTTTGATTACAAGTTACTAAAAACACTAAAGTAAAACATTTGCTTTGCTAGAATGCTGTTTAGTTTGGGCTGAGAAATTAGTGTTCATTAAGAAGAGACCTACATTTTTTGAGAAAAAAATCAAATGGAAAGCATTTTCTGAGTGTGACCATTCAGAAACTGGGTGTTAGACATGACCAATGTTGGACCTTATTCTGGAAGCCAAACTTGAAAATTTACAAGTCTTCAAGGTAGTATCGGTTTGAGGGTATGAAGGGGTCATGGAGAGTGGATGAGGCTTGGTACTGTGTGGCAGGGCTAGAGTCCTTGAAAAGCCCCCTGGAGGTACTACTGGAAAATTATAGCCCAGATGCAGCAAGAGAGTCTATTAGTTTTACAGATTCTGTTTCCATGGCATGGCAGTGGACCAGAGTCAGGCAGTTTGTGGAAGACAATTCGTGTGTGCTGCTAGAGAGTTGGTCCATGGTCCTTGACGGAACCCAGAAGTCATGACTGAATCCCAGACAACTATATACTGAGTTGTTCACACTTTTCAAATTTGGTTTTGTTCTGCTCAGATTGCCTTGGTTCTACTCTTGAAGTTAGAAAGTATTTTATTTATCTTTTAAATTTTCTATGAGGCCCTATTAAAAGATGTTAGATTTTAAACGATAATGGCTATTTGAAAATGACTAAATATTTCATGTGGTTGAAGGTTAAAAATGTGAATTTTAAAGTTATTTACATTTTAATATGAGATATTAGGAATGAATGATAATGAAAAGGTTTTAGCTTAACAGCATTGTGTGTGTGTATGTCAAGATGCCACAAAGTCAATTATGCTGGATAGTTTATGTCATCTTGACAGAAGAAAAAATCATCTATGAGGAAGAAATCTCAGAATTGTGCTGTAGGAAGTCATATAATGTATTTTCATAGTTGAAGTTTTGGGGAAAAACAGAGATTAACATTTGATCAAAGTGATATTTATAAAAGAATATCAAATGCTTATTCCCAACAAGATGTTAAAATAGTAAATCTCATCTGACAGAAAATGGCAAAGAAAAAGTTTAATAGGTAGAGGAAGAAGGTAGGAGAAGTAATAGTATTGGTGAGCCAGATTTGACATGGTTACTGCAATCACAAACTCTTAGCAGGTGAGACCATCTGAAAAAGAAGAAAACAGAGGTTTTGAGCAGGAGCTGTGTGCAGAGCAGCGGTTCAGGGGCCCCAGCCAGGCTTGGGCTCTGTGCCCTGAAGGCAGACCCCCCGAACACCCTGCAGCCTCCTCCATCTTCCCAGCTGTTTCAAACCAGCAGGCGGAACCAGCAGGCAGAACCAGATATCCGAGATATCCAGAGTTTAAGACCTCTGGGGACTCAGGCCACCTGTCAGCAATCTGTGAGCACGAGCCCCGCAGGGCAGTGGTTCAGGTGTCCCAGTCCTGGGGAAATAGCCTTACCAGCCCACAGAAGTTTCAAGCACCAGCTAGTAACTACAGGACCAACTAACACCAGAGATAACCAGATGGCAAAAGGCAAACATAAGATCGTTACTAACTGAAATCAAGGCAATATGACAGCATCCAAACCCAGTTCCCCGGTGGCAATAAGTCTCAGATACACCAACACACCAGAAAAACAAGACTTAGATCTAAAATCACTGGTGAGGATGCTGATAGAGGAACACATAGATAAATCTCTTAAAGTAATATAGGAGAAAATGGATCAAAAGCTAGAAGCCCTTACAAGGCAAACACAAAAATCACTTAAAGAAATTCAGGAGAATATGGATCAAAAAATGGATACCAATAAGGAGGAAACACAAAAACCACTTAAGGAAATACAGGAGAACATGGTTCAACAAGTAGAAGTCATAAACGAGGAAACACAAAAATCCCTTAAAGAATTGCATAAAAACACAAACAAGCAAGTGAAAGATCTGAGCAAAACCATCCAGGATCTAAAAACAGAAGTAAAAACAACTAAGAAATTGCAAAGGGAAACATTGGAGTTAGAAAACCTTGGAAAGAAATCAGGAGTCATAGATTCAAATATCAGCAATAGAATACAAGAGATAGAAGACAGAATCTCAGATGCTGAAGATACCATAGGAACAATTGATTCAACAATTAAAGAAAATGCAAAATGCAAAAAGCTGGTAACCAAAAACATTCAGGAAATCCAAGACACAATGAGAAGACCAAACCTGAGGATTATAGGTATAGATGAGAGTCAAGATCTACAACTTAAACGGCCAGCAAATATTCTCTACAAAATTATAGAAGAAAACTTCCCCACCCTAAAGAAAGAGATGCCCATGAATATGCAAGAAGCCTACAGAACCCCAAACAGACTGGACCAGAACAGAAATACCTCCCATCACATATTAATCAAAACCCCAAATGTACTATACAAAGAAAGAATATTAAAGGCAGTAAGAGAAAAAGGCTAAGTAACATATAAAGGAAGACCTATCAGAATTACACCAGACTTCTCCCCTGAGACCATGAAAGATAGAAGATCCTGGGCAGATCTCATGCAGACTCTAAGAAAACACAAACTTCAGCCAAAACAACTATACCCAGCAAAACTCTCAATCACCATAGATGGGGAAACCAAGGTATTCCAAGACAAAACCAAATTTGCATGATATCTATCCACAAACCCAGCCCTACAAAGGATAATAGAGGAAAAACACCAACACAAGGGGGGAAACTACACCCCAGAAGAAGCAAGATAGAAATCCCCTTTCATCAAACCCAAAAGAAGAGAACCACTCAAATATAAGAAATAATGTCCAAAATGTCAGGAAGTAATAATTACTATTCCTTAAAATCTCTTAACATCAATGGATTCAATTCCTCAATAAAAAGACACAGATTAACAGACTGGATACAGAAACAGGACCCTAAATTTTGCTGCATACAGGAAACACATCTCAGTGTCAAAGACAAACACTACCTTAGAGTAAAAGGCTGGAAGACAATTTTACAAGCAAATGGTCTCAGAAAACAAAGCTGGAGTAGCCATTCTAATATCAGATAAAATTGACTTTCAACCTAAGGTCATCAAAAGAGACAGGAAAGGTCACTTCTTGCTGGTCAAAGGGAAAATCCACCAAAAAGAATTCTCAATACTGAACATCTATGCTCCAAATGTAAGGGCACCCTCATTCGTAAAAGAAACGACTAAAGCTTAAAGCACACATTGCACCTAACACAATAATTGTAGGTGACTTCAACACTCCACTCCCCTCAATGGACTGATCAGGAAAGCAGAAACTAAACAGGGGCACAGTGAAACTAATTGAAGCTTTGAACCAATTGGATTTAACAGATATATATAGAACATTTCATCTTAAAGCAAAAGAATATATCTTTTTCTCAGCATACACATGGAAACTGAGCAATACTCTACTCAAAGACACCTTGGTCAAGGAAGAAATAAAGAAATCAAAGACTTTTTAGAATTCAATGAAAATGAAGATATGACCTACCCAAATCTATGGGACACAATGAAAGCAGTGCTAAGAGGAAAACTCACAGCCCTGAGTGCCTCCAAAAAGAAACTGAAGAGAAGATACACTAGGAACTTAACAGCACACCTGAAGGCCCTAGAACAAAAAGAAGCTAATTCGCCCAGAGGAGTAGAACACAGAAAATCATCAAATTAAGGGCTGAAATCAATCAAGTAGAAACAGAGAGAACCATACAAAGAATCAACAAGACCAGGAGCTGGTTCTTTGAGAAAATCAACTAGATAAACCCTTAGCCAGACTAACCAAAGGGCACAGAGATAATATCCAAATTAACAAAATTAGAAATGAAAAGGGGGATATAACAACAGAAACTAAGGAAATTCAAAAAATCATCAGATCCTACTACAAAAGTCTATACTCAACACAACTGGAGAATCTGGAGGAAATGGACAATTTCCTAGACAGATACCAAATACCAAAATTAAATCAGGATCAATTAGATCAGCTAAACAGTCCCATAACCCCTAGAGAAATAGAAGGGGTTATAGAAAGTCTCCCAACCAAAAAAAGTACGGGACCAGATGGTTTTAGTGCAGAATTCTATCAGACCTTCAAGAAAGACCTAACACCAATACTCTTCAAACTATTGCACAAAATAGAAACAGAAGGAACGCTGCCCAACTCGTTCTATGAAGCCACAATTATGCTGATAACAAAAGCACACAAAGATCCTACAAAGAAAGAGAACTACAGGCCAATTTCCCTTATGAATATTGATGCAAAACTATTAAATAAAATTCTTGCCAACCAAATCCAAGAGTACATCAAAAATGATCATTCAGCATGATCAAGTAGGCTTCATCCCAGGAATGCAGGGATGGTTCAATATATGAAAATCCATCAATTGAATCCACTACATAAACAAACTAAATGAAAAAAAACCACATGGTCATCTCATTAGATGCTGAAAAAGCATTCGACAAAATTCAGCATCCTTTCATGCTAGAAGTCCTGGAAAGAACAGGAATTCAAGGCCCATGCCTAAATATAGTAAAACCAATATACAGCAAACCAGTAGCCAACATTAAAATAAATGGAGAGAAACTTGAAGCAATCCCACTAAAATCAGGGACCAGACATGGCTGCCCTCTCTCTCCATATCTTTTCAATATAGTACTTGAAGTTCTAGCGAGAGCAATTAGACAACATAAGGAAGTCAATGGGATACAAATTGGAAAGGAAGAAGTCAAACATTCATTATTTGGAGACGATATGATCGTAGACGTAAGTGACCCAAAAAACTCCACCAGAGAACTCCTACAGCTTATAAACAACTTCAGCAACATGGCTGGTTATAAAATCAACTCAAGCAAATCAGTAGCCTTCCTGTACTCAAAGGACAAGCAGGCTGAGAAAGAAATTAGGGGAATAACACCCTTCACAATAGCCACAAACAATATAAGTATCTTGGTGTAACTCTAACCAAACAAGCGAAAGATCTGTATGACAGGAACTTCAAGTCCTTGAAGAAAGAAATCGAAGAAGACCTCAGGAGATGGAAAAATATTCCATGCTCTTGGTTCGGCAGGATCAATATAGTAACGATGGCCATCTTGCCAAAAGCAATCTACACATTCAATGCAATCCCCATCAAAATCCCAAATCAATTATTCATAGATCTAGAAAGAGCAATTCTCAAATTCATCTGGAGTAACAAAAAACACAGGATATCTAAAACTATTCTCAACAATAAAAGTACTTCTGGGAGAATCAATATCCCAGACCTCAAGCACTACTACAGAGCAATTGTGCTAAAAACTGCATGGTATTGCTACAGCGACAGGCAAGTAGATCAATGGAATGGGATTGAAGACCCAGAAATGAACCCACAGACTTATGGTCACTTGATCTTTGATAAAGGAGCCACAACCATCCAGTGTAAAAAGATAGCCTTTCAACAAATGGTGCTGATTCAACTGGAGGTCAACATGCAGAAGAATGTGAATGGACCCACTTAAGATCTCTTTGTACTAAGATCAACTCCAAGTGGATCAAGGACCGCCACATAAAACCAGACACACTGAAACTAATAGAAAAGAAACTGGGGAAGATCCTGGAGGACATGGGCACAGGGGAAATGTTTCTGAACAGAACACCAATAGCTTATGCTCTAAGATCAAGAATTGACAAATGGGACCTCATAAAATTACAAAGTTTCTGCAAGGCAAAGGACACTGTCAGAAGGACAAAACAGCAACCAACAAATTGGGAAAAGATCTTCACCAACCCCCACATCTGACAGAGGGCTAATATCCAATATATACAAAGAACTCAAGAACTGAGACTCCAAAGAACCAAATAACCCTATCAAAAATGGGGTACAGAGCTAAACAATGCTTTTTCACCAGAAGAAAATCAGATGGCTGAGAAGCACTTTAAGAGATGTTCAACATCATTAGTCATAAGGGAAATGCAAATCAAAACAACTCTGAGATTCCACCTCACACCAGTCAGAATGGCTAAGATTAAACACTCAAGGAACGCCGGGCGTGGTGGCACACGCCTGTAATCCCAGCACTTGGGAGGCAGAGGCAGGCATATTTCTGAGTTCGAGGCCAACCTGGTCTACAGAGTGAGTTCCAGGACAGCCAGGACTACACAGAGAAACCCTGTCTCAAAAAACCAAAAAAAAAAAAAAACCTCAAGGAACAACAGGTGCTGGTGAGGATGTGGAGAAAAAGGAACACTCCTACACTGTTGGTGGGATTGCAAGATGGTACAACCACTCTGGAAATCAGTATGGCGGTTCCTCAGAAAATTGGGCATGACACTTCCAGAGGACCCTGTCATACCACTCCTGGGCATATACCCAGTGGATTCCCCTGCATACAATAAAGACACATGCTCCACTATGTTCATAGCAGCCTTATTTATAATAGCAAGAAGCTGGAAGGAGCCCATATGTTCCTCAAAGGAAGAATCGATACAGAAAATGTGGTATATTTATATAATGGAATACTACTCAGCAATTAAAAATAACGAATTCATACAATTTGTAGGCAAATGGATAAATCTGGAAAATATCATCCTAAGTGAGTTAACCCAGTCACAAAAGAATACACATAAAATGCAATCACTGATAAGTGGATATTAATGAGCCCAAAAGCTCTGAATAGTCAAGGCACAATTAGCAAATCAAAATATTCCCAAGAAGAAGGAAGGAGAGGACCCTAGTCCTTAAAAGACTGGATCCAGTTTTGTAGGAGTGTATCAGAACAGAGAAATGGAGGGGTCATGATTGGGGAATGGGCAGAGGGAAGAAGACTTATGGGACATGTGTTGAGGGGGGAACTGGGAAAGCGGAAAGCCTTTGGAATGTAAACAAAGAATAGAGAAAATAAAAAAGAAATTAAAAAAGAAAAAGAAGAAAACAGAGAGAGGCATGCAAAGTCACACAGACACACAGTATTGAAACTACACTTCAGTATGATGCATAACCTCATATGTAGTCTAGATTTGGAATTGTTTTTGTTTCTGAGTATGGCCATCACATGTATATGACAGTGTGCATGAGAATGAGTGTGTGCTGAAAAAGCATTTGACAAAATTCAGCATCCTTTCATGCTAAAAGTCTTAGAAAGAACAGGAATTTAAAGCCCATACCTAAACATAATAAAAGCAATCTACAGCAAACCAGTAGCCAACATCAAAATAAATGGAGAGAAACTTGAAGCAATCCCACTAAAATAAGGGACTAGACAAGGCTGCCCTCTCTCTCCATATCTTTTCAATATAGTACTTGAAGTTCTAGCGAGAGCAATTAGAGAACATAAGGAAGTCAAAGGGATACAGATTGGAAAGGAAGAAGTCAAACTATCATTATTTGCAGATGATATGATAGTTTACTTAAGCAACCCAAAAAACTCCACCAGAGAGCTTCTACAGCTGATAAACATCTTCAGCAAAGTGGCTAGTTATAAAATCAACTCAAGCAAATCAGTAGCCTTCCTGTACTCAAAGGACAAGCAGGCTGAGAAAGAAGTTAGGAAAATAACACCCTTCACAATAGCCACAAACAAAATAAAGTATTTTGGCGTAACTCTAACCAAACAAGCGAAAGATCTGTATGACAGGAACTTCAAGTCCTTGAAGAAAGAAATCGAAGAAGAACTCAGAAGATGGAAAAATATTTCTTCCTCCTGGATTAGCAGGATCAATATAGTAAAAATGCCCATTTTGCCAAAAGCAATCTACACATTCAATGCAATCCCCATCAAAATCCCAAATCAATTATTCATAGATCTAGAAAGAGCAATTCTCAAATTCATCTGGAGCAACAAAAAACCCAAGATATCTAAAACTATTCTCAACAATAAAAGGACTTCTGGGGGAATCAATATCCCTGACCTCAAGCAGTACTACAGAGCAATTGTGTTAAAAACTGCATGGTATTGGTACAGCAACAGGCAGGTAGATCAATGGAATAGGATTGAAGACCCAGAAATGAACCCACAAACTTATGGTCACTTGATCTTTGATAAAGGAGCCACAACCATCCAGTGGAAAAAAGATAGCCTTTTCAACAAATGGTGCTGGCTCAACTGGAGGTCAACATGCAGAAGAATGAGAATTGACCCACTCTTATCTCCTTGTACTAAGATCAACTCCAAGTGGATCAAGGACCTCCACATAAAACCAGACACACTGAAACTATTAGAAAAGAAACTTGGGAAGACCCTGGAGGACATGGGCACAGGGGGAAAGTTCCTGAACAGAACACCAATAGCTTATGCTCTAAGATCAAGAATTGACAAATGGGACCTCATAAAATTACAATGTTTCTGTAAGGCAAAGGACACTGTCAGAAGGACAAAATGGCAACCAACAAAGTGGGAAATGATCTTCACCAACCCCACATCCGACAGAGGGCTAATATCCAATATATACAAAGAACTCAAGAAGTAAGACCCCAAAGCACCAAATAACCCTATAAAAAATGGGGTACAGAGCTAAACAAAGAATTTTCACCAGAAGAAATTCGGATGGCCGAGAAACACCTTAAGAGATGTTCAACATCATTAGTCATCAGGGAAATGCAAATCAAAACAACCCTGAGATTCCACCTCACACCAGTCAGAATGGCTAAGATTAAAAACTCAAGAGACAACAAGTGCTGGCGAGGATGTGGAGAAAGTGGAACACTCCTCCACTGTTGGTGGGATTGTAAAATGGTAAAACTGCTCTGGAACTCAGTGTGGCGGTTCCTCAGAAAATTGGGCATGTCACTTCCAGAGGACCCTGGCATACCACTCCTGGGCATATACCCAGAGGATTCCCCCTGCATACAATAAAGACACATACTCCACTATGTTTATAGCAGCCTTGTTTATAATAGCCAGAAATTGGAAGGAGCCCAGATATCCCTCAAAAGAGGAATGGATACTGAAAATGTGGTATATTTATACAATGGAATACTACTCAGCAATTAAAAATAATGAACTCATGCAATTTGTAGGTAAATGGTTAGATCTGGAAAAATATCATCCTAAGTGAGCTAACCCAACCACAAAAGAATACACATGAAATGCAATCATTGATAAGTGGATATTAATGAGCCCAGAAGCCCTAAATACTCAAGACACAATTAGCAAGTCAAATGACTCCCAAGAAGAAGAAAGGAGAGGACACTGGGCCTGTAAAGATTGGATCCAGTATTGTAGACCCAGAACAGAGAAATCGTGGGGGGGGGATGAGTGGGGAATAGCTGGGGGAGAAAGGAATTATGGGACATATGGTGGGGGGGGACTGGGAAAGGGGAAAGCCTTTGGAATGTAAACATAGAATATAGAAAATAAAAATTAAATTAAAAAAAGAAATGTAAATAAAGAACATATCTTTAAAAAAAAACTGCATGGTATTGGTACAGCGACAGGCAAGTAGATCAATGGAATAGGATTGAAGACCCAGAAATTAACCCACAGACTTATGGTCACTTGATCTTTGATAAAGGAGCCACAACCATCCAGTGTAAAAAGATAGCCTTTTCAACAAATGGTGCTGGTTCATCTGGAGGTCAACATGCAGAAGAATGTGAATTGACCCACTCTTATATCCTTGTACCAAGATCAACTCCAAGTGGATCAAGGACCGCCACATAAAACCAGACACACTAAAACTATTAGAAAAGAAACTTGGGAAGACCCTGGAGGATATGGGCACAGGGGGAAAGTTCCTGAACAGAACATCAATAGCTTATGCTCTAAGATCAAGAATTGACAAATGGGACCTCATAAAATTACAAAGTTTCTGTAAGGCAATGGACACTGTCAAAAGCAACCAATAAAGTGGGAAAAGATCTTCACCAACCCCACACCCGACTGAGGGCTAATATCCAATACAAACAAAGAACTCAAGAAGTTACACCCCAAAGAACCATATAACCCTATCAAAAAATGGTGTACAGAGCTAAACAAAGAATTTTCACCAGAAGAAATTCGGATGGCCAAGAAACACCTTAAGAGATGTTCAACATCATTAGTCATCAGGAAAATGCAAATCAAAACAACCCTGAGATTCCACCTCACACAAGTCAGAATGGCTAAGATTAAAAACTCAAGAGACAACAAGTGCTGGCGAGGATGTGGAGAAAGAGGAACACTCCTCCACTGTTGGTGGGATTGTAAAATGGTAAAACTGCTCTGGAACTCAGTGTGGCGGTTCCTCAGAAAATTGGGCATGTCACTTCCAGAGGACCCTGGCATACCACTCCTGGGCATATACCCAGAGGATTCCCCTGCATACAATAAAGGCACATGCTCCACTATGTTCATAGCAGCCTTCTTTATAATAGCCATAAGTTGGAAGGAGCCCAGATATCCCTCAAAGAAGGAATGGATACAGAAAATGTGGCATATTTATACAATGGAATACTACTCAGCAATTAAAAATAATGAATTCATGCAATTTGTAGGCAAATGGTTAGATCTGGAAAATATCATCCTAAGTGAGTTAACCCAATCACAAAAGAATACACATGAAATGCAATCACTGATAAGTGGATATTAATGAGCCCAGAAACCCTAAATACTCAAGGCACAATTAGCAAGTCAAATGATTCCTAAGAAGAAGAAAGGAGAGGACCCTGGGCCTGAAAAGATTGCTTAGATCCAAAACAGAGAAATGGTGGGGGGGGTGTTTGGGGAATAGTTGGGGGGAAGAGGACTTATGGGACCTATGGCGGGGGGAGACTGGGAAAGGGGAAAGCCTTTGGAATGTAAACAAAAAATATAGAAAATAAAATAAAATAAAGAATGTGTGTGTGTGTGTGTGTGTGTGTGTGTGTGTGTGTGTGTGTAGGGAATGGTCCTGTACACATCTGAGTAAGCATATGTAAATGTTTCTGTGTGTACTGGTGGATGTGCATGTGTATGTGTATGCAGGTGTATAATGATGGACATTCCTTTGTGAGCAGATGTGGTTGTAAATTTGCATAAAATTCTTGTATCTGTGTGTAAGTGTGGATGTGCACTTAAATGTGTGGTGATGTTTATGTGGAAGTTCAAGATTATTTTTTCATGTTGCAGCGAAAGCATTTATATACTGAGCCATCTCCATACCCCATCATTTGTTTCTAATGTCTCATATTACCACAAATTTTCTAGCCTCTAGTGACCTCTGTTATTCATTCCACTTTTCTAGAAACAGAAATTCAACCACTTGCATATGAATGAAATACTTGTTTCACTGTGCAACAGTGCCCAGAACTGATCCTGTGCTGCATAGTTCCACACTCAAACACTGCTGGGAGAGAGTTGGTCTCCCAGGACTGCTGCCATGCCTGTGAGAACAGGGAAGACCACCACATCTGCTCTAAGTGACCTGCTCTGAGCCATTAGCACACCAGAATCAAGGAACAGCCTGGGACAGGAATCTTCTGGTTTCCATCTGCACCCCAGAGATGACAATGTGCCACAGCTCTCCATACTCAAATTCCTCCCAGAAAGAACTGGACTCCCAGAAGTACTGACACATAGGCTTGTAGGAGGGACAAGCCACAGTCAGAGACAGCAAGACTTGCTAAGACCAGAGGTAGAAAGATGGCAAAAGGGAAAGGCAAAAACATAAGCAACAGAAATCATGCAACTTAGAATCATCAAAAACCAGTTCTCCCACCAGAGCGAGCTCTGGATACAACACACCAGAAAAGCAAGACTCTTTATGACGGACATAAATAACTAACTTAAAGAATTACAGGAGTACACAGGTAAGCCGGTAGAAGTCATTAAAGAAGAAACACAAAAATCCCTTAAAGAATTATAGAAAAACACAACCAAACAGGTGAAGAAATGGAACAAAATCATCTAGGATCTAAAAATCGAAATAGAAACAATAAAGATCACAAAGGGAGACAACGTATAGAAAACCTAGGAAAGAGATCAGGAATCATTGATGCAAGCATTACTAACAGAATACAAGAGAGAGAAGAGAGACTCTCAGTTTCAGAAGATACCATAGAAAACATTGACATAACAGTCAGTGAAAATAAAAAATGTAAAAAGCTCCTAACTCAATACATTCAGGAAATCCAGGACACAATGAGAAGACCAAACCTAAGGATAATAGGTATAGAAGAGAGTGAAGATTCCCAACTAAAAGGGTCAGTAAATATCTTCAACAAAATTATAGAAGAGAAATTCCCTAAATTAAAAAGAAAGAGATGCCCATGAACATCCAAGAAACCTACAGAACTTCAAATAGATTGGACTAGAAAAGAAATTCCTCCCCTCACATAATAATCAAAACATGAAATTCACCAAACATAGAAAGAATATTAAAAGCAGTAAGGGAAAAGGGTCAAATAAGGAAGACCTCTCAGAGTTACACAAGACTTCTCACCAGAAACTATGAAAGGCAGACAATTCTGGGCAGACGTCACAGAGATCCTAAGAGCACACAAATGCCAGCCAAGGCTATTATACCCAGCAAAACTCTCGATCGCCATAGATGGAGAAGCCAAGATATTCCATGACAAAACCAAATTTACACAATATCTTTCCACAAATCCAGACCTACAAAGGATAATAGATGAAAAACTCCAACTCAAGGAGTAAAACAACATCTTAGAAAAAGAAGATAATAATGTTCTTTCAACAAACACAGAATAAGATAGCCACACAAACATAATTCTACCTCTAACAACAAAAATAAGAGGAAGCAACAATCATTGGACTCTAATATCTCTCAACATCAATGAACTCAATTCCCCAATAAAAAGAGACAGACTAACAGACTAGACATGTAAACAGGACCCAGCATTTTCCTGCATACAGAAAATTCACCTCAGGCTCAAAGACAGACACTACCCTCAGAGAAAAGGGCTGAAAAACAATTGCCCAAGCAAATGATCCCAAGAAACAAGCTGGAGTAGCTATTCTATTATCGAATAAAATCAACTTTCAACCAAAAGTTGTCAAAAAAGATAAGGAAGGACACTTCATACTCATCAAAGGAAAGGTCCACCAAGATGTACTCTCAAGTCTAAACCTTTGTGCTCTAAATGCAAGGAGAGCATGGAATACCCACAATACAACTCATGGACCACATGAACCTCACAAGGAAGGAAGACCAAAGATTCAGTCCTACTTAGAAGGGGGAATAAAATAATCAAGGGAAGTAGAGGGTGGGAGGGACTTGGGAGGGAGAGAAGGGGAGAAGAAGGGAAGAATCAGGTATGGGAGGTGATGAAGAAGATGTATAGAGGGTCAGAAAATTGAACAGAGATGTGTAGCAATGGAAGATGGGGAACTGGGGTAGCAACCAGAAAGTCACAGATGCTAGGAAAGCAAGAGCCTCCCAGGACCCCATGGTGATGACATTTGCTGATATACTCAACAAAGGGGAGGAAAAAACCTATTAAGACCACATCCAGAGGTTAGGCATGGCCCACCAGTTGAAGGATGGGGCTACTCTCCCATCTCCAAAATTTTAACCCAGAATTGCTCTTGTCTAAAGGAAATACAGGGACAAAGAGTAGAGTAGAGACTGAAGGAAAAATCATCCATAGACTTGCCTTCCTGGTAATCCATAATACATGCAGACTCCAAACCCAGACAATATTGCAGATGCCAAGAAGTGCTTGCTGACAGGAGTCTGATACAGCTGTCTCCTGAGATGCTCGGCCAGATTCTGACCAATACAGATAGAGATGCTCTCAGCCAACCATCGGACTGAGCACAGGGACCCCAATGGAGGAGTTAGGAGAAGGACTGAAGGAGCCAAAGAGGTTTTACCTGTCATCAGAGGGAGGGGAGGCCCTTGGTCCTGTGAAGGCTTGATGTCCCAACGTAGAGAAATGCTAGGGCAGTGATGTGGGAGTGGGTGGTGGGTGGTGGGTGGTGGAGTACCCTTACAGAAGCAGGGTAAGGAGTGATGGGATAGGAGGTTTGCAGAGGGGAAGCCAAGAAAGATGCCATAAGAGTAGCCTCCAATTCAGTGATTCACTGCCTTCCTTATGCTGTGAAATTATTTCCTAATGGGGGTGACTCCAATCATAAAATTATTTTATTGTTAATTTATAACTGTGATTTAACTGCTATTGTGGTCATAATATAAACATCTGATAGGCAGGATATCTGACAGGCCACTCACGTGAAAGAGTAGTTCTACTCTCAAAGAGGTGGTGACCCACAGGTTCAGAATCAGTGCTCCGACTGATAATCTTCCCATCACTACCTGCCAATAGTTGGACTGACAGACATGTTATCATGCCCAATTTCCTCTGGGACTTTTTTCTTAGTGGACAGCTCAGTTTTAAGAACACCCATTGCAAACACTGGTAGCCAGGTCAGAAGCCAATATATGCTCCCCAGTTGGGCCATAATGTTCACTTGTGGTGAATCAGAGATTCAGTCTCCCCATGTGTATTCAATGGGGGTTAAGCACCTCTGTGATGTTGAGAATATTGGCTCTGGGTAAGACTTCACTGTGGGCATCTCTGTGTTTGTCCCTTTTGGACAATGGGAAAGAACCTGGGGATTCACATGACCATTTGAGCAACTGCATTAAGGCCCCTTCTCTGTGGGCAGATGCCCATGCCATGGACCTGACAGATGGACAGAGCACCATCACACCATTCTGTTATGTGAACACTCAGAGATGCTCAGAGGAAACCCCATCCCAGCTCCCGAGATCACTATGGCCATGAGAGCTGCTGAGCCTTGGATGCAATCACAAGCACAGCAGATACCTCACAGCTGCTCTGGGACATCTCATTTTAGCCACAGAAGACTTGGTGACATCTCTGCGATCCCAATTATCTGCAATTGGTCTCATGGGATTGAAGATCTGTGATTCTAATTATCTGCAGCTGGTCTCATGGGATTGGAGATCGTTATCCCATTGACCCAGGAAAGAAAGGCCCATGAATGACACTCATTTGAGGCTTGTGATTGGTGGACTGGGGCTGCATCTGTGCCTCACTGCAGCTATGGCTCACTGCGGTTGGTAGAGCTCTGTCAAGTATGGCCATGCACCTCTTCTTGCTACATCAGAAGCTTGGTTTTCTCTTACTTGACCACTTTAGATGGTTTCCTGGGTCCCCGCAAACTTTCTGTTAGAAGCTGACCAACTGACTACAAAATGTTAAGACAGACTGGGCATGGAACAGAAGTTTTATCCTAAGAAAGACCAAAACGGCCAGAATATCATGATAGCATGAAATGAGGAACTGACTGCATAGAGTTGGGTGTGCAAGCAAAGGAAGTCCAACATGGGACCTGAGAAAGCCATCGTCTGTCACCCGATGTGTCGCATTGAAAGTTCAGAGCTGTGGATTAAATGGCAGTGTCGTGAAATTAGGAGAGTTGAAACCCGATTCTCAGGCAGTGGTTATCAGTGTGACCAATGTCCGTTCATCTTTCCCTGTGACTTGCATCCTGGACACAATGTGCAACTCTCTAAGAGGGGCAAGGGGTTGTGCCTCAAGCGGGATGCTGAGATGGATTACTGGGTGTCAGACCTTTCTTAAAACTCCATGAGCAGACAGAGAACAGCATTGTCAGGCTGTCGGGACCAGTGGCACACAGAATGACCTGGGTTCCAAGGAGAGGGTATCAGAGCCCACATGGCAGAAGTTGGGGTTATCCTCTTATGTCTTTCCGAGAATGGTGATGTTTCACTGCAGAATCCTGGAGCTATGAGCTCTGATTCCCAGAGAGGAGACATGGAAGGGGGTAGGACGCTAATGTGTGCCTACCAATGACTACACAGATATAAACTCACATCCCTGATGAGAGATCATGCCACCTGGAGGTCTGTTAGCCAGGGACTAAGAGATGATTTCTCCCCAGGAGCCTGAGGGACAATTGCCCAGCATGTTTTCTCTGTGTACCTTTGGGTCCCCAGGAACCACACCCAGGTCATTGAGATAGGCAGCAGGTTCCCTTTCCCAATGAGCTCTCTTACTAGCACACACTACTTTTTGTTCATTAATATGTAATTTAACGTATGTCACATAAAGTCAATTTAGAAAATGTTATGAGTGTGATATGCTACCTTGATCAATATTTCTAGTTCTGAAAAACATGATCTTTCATTGGACTACAGCTCACCAATTGTTCTAGACTAAGTGGACAGCCAACCCTTGACTCCCTGTCTTGCTTGACCAAGGATGGGATTACAAATTCCTGACACATCCCTGGAATATACCGGGAAGCCTCTAGATCCATCAAACTCAGGCCCTCCTACCCATGTCTCATTCTTTTCTCCTGAATCATCTCTCTGTCTCCCTTGCATGTCTCTCATAATGAACTACCCAGAAGCCCCTCAGCTGCCCCTTGGGATGGCAGGCACTCACCTGAATGGGGTTTAGGCTTTAGTCTGCTGGCCTGTAGGAGAAAAGACAGTGTCAGTGTGTCAGCCATGCTGGAACTCCATCCTGGCTCTCAGCTGTTCTCTGTGTTCAGACAACATGAGGGAACCAGGCAGCAAAGAGCTCTGCTGGAGCCAGGCAGGGACAGGTCCGAGAGTCACCAGGACCAGAGGACAGTAGTCAGCTGACTTCTGTACCACACAGCAAGTCAGAGAATTGACTACTAGTGTACTGGTCCATGTCCTGTCTCCCTTCCCCACCTTCCCCTGCTCTGACCTCTTGACACATCTCTGCCTCCTCTGCTCTGCACTCTCCATGTCTCTCTTTTACCTCCCTGGACTCTGGCTGTCTAGCTCTCCCTCTCAGGGCAGGCTGCTGCTCCCTGCAGGTTCAGCTCATGGTTTGAATCCCAGTCAGACTCCTGCTGTCTTCCTGGCTGCAGCTTTCTCACCCCTCAGCTGCTGCTAATCCCATTGGAGGCCTGAGTCTTCCTGAAACTCAAGGGCTACATTTTCACATCTTCATTCTTGACTTTCCATTACACGTCACTGCCTACTCATCTCTGCCCATGTAGTTTATCTTCCAGTCTCCCCGGCTTTAAATCTGCTCTGAACCCCGTCTACACTGGGCTCTTGTGTTGTGTGTGCAAGGTTTCATGGATCCTAGGTTGGCCTCCAACTTGCTATGTAACTGTAGAAGGCCTTGAGCTCCTGATGCTCCTCCCTGTCCTTCCCCCGTGATGGGACTAGAGTGTCACTCACTATGTCCCCATTTGTGTTTCTTAGAATGCATATGAGTGTGTGAAGACAAATCATTTATCTTTACAAACTGAAATTTGGAATCCAATAGGGATGGCGATGAATTTTAAGGGTGTGTGTGTGTGTGTGTGTGTGTGTGTGTGTGTGTGTGTTGTAAGGACTCACTGTATAAAATTTTTCATTCTATGAACATCTTTACAGTTTTTACTATTTTCTTAACTTTAAATGTATTTTGGGCAGCATGTGTGTCTATGTGTGTGTGGATGTGTGTACAATACAACCTTGGATGTTGTTCTTCAGGAGCACTCCACCATTGTTACTGACACAGCTCTGTTTTTTACTTTCCCCCACCCACTGGCTAAGGCTGGCAACACAGTGACCCAGGGATCCTAGTGGGTCAGCCTGTCCCAGTGTCTGACAGCTCTATGTGCATCCTGAGGATGGAGCCCATGTCCCAGTGTTAGTGGGGCAAACATGTCATTTGAGCCCCTCACTGGCTGTTTGTAACCTTGCTCTGTAGTGTTTGGTTGTAGGGCTGAATCTTTAATCTCTGTCAATTTTTAGGTTCTTCTTATACATAGTCGTTTCATCTGTGGGTCTATTACACACCATGTTCTTAATTTCCATTTTGATCACACATGCCCAACTCAAAGAAATATCACTTTTCATTAGGTTTCACTTCCTGTGAGTTGTCATCCATAAAACGTGGTCTACCCTCAGACCTGCTTCAGCAGCCACAGATCTTTCCAAATGAGCAGTCAGGCCCCGAGGCCTCCTCGAATCCCTGAGGAGCAGGCTCTGTGTTCATCTGCATTGGCTCCTCTAATTCCCAGCTGGTCTGGAAGGACAGCAGGCTCCAGGGACACAGTACTTGTGGAGTCCAGGCACACTTCCCTCCTCCTGTTCTCTTTACTGTTCTCTGCACAGGCCTGCCCTTCTCCATCTCCCACAGCTGAGAACACTCCCAGTGGGAAGCTCAGGTGAGGCCTGTCCTGGTCCACTTACCTTTGCCTCCATCACAGGAAGATCATGAATCCGTAGAGTGGGATTATGACCACAGCCTTGACTATGACCATGGCGACCATGGCTCTCAGGTTGAGCAGGGAAGGATTCCTCTGGCCCCCTGTGTCCTCCAGGCCAGCTGTGGTGACTGCAGAGGTGATGATGGAGGGGCTTCTCATGGTGGTGCTGAGTGCTGGGGAGAGATGAGAGGTGAGCAGACCCTCCCTGGATGAGGGAGAGATGGGTCAGTGTCACATCTTGTCTTTTTTGGGGGTGTGTGATGGGGAACAGCTGACACGCAGAGAGAAGAGCAAATGCTTAAGCCTGGGACTCTAGGAGAGCAAGCTCACATGCAGCATGTTCTGCAAATGTCTTTGTATATCTCTTCAGATTATCATTTGGGTACAGGTAACTAAGTCAGAAATACAGTTGTTTTTGTCACCAATGTATGTAACATGCAGAGATGTCGCAGTCCCTAAAGTGTTTGCTGTTCAGATCTTAGCACACGAGGATTAGCCCCTAGTAGTCACATGAAGAACCCAGATGAAATGAGTGACCTTGGCCTTCAGTCTTAGCCTTGGAGGCAGAGACAGGCAGAGCTCTGTGAGTTCAGAGCCAGCCCGCTGTATATATTGAGTGCCATACTCAACATGGCGAAGCGACTCTAATCCCAGTTCTGAGAACATGGCGACAGGCAGATTGTGAGCCAGTGCTCACTGGTCATACAACCTAATCTCCTCACCACACCAGAAGCTAGTGAAAGGCCCTGACTCAGAAACTAAGATGAGGAGACTCAAGGGTGTTGTCTTACCTCCTCCAACATGGGAACAAATGAACATACATACACACAGACACACACACAGAGTTACACTGACACACCCACATGTGCATGCACACTGAATACATAAAACATTATAACATCCATTCCTCCATTGAGGGACATCTGGAATGGATGGAACTGGAGAACATCATACTAAGTGAGGTAACCCAGTCTCAAAAGAATACCCATGGTATGCACTCACTGATAAGTGGATATTAGCCAAGAATCTTGGGATACCAAAGACACAATCCACATACCAAATGATGTCCGACAAGAAAAAAGGAGTGGACACTGGTGCTGGAAACGATCAAAGCATCAGTGTAGGGGAATACCAGAACAGGGAAGTGGGAAGGGGTGGATGGGGGAGCATGGGGAGGGAAAAGGGCATGTAGGACCTTTTGGGGGAAGGGAACCAGAAAAGGGGAAATGAAATGTAAATATATAATATATCCAATAAAAAACATTATAACATAAAGAATATCATTTTATCTGTAACATTACAGCTCAGTGCAGGGCAGAACAGAATAACCTTCTCTATAAATATCAGTACAAGTAATTTCCAGAACCTTTATTAACTAGAAACTCTAGAATCATGAAACATCTTGTTTTCTCTCCCTCTTCCCTGAGACCCGAGAGCTGCTGTTTGTCATTACATCAAGTCAAAATAGCAGCTGTAGATTGCACACAAAACTATCCTGAGGGTATCCTCTCAGGTTGACTTACTACTGTCAAGAAGTATTGCTGGGCATGGTGGCACATGACTCTAACCTCAGCACTTGGGAGGCAGAGGCAGGCAGATGTCTGTGATATTAGGGCCAGCCTGGTCCACATAGAGAGTTCCAGGACAACCAGAGGTATAGTGAGACCCTGTTCCCTAAAAACGAACAAATAAGCAAACAAGATCCACAGAGCAGTGTCATGATCAACAACAAAATACATAGAGTACCCCCAGGTCCTAAAGGGCCACGTGATGGGAGAGGCAGTATTGGCCATTCAGTAATGAGGCTGGTTCTCCAGGTCTCATGTGTGTGAGACACCAGTTACTTATGCATTAGAGGCGCTGCAGGGATCAGAAGACAGGGCAGCCACATCATGAAAATGGGGACATTGTTACCGAAGAGTCTGTGGTCTTGTGTAGGAGACATGAGAGCACTGAAGGAGACAGGGGAGTAGGGAAACAGAGAAGACAAGACACTGGATAGGGAGAGATGACAGATATGTCCTGGGGAGCTAGGAGGGGAAAAGAGGGACTGGGGTGACAGCTGACTATTTACAGTTGGCCTATAGGATATCTAGACCACCCAATGGCATCGGTTCTGTGCTGAGGTTGGAGCTGTGTGGAGATGCTGCATACACGGACCAATTGGAGCCCTGCTCAGGACTGAGAGAGTCAACTACTTCCTGGAGAAGCTCATCCACCTTGGGGTGATGGGCTGAAAGTGGGAAGGATTGTAGTGTTAGAGTTGGAACAAAATGTATGTGAGCTATGGCGTGGGGTACACGCTGATGCCAAGAGTCAGGTGAGGTTCCGTCTGAGCAGAGAATGACAGACCACAGCAGAGGAGACAGCAAACACTTGTCGCAACTACAAGGGGAAAAATGCTGTTGTCACAGGTGTTGGCAGGGCCGAGAAGAAGGAACAGGAAACAAAGTTCAGAGTTGTGGGATATGGGGTAACATCTAGAGGACTAGGAAGCCATAGGCATCAAAGCCTGAGCCGGAATGGCTCACCATGGACGATGGTGAGTTGGGTCCCAGGAATCGACTGCCACTCTTCATGCCTTCTACTTTACAGAAGTATGGGGCCTGGTCAGTCCCCTTCAAGTTCAGGATTCTGAGGACTCCGGATGTCTGGCCCCGTGTCCAGTTCAGGATGAGCTGGTCCTTGAAGTGCTCATGTGTGAAAGGCGGGGTGGAGTTGTGTATGTATTTCCCATGGAAGTTCTTCCATCTCCAGGCTATGCTCATCTGCGGATCCTTGGCCAATTCCCAGGGGAAGTAGAAGGAGAAGGGGATCTCAGTGGAGCTGCCCTGGACCCCAGAGAGGTTTGTTGGTTGGTTGACTCCAAAGTCATTTCTTCTGCTGGATCCTGCTGAGTTCCCTGGGAAGGATGGGCAGAATCTGAAGGCAGTGCAGAGGTGGAAAGGACAACCAGAGCATCCTGAGCCTTCATCTACAGGTGGGGGGCGGGACACAGGGCGGGACTCTCCCTCTGGCTGGTGGGACAGGAAACACGAGGAAGAGCTAGTTTAAGCTCACTCTGAGGGATGATCTCTCGTGAAGCAGAGAGGCCTGGCTGGCTCCTCTAGCAGACATCTGTCCACACGACAGCCCACTCTTTCCAGCCCCATGGTCCCCTTCTGTGGTTCAGCCCCTGCTAGTGAGGTCCCCACCACTCACCAGCATGCAGACATGCTGCTGACAGCAGGAGCAGAATCCAAGCCACGGCCAGAGTCCCTCCAGGAAGTGAGACCAGCAGAGCCATAAGGCTGAAGAGGAGACACCGTGGAGGGATCCTGAGGTGCTTTTGAGTCGAGAGAGAATCGGGACAAGGCGACACATCCCCCAGGCCCTTCTCATTTGGAGGGCTGAATGGGTGCATCACCTCTCCATCTCCCTCCCTGTGGCCAGCAACTTCCTTTAACATTCTGGCTTCTTTCTCATGTTGCAGAAGATCCTGCCTTGTGGTCACTGACAAGATGACTGTGTCTTAAGCCCAGCTCCCATTTTTGTTAGTGATTTAGGGCCTTATCATGCCCTCTCTTCCACTTTGACCTCCTCTCAGCCCATACATACATACATACATTCATACATACATATCTGTACATATATGTATGTATATATGTATACACACACATGCACACGCATGCTCACACACACACACCGTTCTGTATCCCTCTTTCTCCCTCCTTATCTCTGCCTTCCTCCCCCTCTCTTATCCTATCTTGCTGGTTCGCTGTGCAGCTCAAGCTCATCCTCGCCCAGAGGAAGAGGCTGTCTGGATATCACATACACTTTTAGGAAGAACAAAGATGACCCATGTCTTTGACCAGCCGAGCTCAAGCTCAGCAAAGAGATGCTGAGATCAAGATGGTACCAGAGTGGAAGTCTAGACCTGGCCCCTTATTCTGCTCTTTGCCCTGTTCTTGTTCTTCAGTAATCCCTCAGTCCTCAGGCTGAACCAAGGCCTGGTGGGCTCTCAATAGGTGCCTTCACCTACTCCCGGATGTCCCGTTCCCAATGCCCCTAGGCTTCCGAGGTGACAAGTCTCCCTCACCTAGACAGTGACTCTAGAGCTTGTCCTGTTTCTACAGCGGATCTACAGAGCCGTTCTGCCCTCCCATCTCCAGAGCAAGCCCTGGCTCAGGGCCCCCAGCATCAAATGGCAGGTTAAACTGAGGGGACTCTAGTTTAACTAAGTCCTTGCAGGCTTTGCAACATCACAGAAGCCTCAGCCTGCCTGCAAGATATCCCTCAGCCTTACCTCAGTTCCAGGGCTGGAGATGACTCCCCAAGCTGTGGCCATGCCAGAACCTTCTTTGGACTAAGAGGGCAAAGAAGGCTCGGAGCAGCCATATCTCATGACATATTACATGAGACATTTCTGAGAAAGGACACAGCTAGACCTGAGAGGCGGGGAGCAGAGGCTGGTGGCCTCAGGGGTGGTTCTATAAGAGAGTCACCCTACCATTCCCACGATGAGGTGCCGAGGTGCCACCCCCTTGCCGAGGGGCAGGAAGACATGATTGTATCAGAGGAAGTGACGTCATTCTCCCTGAGTGACGTGCAGAGGCAACTACCCATTTCCTTAGCTTTCCTGGCATCGGTCGCCCTGTCCACGCTTCGCGGATGCTGGCTATGCAACCTGCCCTCTCTCTCATATCTGCCATCACCACAGTCCCCATGGTTCCCAGATCCCTTAACCCTAGCCAGGCTCTGCATGCCCTGCTGACACACTAAGTCCACTGTACTCTGAAAACCTGACCGCACAGAATCTTTGTGATAAATGAGTTTGGATGTAAAGTTCGGTTAGAAAAGGGGGCAGGTGAACCATTTCCTTTGTCAGTAGAATCTTTTAGGTTTTTTGGTTTTTTTTAAATGGGGGTCTGGAATAGCTCAGGCTATGAAGCTGAGGATGACCGGAAACACACAATTTCCCCACATGTTGGAATTGCAAGCAGACACCACCACTCCCCAGGACTGTATCAGCTGAGCTACACCTCAGCCCCAAGCAGGGTCTTCAGGAGACGCCCTCCTAGTCCACGGATAGCCATGCCTAGGTCCCATCCGGCTTTCCCTGACCACTTATGGGTGTGAGAAGAAAGCGGATCGATTGACAAGCCATCCCAATGCAAGCATACAGGGGTGCCGTGGGCCAGATGCTGGTCCTCAGGAACAATTTCAGGGCAGGTCTGGGGGCCTCTACGTCTCCTCTTGGGCTCCAACCTCACCGCTGCTACCCTCTGGCTCCTTAAACCTAAGAATCGCACTTTTCCTTTCAGTGCCCTGAACCAAGTTGAATCTCTTAAGAGGATCTCCTGGGCTGTGGCTTCTCTCAGGGACATTTGGGTCCTCAGCATCCTTAACTGTTAATAATATTTCCCCAAGCTAAAAGACAAGGCCTGGGAGTCACCCGCGGCCAAGGTACTGTTATGGGGGAGGAGGGACTTTCTGGAACGCAAAGGTCTGGGGTTTGATGATCAAAGACAGGGAAGCCTAAAGGAACATCAGCTGCTCCCAGACTGTACTAGGGCCATTCTTAGCCTCTCTGCCAACGCGGAACAGCCCTACCCTCAGAACAGACCTTTAACCCACCCACTGTTCTCATCCCATCCTGGCTTACAGTCTTTTCCAACTGGAGCATCATGGGAGCCTCTATCCCTTACTCTCTCCCCTCCCCCAATCCAGCACCCTTGGCTTTCTCTCCACATGACTCAAAAAAGTAGTGGTGGGGTGTGACTCTTCCTTTTTTTAATTTTTTGGGGTATTCAAATACAATTTTTTAAATATTTATTTATTATTATATCTAAGTACACTGTAGCTGTCTTCAGATGTACCAGAAGAGGGCATCAGATCTCTTTACAGATGGTTGTGAGCCACCACGTGGCTGCTGGGATTTGAACTCAGGACCTTCAGAAGAGCAGCCAGTGCTCTTAACCGCTGAGCCATCTCTCCAGCCCCAGGGGTGTGAATCTTATCATGTCCTTATTTTGCTTATAAACAAAAAAGACACCACAAAGGACTTGATGAGGAGTCAGATGCCCTGTGTCCGTTTCCAGGGGCTGAGTCCCTAAAGCACCATAACATGCATAGGCACATGCAGAAGCTTGTGGAGTCACACACGTGTGGGGGCAGAGACAGCACAGAGGTCATGAGTTTGTATTGCTCTTGGAGAGCCCTGGAGCAGTGGTATATTTGGTTTCACTATTTAATTGGGTTCTTCCGCCTCTACCTCCCTCCACCCTCCTTTATTTCACTCTGATCCCTTCAAACTCCAGCACTGGGTTGGAGAGAAAGAAGGTTAGAGTGGAAAGGGCATGTTGACATCTATAGGCTCTTCCCTGCTGATTGGGGTCATCTGGTTCCAGCCGTCCTCGTTGATATGTTTCGTAATGTGCTATTGTGGTGTGGCAGGAGGGGATGTCTTGGCAGGCCCATGCTGAGGCATCCCTGCTGTGGTACCAGCCATAAGACAGGTCTAATGGAGTTTATTAGCCAGGCGGTGGTGGCACACGCCTTTAATCCCAGCACTTGGGAGGCAGAGGCAGGCGGATTTCTGAGTTCGAGGCCAGCCTGGTCTACAGAGTGAGTTCCAGGACAGCCAGGGCTACACAGAGAAACCCCGTCTCAAAAAAAAAAAAAATTAAAACAAAAACAACAACAACAACAACAACAACAAGTTTAAAACGAAGTTTATTTGGAGTATGGGAAGTGTCTGTGGGGAAGGCAGTAGAGAAGAGGAAGAAGGAAAGAGGAAGAGAACAAAAGGGATCATGTGGAGAGAGGGGGTGGGGACGACAGAGAGAGAAAGGGAGGGAGGGAAGGAGGAGAAAGAGAGAAAGGGAGAGAGGGAGAGAGGGAGGGAGGGAGGGAGGGAGGGAGGGAGAGAGAGAGAGAGAGAGAGAGAGAGAGAGAGAGAGAGAGAGAGAGACCTAAACTGTTTTTATATGTGAGCCAGGCTCAAACCTGGCTTCTGCTAGGTAATTGTTGGGCGGAGCCTAGAAGAAATGCTAACAACTGTCAGAACATCCAGCAGGCCAGCAGGCCAGGAATAGCAAATACAGCAGCAGTGGGGAGTGTCAGCTACCACGGGTCCTCCCTGGGCTCTCCCATTCATTCCCTCTCCAGAGTCCCCACAATTAAACTATGTGCAGCAGGCAGAAATCAGCCCCCGCCCCCCCCCCAGAGCACACGACAATTATAGTGAACATCTGTGGACAAACTTAAGCAGCCCCATATCCCACATCTGGGATTAAAACGCAAACATTCATATAACCTACCTGGTCATTTTAGAAACTAACGCTCTTACTACAGGGAGTTTGGTTCCTTCCGGGCACTCGCTTTGGGTAACTTACAGACCACCTGCAACGTTGGCTCTGGGTCAGCTGATGCTCTGGTATGCCGGTATTCATGTGCACCTACTCACACAGAGACACACACAACGACACCCATATATACAGGCACATAACTTTTAAAAAATAATAATAATAAATGTATATAATAATATAAAGAAAGCCGGGCGGTGGTGGCACACGCCTGTAATCGCAGCACTTGGGAGGCAGAGGCAGGCGGATTTCTGAGTTCGAGGCCAGCCTGGTCTACAGAGTGAGTTCCAAGACAGCCAGGACTACACAGAGAAACCCTGTCTCTAAAAAAACAAAAATCAAAAACAAAACAAAACAAAAATATAAAGATTCCTATAAATAATGATCAAATCCTTGGAGCCCAGATAAGCCTGTTCTGAAATTCCTCCATGTCAAATCTCTCTGTTGCTCAATCTCTGGGACCAGATTAAGCCTGCATCTGGGAGAAGTCCATTTAGGAAACATGAGACCCTCAGCTCTTACCTAAGAGACAGCTGGGAAAAAACACTGAAATAATACAAGACAGGATTGTAAAAATGCACGAATATGGTCAGATGTAAAATGGAGTCGCTGCTCTCGTCAATGTGCCAAAGGTAAACAAAGCTGAAAGAAGCAGATTGTTTCAGAACAATTGCCTGATCGATCATAATGATTATGTGTAACTCAGCCAGGTCGAAGTCTTCCATGGAAATTTGTGAAGAAGTCTTAGTGGGTGGAAGACATGGTCAGTGATTAGGAGCACTGGCTGCTCTTGCGAAAGATCTGGGTTTGGTTCCAGGAACCACACAGGAGCTCATAGCTACCTGTAGCTCCTGTTGTGGGGGAGCCAGTGCCCTTTTCTAGCTTCTGCGGGCATAGCACACATACAGTACACATAGATACATTCAGGCAAAACACTCATGCCCATAAAATAAAATGATGCTGAAAAAACGAAAATGTTATAAGAGACATATGGACATATGAAAGGCCAGGATGTACAAGCACAGTGAAGCTCACACATTTCAGTTTGTCGTGAATAAAATATTGTAAGTTTGAGCCTGCTCCCACATCCCTGCCTTTGGAGAACACAGGCAGCGCAGATGGGGAACCGTTTTTGTTTGTTGCTTGTTTGTAGTTTTTCAAAATTGATTTCATAAAACCTTGGAATCATTTATTCTTTGCGTATGGGTGTTGTGCCTGTGTGTATGTCTGTGTGCCCCATGTGCCTGGTGCCGGTGAAGTTAGGAAGAGGGCACTGTATCTCCTGGAACTAGAGTTTCAAACAGTTGTCAGCTACTATGATGGTGGTGGGAATCGAACCTGGGTCCTCTGCAAGAGCGGCAAGCTCTCTCAACCGCTGAGCCATCTAGCTCTCTAGCCCCCATAGGAGCAGGTTTAATGACCAAGGAAGACTCAAGCTGATATATGGTAGAAAAGAAGAAGCCCTCCCACCAGGCAGGCACCTCCACACAGTAGGCAGGCAAGTGTGCTGTTTCTAGTAAAGAGAAAAATGGCTATTTCTTTTACTGACTCCAAATATATATATATATATATTTCTAGGGGTGGTATCCATGACATATGAAGAAAAGCAGAAGACCACAAGTGTGACATGTTTGTTTTGAGCCTCCTTTTTCTGTTCTGCACTACAGTTCATATACCAGACCCTGTACCTTGCTTCGGTCATTGTTTGAAGAATTGGATTGCTTCATTTTTGTGCTTTTGGTTCAGCCACAAGGGTAAGAGGGCAGTTTGTAGAAGTCGGGTCTCTCCTTCCACCATGTGGATCCCAGAGGGTGGAGCTAGGGTTGTCCAGCTTGGCAGAAAGCACCTCTTACCTACCAAGACTGCCATCTTGTCTACCTCAGCTTTACTCCTCCCATCCAGAGCTACACGTTGATTCTGCAGAGTGTAACCAGATAGATCACCAGAGAGGGAAAGAATAGAAAATGGACAAAGGAAAGCAATGATGGTAAACCCATGGAACACCAAGAAAAACCTCTGGCTTTGTTTGCTTTTAGTTGTTTTAAAACTCACAAACTTTGGAGGCCGTGCTGGTGGACCATGTATTCGAGGTCTTGCTTTAGCTTTGTTCTGTCAATGACATGACTGAAGCCACCTTATACCTCAAGACAGTTGTCCAGAAAAAGGTGCCATTTGCTATGTTCTCCTCCATCAAAAGATGTTTTTGTCTCTTAATGATCAACTATGATGTTTAGAGGAACTTGGAGAGTGACCCAGAAAGACCCCATGATAAGAATCACTCATTAGAACCTTCTTTCCATATTTACTGCACCTGGCAGCAGTCATGGTCACGGCGACCTTGGCAGCTGGACTGGTGTTTCCGCTGTGCATTCCTGAAGTATCCACACAAAAAGGCTGCCACATGGGTGTCTGGCCAGTCATCTAAAGCAGTGTCTGTTCATCAGGTCCATGTTGGAGGTAGCAGAACACAGGGAAGGAGCCTCAGAGCTGATACTCAAATGGTCACAGGACTTGCCGGGTCAATTTCTAACAGGAGACTGGCCCTTGGACAGGTTGTTCACAAGGGAGAAACATCAAAGGGGCCCACAGCAAAGATTTACATAAAATCTCCTACATTCTCGACCACATTTTGCTGTTAAATCCTTGGCCAGATGCCTTTATGGAGAATTGAGTCTCTTATTGTCTTAAAGAAGCATTATGGTTCTACTGGGGAACAGACAAAGCGCTCTAGGCTGGCTACTGGTGTTTGGGAATTTAGGTTGCCTCACCTGAGCTAGGCAGTGAAAAAAATTAAAGAGTACTAGAGAAAGTTAGGCATGGTGGTACATGTCGGTAATTACAGCAGGTCTCCAGACTTCTAGTACCTTCTTCCAGGCCCGCATTTTGGGAGCTTCTTATTTTGGTGTTTAATTTGAGGTCTGTGCTGGAGGAGGTAGTGAACAGAAAGACTGGACAGATGAGCAGGCGGTCCATCTCCAGTAAGTTTATGCACTAGATAAAAGGCCCACAGGGCCTGCAGTGTGGGTTATTCCAAGGAAGCTTCTGGTATTAGATGTTCCATGGGAGAAAGGAGAAGGGTCAGCCTCATCTAAAATATATAAAGAACTCAAAAAAACCAGACATCAACAAAAAAAAATCCCAATTAAAAATTGGGGAACAGAGCTAAACAGAGGAATCACTAAGGAGCAAGAAGCACTTAAAAGAAAAAAAATGTTCAACCTCCTTAGTCATCAGGGAAATGCAAATCAAAATAACTCTGAGATTCCATCTTACACCTGTCAGAATTGCTAAGATCAAAAACTCAAGCAACAGTTCATTCTGGGTAGGACATGGAACAAGGGGGACATTCCTCTACTGCTGGTGGAAACCAGTTTGGTGGTTTCTCAGAAAATTGGGAATAGATCTACCTCAAGACCTAGCTATACCACTACTATGAATATACCTGAAAATAACACCACCATACCACAAGGACACTTGCTCAATTATGTTCATAGCAGCTTTATTCATAATAACCAGAAACTGGAAACAAACCAGATGCCCCTCAAGTGAAGAATGGATTTTTAAAATGTGGCACATTTACATAATGGAGTATTACTCAGCCATTAAAAACAATGACATCATAAAAGTTTTAGACAAGTGGATGGAACTAGAAAAGATCAGCTTGAGTGATGGAACCCAGCAGAAAGACAAACACGACAAGGAGCCTTGTTTAAGTCTCATCAGAGAGGCTTCACCCAGCAACTCTTGGAAGCTGATGCAGAGGCTCACATCCAAACACTGAGTGGAACTTGGGTAATCCTGTGAAAGAGGGGGAGGAAGGCTTGAGGGAGACAGAGGGGTCGAGGACACCACAAGAAAATCTATAGAGTCAACTAACCTGAGCCCCTCATGGAGATTGAACTATCAGCCAGAGAGCATGCATGAGACAGACCTGGGCCCTCTACATATATGTAGCAGTTGTACACTGGGTCTTCATGTGGGATTCTGAAAGCAAGAGCTGGGACTATCTCTGACTACATTGCCTGCCTTTGGATTTCTTTGCCCTAACCGGGCTTCCTTGTCTAGCCTCAGTGGAAGAGGATGTGCCTAGTCTTGCTGCAGGTTGATATGCTGGGGATGGCTGGTGTTTATGGGAGCTCTCACCTTTTCAGGGGAGAAAGAGAGAAGGGATGGATGGGGGAGGAGGGACAGGAGAGGGAGGGACTGGGAAGACAAGGGGGAGTGGAATCTGTGAACTGGATGTCAAGTGAATAAATTAGTCAATAGTCAAAACAATCAAACAAACAAAACCAAGAAAATAGATCAGCCACCAATACTATGAAAAGAAAGTCTGATAAATGCTGTCGTTATGAATAGGGTAATAGTGCCAGTTTGGAACAAGAAGAGGGAGAACTTGGAAGTGCAGTGCAGTTGGCTCTGCGGGCACAGTGAGGGGCAAAGTCACAGGAAGTAGCTGAGTCTTGGGGAAGAGAAAAGATAATGTCAGAGGCCTGGGGAAAGGCAGAGGCAGGGGAGAGGAACGTGAAACAGGGTCAGAGCAGAGACCCTGAGGTGCCTTCTACGGGACAAGAAATCCAGGGGTATCAAAGCCTGAGCTGACGAGGCTCACTATAGATGATGAATTCTGTCCCCTCAAATGACTACCATTCCTTCATGCCTTCTCTCCACGTGTTCAGATGGACTTGACAGAAGCACACAATCTGGCCTTTCACCTGCAAGTTCACGATTCCAAGGAGAACAAATGTCCGACCCTGTGTCCAGTTCCGGTGACTAGGCTCTTGAGATACTTACGTATGGCTGGATGGTGTTGGAGATAAATTCCCCGTGGACGTTCTTCCATCTCCACAGAATCCTCGTGTGTGGATCTTTTGCCAGCTTCTCCCCGCCCCACTCTTCTCTGGTGCAATGACACTACTGACGACTGCATTAAACCCCCTTTCCGAGGCTTCCGCACCCCCACAATGGCTGTTCCCCAGACTTAGCTCTAGGAGCCTAAAGAGTTTGCGTTGCAGCTTGGAGGAGACCAAAAGAAAAGAGATTCCCATCCCCCTGTTCCTCAGACTGGGACCTGCAGTCTCACTGGGTGCCACAGGAGCAGCTGGAACAGCCCACACATGTCATCTGGCCAGAGATTTCCAGGACACGCTTGGCCAGGCCATAGCTTCCACTACGAACAGTCTTAAGTCCCTTCAACCTTCAACAACAGATAAACTTCTTAGTGGGAGTTGCTCTGGACTTGAGGACTGCCCAGCAGTGAGAGGCCTGCATTATGTTTGGAAAGGGATGCTGTTTCTATGTTAACAAATCTGGTAGAACAAGACATACAAATGCTCATCTCCACTGGGAATCCCCAAGCATGCTATGTGTCTAGCACCCCAACCTCATGGTAATCAAACCCCCTTGTGGCTTGGCTTCTTCTCCTCCTTGGCCCTGTACTGGCCATCAGAGTCCTCCTCCTGGCACCCCACCTCATCCAATTTTTAAAACAGCAGATAAGTAGCATTTCAACAATCACTGCCAATTGGGTTCTAGCTCAGTACCAAACTGTTCCCAACATAGAGGCTGAGGGCGACTATGACACCTCTCCATTATAAATAAAATGGAGCCGGGCGTGGTGGCGCACGCCTGTAATCCCAGCACTTGGGAGGCAGAAGCAGGCGTATTTCTGAGTTTGAGGCCAGCCTGGTCTACAGAGTGAATTCCAGGACAGCCAGGGCTACACAGAGAAACCCTATCTCGAAAAATAAAACAAAAATAAATAAATAAATAAATAAATAAATAAATAAAACCGAGGGAGATGTTGGGAAACCTTGCTACTTAAAGTCAAAGTCTACCATATCCAGATAGCTCACTCATCTGTCCTCGGCGCAAAATGGGGGACTGTAGGAAGCCACGTTCACCATTACAAGATGGCGCCCGTTTCCTGTGATGAATCAGCAATGTGCTGTTGTTACTCCACTCCGCACCCTACTACACATGCGTGGGTAGAGGTTAGGCGGGCAGCAGCTCAGTCCCGGAGCATGCTAATGAGGCATCGTGGCGTGCACCAATCAGGTAGAAGCAGGTCTTGCCTAGGCCTATTTAAGTAGCACCGTTTCTTCCTTCTGGGTCTTTCGCCTCTGCAATCAACCCCACAATAAACGTCTGTGGAAGGATCCTGATTGTCTCATGTCATTCTTGCTGGCGAGAGAGATGCGACCGACAGGGGACTCCCCTTTTTCCAGCATGGGTTCCCCTTCTCTGACCTTGTCAGTGGCAGCTTCTGCACAGTGGCTGGGAATGGTCCAGTTTCCCATCCCAGCAGAGGGCGGGGCTATGAATCCCAGGTCACCCTGCCCCGAATCACAGCTGCTTTGCGGTTATCCCCTTGTCAACGACCTCTGGGCTTCTCATGCTATGGCCCTGCGGGGACCATCTGGCCCCTCAGCAGTGGGGCTAGTCGTCACCTGGTAGGGACAAGACCACTCACGGGGTTTCCAGGGGTGCGTATGGAGACCTCTGCCCACCAGGAATGCTTATTCTCAGTTTTTCCCCTTAAGAGACCTCCCAATTCTCTGCTCTGTTCAGGTTCCCAAGTCTCTCTGTCTTTCAGGCTTGGTTCAAGGGTATTGAAGCCTAAACAGGCCAAACAACAGCTCCTCCTCCTTGTTTGCAATCTTCATACTCCCAAGGCTTCCTCACCCTCCGGATGCACCCCACAAGCAAGGGGAGCCTCTTGAGTACTCAAGTTATGTGGTTTACCATGCTAGAGTGACCCAGGAATCCAAACCCAGGGCCCTTACGGCTCACTCGGCCCTCATCTCCTCTGTGGATGGTGCAGGAGCCCAGAGTGCTTGTCTCCTGCAGAGGAGTGCAGCTCCTAGCTAGAACAATTTCAGGTGGCTGAGTCTGGAGTCAACGCCTGTGTCTGCAAGGTCTCTGTGCCTGCCTCTGTGGAGAGAATCTCTTGGACTGTCTGGAAGCATCACCTGTCTATAAAAATGCTGTCAGCCTATTAGCTTAGGTAGGAAATAAGGAAATGGAAGTTCCAATACAGAGAGAGGAATTCTGAGATAGAGTCGAGTATGGGGAGGATCCACCCTAGGGACTCTAAGGACAGATATATAGAACCAGCAGAGGTAGCCAGCCGTGTGGTTTACAAAGAATAGAACAAATAGGTTGTTAAATTGTGAGATAATCAAAAAACAGGCCCAAGCTTTGACCTAGGCATTTGTAAATCCATTGAAGTCTCAGAGTTGTTATTCTGGAAGCTTGAGGCCAAGAGGGAAAACACGAGCTAACAGGAAACACCTGACCTGCCTCTGAGTGGCCAGCGGGGAGTCCGGTTCCCTGATCATAAAAGGAGAGCTGACGGAACAAGTATGGGAACTGGAAGAGGCCCCCCTGACCCCTCTCCCCTCTCTGCTTCTGAACATCAGTTCCAGGGGGGTTCCAGAGCTCCACCCCAGCTACACAGAGAGTCCATCAGGAGGAGGCCAGGTCCGATAACAGGGACTGAAGGCCCAGGAGAGCTGGGACCTCTTATGTCGCTCAGCAAGACCCACAGGTTCTGGATCTCAGTCCCAGTCTCTCTTGGCTCTAATCTGGCTCCTTTCTCCTAAGGGACTGAATCTGCTATTAACATTCCTGAAGAAGCCAAGGCTAAACTCCCAAGCAGAAGGACCACTTTAATGACATTATTATAGACATCATCTGGGTGGTTGGAAATGTGTGCAAAATGGGATATAACTGGGCCTTCGTCATACTCTTCCACTCACACCTGTGTCCATACATGCCCACTCGCTAACCACATCCTAGTTAGCAGAATTTGATGACACTTACCGGAGGCCTAAGCCTAGAGCGAGATTCATCAAGCAGCCTGGTGCCCAGGATGAAGACACCAGTGGACAGATGTCCCAACGGTCTGCAGTGGACCAAGAGTACCTGTCATTGACCGTCTAAGCATTTTTCCAGGGTTTCTCCAGACAGTCAGTGGAAGCTGGGAAGAGTGTGGGGGAAGTTTCGCTCATGCCAGAGCGTACAGTCCATTCTCAGTGGAGATGAAGCTGCTGTGTGTGTAGAGGCCGAGTGGGGAAGCTGAGGAGACAGGCATGGGGGTTGGCAGGGGTCACTAGTGGGGAGTGATATGCACCGGGGCAGGTATTGGTCAGAATGGACTACAGCCTCATACAGAGCTGCTCAAGAGGATGGCGGGGGTGGGGGAAGGGATGTGGGTGGTGGATCCACCCCAGTGGCCAGGGATGGTCTTGGTGGGCTATAGGGGATGAAGGAGAGTCAGATGAGATCTCAAGTCCCTGTCCAGCAGTGGACTCCTGGTGTCTTGCTCCAGACACCCTCCTTCAAGCCTTACCTGAGACTCCATCCGTGTCTGGGCGCTGGTGAGGGACGGCTGAGATTTACTGAAACCCGTGAGACAGAAGAGGCAGAGTTAGGGGCAGAAGGCACCTAAGCAAGTGCTGTGGCGATATTACTGGACCCAGTCTCACCAAGTCTCGGCTGCCACCGGAGACACAGTATAAACATGAAACCAAACAGGAAAAGCCCTGTGGTTCCCAAGATCCCCGCCAGGTCTGCTTGAAGAATGGGGGCTGGAGTCGGGGCGGAGAGTCCTAGACACAGGGGAAAGTATCAGATGGGCAGCCAGTGTTACGATCGTCCCTGTCTCCCTCCTCTCCCCAGACACACCTGGATCTGAGCTCTGCAGGTCTCTACAGGCAACCCTGGAACCATGAGGGAAGATGACAAACTCACAGCAGAATGTGGTGTTGGCCAGGGAGCATCTTGCTTTGGATTGTCCCAGGGTCAGAGTGACAGAGATGCTGTTTGGGGTTTCCCAGTGGGCCTGGCTGGCAGGAGCCCACTGCTGGATACCAAGTTCTGGATGTAACACAGCTAGTTTGGTCTCTCCAGCATCAACAAATCCTTTCCAGCTCACTGTTACCATGGAGATGAGGTCCGCTCCTGAGACCCCACAGCTAACTGAGAAGGATGAGAGGTTGGTGGCCTCCATCTGGACTTGCACCCACACTTCCGGGCTCGCTGAGGAACGAAGACAGGAAGGTCAGTGGTTGTGTGTCCACACTGTCCACCACCACCCCCCGCCCCCGGCTCTGCACTTCTCCGACCTCTCCACTCACCTGCAGAGACACCGAGAGTCAGTAAAGTTGAGAACAGGACCAGGGTCTGCGTCTGGCCCATAGTTGTTGCAGGGACAGCCTGTGTGTTGCCTGTTCTCATGGCTCAAGGTTTTCACATTGTCAGCAGTTAAAGGCACTGTGGTGGCTTCCCACAACCTAGCCTTATTTCCTTTTTGCAGGCCTCGGAGGTGGTGAACTCAGGGTAATGGGTTCACCCTCTTAAAGTTATAGTACCAGGCTCTGCCTGCTGCTTCCTGGACCTGCAGTAGCAGGGAAGGCTGCAGGGGTTGCTGGGGTCAGTCATCTCTTTGCCTCAGGAGGGTCCATGGCTGCTCCCGAGAAACTTAGCCCTTCTCCCATCCAGCCCTACACAGCTAAGGGGCAGGGGATGGAGCCAGTGGAGAATGTAAGATCCTGCAGCCAGGAAAGCCAGGGAAGCGGTCAGGAGCCAACCTGAGTGACCCAGCACTCTCCAAGGTGTACTGTCATTATTACGAACTAGTAGTCCCTGGTTTGAGTCTGCAGTCCACCATCCCTCCCCAACTCCTGCCCCATGCCCACCTGGAAACCCAACTATTGGCTTACAGGCAATTCTGCCCAATGGCTACCCGGCAACAGCTTGTCACGACCCCACCAGGTGTGAGTCAGGTGTGTGGCAGTGCAGCATCATATAGAGGACTGCTCACTACCCCAGGCCCCCTTCTCCTTTTTCTACTCCCTCTCAGTTCCCAGATGTTCCCAGCCATCCTCTCTTGCTCTCTTTCTGTCCCTCTCTGTTCCCTCCTTTCTCTGCCTCTTCCCCTTTCCTGGTTCCCTCTCCCCTCTCCACAATCAATCTTTATACTAGGTCTGTTGCACGGTGCGATTCCTCAGGGGGTACATCCTCGGCACTGCCCTGCTAGGTATTCCTCCTACCATGTTATGCCGCAATTTGTATTTTATATTTCATAACACCAAGGGTAGTCGTCACTGGCCCCGTGTAGAGCTCTGCTTGCTGGCGCTTGACTTCAAGCCGCTTGGCCCTGACACTGTCTGTTCATCTCCATCCTGCAGACTCCTGTTCTGACCAACTCATTCCTCTCTGCCTCTCTTACCCCCCATCTACCCATCAACATCATCTGCTGGGAAGAGCAAGATAACGAATCGGCCCGCCGATCACCCCACAGCAACCTTGGCTTAACTGCAGCCGCCCGGGTGACCCCCACAACACACTTCCCTCCTTTGCTTGCCCTTCCCTATTTCTCTGGGAGTCAAAGCCTTGAAGCTTCTTTCTGACCTGCTTCTGTTCTTAACCCTCCCCACCCCCATGTGTTATATTGCTCTCTGATCTATTGCTACATTGAATTGGGAAGTCCCAAGGGCAGGTTGGCCCTTCCCTATGAATTTTGTCATGGAGGGAGGAATTGTTCCCGCCAAATTGTTTTTCTTTCCACGAGCATTGCTACTGATCATTGTCCTGCTCCTGCCACAAACTGACCATGGTGCTGCGGTATATGTGGTGACAGGTGACCCTGTCCAGGGATCAGGACGTTGTATACTGAGAACCTGAATCCTGGGTCTGTACCAGAACCCAGGGTACTATCTGAGGACTGTTTTGCCTCCTTACCCTTGCCTCTGAAGGAATATAAACTAGCCCTCACAGGTGCCTATCAGAGTGGCCTCCACGCCTTTGTCCCCCCAGTTCCCAGCCTAGCCAGCCTTCCCTTCATTCTTTGATCTCCTCTGAGGCCCAGAGGACATTCCTGACAGAGGCCTGCTTTCACCAGTTAATGTGACAAAGCTGACTCACCTCAGGCCAGGCTATGTGGGCTAAAGGACCTTTAAAAGTTCCCATAACAGGGTTCGAGAGATGGCTCAGCAGTTAAGAGCACTGACTGTTCTTCCAAAGGTCCTGAGTTCAAATCCCAGCAACCACATGGTGGCTCACAACCATCTGTAATGAGATCGGATGCCCTCTTCTGGGGTGCCTGAAGAGAGCTACAGTGTACTCACATATAATAAATAAATAAGTCTTTAAAAACAAAAGTTCCCATAACAAAGCTCTGTCTTCCATGAATGACTGCGAGACTAATAAACGGATTTGAACTCTGGAGATTGTTGAGAGTTTGGAATGATTCAAGTCCAGAGCTACATTGTCTCGGACCATCACCAGCCACCTTAAGAGCTTCTTAGTGCCCTTTTCTGTGCTTGACTGTAGATTTGAAACCACTTGGCATGATAAAACATAGTACTAGCTTGCCAACCCACTAAAAGCTTAAAACACTGTCACATCACCTATGAGGCCTAGCAACACAAGGTTTCCCCCTACCTTTCCCGCCTACCTCTACTAATGCCTACTTTGCCTAATGTTTCCACCAACATATTTTTAAAGTATCTTGATGTGGTTCTCTTCTGTTACTATAAAGATTTCACAAACCTGCTTCCATGTTGGAGCATGAAATTTGGGGCAACTTCAACCTGTGTCCCCGGAACATGACCTTGGCTCCAGAATAAACTCTCTCTCATCTTCGAGGTCAGAGTTATGTTTCTTTTTTTCTATCAACAATCCCTGGGGCACGGGGGGGGGGGGGGCTGCTAACCTCAATCCCCTGGGGATAGAAGACTCCATCACCCACTTGCTAAGATCCTGACTATTTTGTCACCTCCAGGTAGCCGCCTTAGGGTGGCACTTCCTACTTGAAAGGCTGTCACAGCAGGTAAGCTGTGTCACCAGCAATCAGATTCTTTGCTGCAGTGACAGTCCCCTCTGCTTTGGTTGACACCACTTACCAACATGTATGTTGGTCGCGTCTATCTCGCCAGCAAGAAGGACACGAGACAATCAGGATCCTTCCACAGACGTTTATTGTGGGGTTGATTGCAGAGGCGAAAGACCCAGAAGGGAAGAACGGTGCGTCTTAAATAAGCCTAGGCAGGACGTGCCCTTACATGATTGGTGCATACCACAATGCCTTATTAGCATGCTCTGAGACTGAGCTGCGGCCCGCCAAACCTCTACCCAGGCATGCGCAGTAGGGTGCGGAGTGGAGTAAACATCAGCACAGCGCTGACTCATCACCGGAAATGGGCGCCATCTTGGAATGGTGAGAGTGGCTTCCTACACATGTAGAAGAAACTGAGAGCTCGGCTGAGACATTTACTGAAGGGCCTTACTGTGTAAAGCAGCTTGAGGCAGGGGGACCTTTGTTTGAATCCCCAGAACCCATGCAAAGGCTGGACTTGGTAGCTGCTGTGTATAATCCCATCATTTCTTTGGGGAGGTGAAAGGAGACAGGAGGATCCCTAGAAACTCGCAGGTCAGCTAGCTTGAAGCTCAGGGTAGACAGAAGCATGTTCTTTGATATGCAGATGGGCCTGGTGGTTGGTAGTCTGTCCAGGTTGGCTCCCTACTGGTAAGAGATACAAAATTTCCTTCCTACAGTTTTTTGTTCGTCTGTTTGTTTTTGTTTTTGTTTTTTAATTTTCTGTATTCTTTGTTTCTTCCTACAGTTTCTAACAATCTGGTTCCTGTACTATGACTCAGTCTTGAGTCATATTGGGGGCAGGGCTCCTTCAACTGAACTCCTCTTACTTCTCTTTAATATCAATTTATGACTCCTAGTCTGTCCTGTACCAATAACAACTAGAAAAATAACTAATATATCCTGCCAGGAAGGTGAGTGTGGCTAGAGGATTAAGTCTGTTAGTAGAGCTGGGACACTCTGCTGGGTGTGGCTGTAAGATCTGAAAGAAAAACGGGGGGTACTCCAGCACCCCATGCCTTGGAAACCGGCACCCCAAACACTCACGAGAGACTGACCTGATGCAATTTGCAAGAGGAATTTTAATTTCCAGAGCTCTGGGGGTCACAGTCTTACCATGCAGGGTAAAAGAAGTGAGCCGTGTGGGCTGGCTTGGATGGGCTTTTTATAGGCTTATAACAGAACCCGCCTACCACAAGCTTCTAAGCCAATCAGTTCAAACCATCCGAACCCGTGCTCTCTGAGAACCTATCAGCCTCTCACAGAGGCTGGAAGAACTAGTTAAGTCATTTCTGCTTATGTGGCCTCCACGTACAGGGTCGCGCCCACCCTCCCCCACTGGCAATAGGGGGATTTAAGTGCCCCCAGCCGTACTTGTCTTTGCCATAGCCACTCCGCGGAGGGAGACGGGAAAAGATGCCAGGGACACTCCCAGCCCGAGGCTCGCAGCCAGACCCTGGAGGAAAGAATGGGCCAAACCTCTGCTCCTTTGGGGTCACCCTAGACTCAGGCACGGGGGATTCCTAGCTTGCAGCCTTATCCTTTCATGGCTTGTACCCTCAGTGAAGGTTAGTGGCCATAGTGTGACACCTTTCTTGAAGCTTCTCTCTCCAGGACACTGGGTAGGGGGTTCGTTGGTATGTGTGTGGAGTGTGTGTGTATGTGTGTAATGTATATGTGTGGAGTGTGTGTGTATGTGTGTGTGTGTAATGTATGTGTGTGGAGTGTGTGTGTATGTGTGTGTGTGTGTGTGTGTGTAATGTATGTATGTGGAGTGTGTGTGTGTGTGTGTATGTAAATATGTGTGTGGAGTATGTGTGTGTGTACGTAATGTATGTGTGTGAAGTAGAATGTGTGTGTGTGTGTGTGTGTGTGAGAGAGAGAGAGAGAGAGAGAGAGAGAGAGAGAGAGAGAGATTTGTGAGCACGACATGACAACAGAATGTCATGATCTTTCCTGTATCTTCATGGAGAGGGGATTAATATCAGTCAGCCTCCTCGGTTCAGGCATGGAAGTCTTCACACAGGTACTTCTCCCCCAGAAGTCCTGGCCTCCATATCCCAGCCTCCTTGTGGAAGTAACCAGCTCTCCACTGGGTTCCTTTATTCTTTCTGTCTACTGGCTTGGCCTGATGCAGACAGAAAATCAGGCAGTGATTCTAACAGGAACCAGCTCTGGAGGTCCAAACACAGGGAATCTATAGCAATGGTGTCTGTATTAATCTGTCTTATCTAGAACCTGTGCTGTCAGGACAGTCTTCCTCACGCTGTTGTTACTCATGCACCCTTCAGACTTGTTAGCGTAGATGTGGGTGTGGGACTGCCGAGTTTGTCCAGTATAGTAGTTTTTATCACTAAAAAGTTGGACTTGGAGTCCTATAGTAGTTTCAGCGTTAGATTAAAATTTTTCCACCATACATTTGTGCATTCATCTTTAGGTGACTGAATGTTTAAGAAATCTGTGTGCATAGTTACTAAGTTTTTATGAACTGTTGTGCCCTGTTAATGCAGGTTGCTCTGTGACTCCAGTATATCTCACCTGTACTGACCAACCCTAAATATAAATTTTTATTACGGAAAAAAAGGAAGGTTTTTATTATGGATAAGATGTGAGGGCTAAATTGATGTCTTAAGTGTAAATCACTGTGCTTAGGTGATCTATAAAACAAGCTAGGTGGTGGTGGTGCACACCTTTAGCCTTTCATCCAAGCTCTTGGGAGGCAGAGGCAGGCAGATCTCAGTGAGTCTGAGGTCAGCCTGGTTCACAGAGTGAGTTCCATGACAGCCAAGGCTACACAGAGAAACCCTGCATCAAAACAAAAACAAACGAGCAAATGACTCTAATCCGTTATCCCCACCTAAGAACAGATAAACCTGTAAGCCGCACTTGCCCGGGTAACTTCCTGGAATGCCTGGGGCTGTTGTTTATGTCAGATGACAAGCCGTGTGTTCTCACTTCTGTAAACAAGGTTGGATGCCCCTACTGCACAGGATGTGTTTGATCACAAATAGGTGGAAGGCACACGGCAGGAAGTATGTCAAGATGTACGCTTTTCCCAAATTGAACACAAGCAGGAAGTACTTAGCCTTGTGGGTTTTGCCTTTATAAACTCCTAACTAATGTGATTTGCAGCTATTCTCTGGGAATCCTGGATATGGACCTGGCTGCTGTCCATCACCCTGGCCAGTATTTAATAACGCTTACTTCAAATGTGGCTCAAAAAACTGTGGTAGTGGTCTTATTCTTGCTTGGTGGAATTAAAGAAAAATAGCTGAAGGCATCTGGAAGATTTAGAGCAGAGAGAAAGCAGTAGACTAGACACAGCCAGGAGTAGGGAAATGGAGAGAACACAGGGAGAAAGCAAGAGATGGAGTATAGCAAGAGATAGTGAGGAGAGTAAGAAAAGTGGGGTGCAAAGAAAGCAGGGGTCTGAGGCGAGCAGTGTGCGGGGTTAGTGTAAGGCTTCGACACGGACAGTGGGTACTTGTGAACGGGGACTGCGGGAGGGCCATGGCACGGGTGCTTGTTAACAGAGAACACATGGACATGCACCCATGTCATAAGTTCCTGGGGCTTTTATTTAGTCCAGCTTGACATTATTTCTGTATAAATGGACTTCCTGAGACCTAATATATATGTGCGCTGTTGCATGCATGTATGTGCCCACACATGCAAAATAATTATAATTTAAAAATTCAAATATGTATAAATATCATATATACATATATATACATACATATATATCCACATATATATGTATGTATATATATGTATATATCCAGGACTTTGTTTTCTATGCCACTTTCATGTATACCAGGCTAGTCTTGAACTATGAAGCTGAAGATGATCTTGAAATTCTGATCCTCCTGCCTCCACCTATCCTGGGCTAGGATTACAAACTTGTGTGGGCACATGAGTTTTTCTGTAGTGCTGGGATGGAACCCAGGGCTTCATGCACGCCTGGCACAAGCTCTCGAAACTGGGTTGATTATATTGCCAGCTCCTGGATGCTTTTGAAGTAATATCCAATTGTGATTTTCCTTGAGTATTTTTTATTTTGGGTTTGTTTTGTTTTGTTTTGTTTTTTGTTTTTTGTTTTTTCTTCCCATTAAGCAGAGCCATCTCTTAAAGACCCGTGAGTTTAGGACTGCTGGGACTGCGGTGAGAATGAAGCTGATGTTGTTGGCCTAGCTCTTGCTCTTAATTCAAACACAGCTTCCTAAGGAACCCTAGAGAATCTGTGGTTTAGACAAAATGCCTGGCAGAGGCCAGGGAGAAGTGAGCTGTTGCCACAGCTCAGAATAGCATTTGAGGGAGGCACGTGTGCAGCAAGTCAGGGGAGGCCTAGCAGATTCCTGAGGCCATGCCCCATTCATGTGTGCACTGAAGCCCAGGGGCACCACAATCCACATGCCTTAGCACAGCCTTAGGGAAAATGAAGGAAGCTGGAGACAGAGTTAAAATTTCCACTTGATGGGCAGAAGGGCTTGAAGCCATAGGAAAAAGTGAAGTTATATTTCTGCTTGCCTGAGCTCGTGGACCAAGGCTGGTAGTAGTTGTTTTACTTCCACATTTCCTCTGTAGGTGTGTACTTGTGTAAGCACATGGGTAGGTATGTGTGCAGATCTCTGCATGTGGAGGCCAGAGGTCAGCATCCCTTCCTTAATCACACTCCATCTTATTACTGGAGACAGGGTCTCTCACCGAACCTAGTCTTCCTAGTATACATTTTACCCTTTATCAAATTAATATAAGTAGTGAGAGACAAGCAGCTGGGTGTATACTGTCATGCTAAATCTGTTCAGGTTAACTCATACTTGCAATTTGGAGGAAATAACTACTTGCCCAGGGTCAAAACCCAACGAACTGACTTTCTGGATCCTGACAAAAATTTTACCACCCTCTCAAAACCACTGCATAATCTACAACAAGTTTCTCCTTCCTCCCACACAGATAATTTAAAACAAATATCCGGGCTTTCTTACCCTTTCTCCAGAACACCCTTCTGCCATGAAGCTGACTTGCTGACCTCTGTTGCAACAGAGGTGACTTTTTCTCTCCTTCCTCCTGGCAGATGTTGGGTTCCCTGCCTGTCTGCTCTGTTGGTTTCCTCTCAAGCTAAGCTAATTGTTTTTGAATTTAAAATACTTTCTAATGGCTCAAGGTAGTGCCTCACACTTGACACTTGGGAGGTTGAGGCAGGAGAATTATCCTTGGAAACCAGCCTAGGCTCCACAGTAAGTTCCAGACTATCCTCAGCTACAGTATGAAGTCTTTTCAAACAAAACAAAACAAAACAAAACAAAACAAAACAAAACAAAACAAAACAAAACAAAGCCAGAATAATTAAGGGCTGCGCAGATGACTCAGCATTTAGGAGAATGTGCTGTTCTTGTAGATTTGGTTTGGTTCCCTCTGCACATGTCCATCACTTACAACCACCCATAGCTCCAGCTCCAGGAAATCTGACGCTCTCTTCTGGACTTCATGGTGTTCTCTTCTGGCATATACCATGTGCATACACCCTGCCCATCTCCACAATTAAAAATATCTTTTTTACAAATCAAACTAAATAAGTAAATTTAAATGTGTTAATGAACTACAAGGTCATGTCAACAAATAGCAAATAGTCCCAGGATGCATCAGTGGAGAACAGGGGCCAAAACTGTATCCCTTAATCACTGAGCTAGACCACCTCACCATGAGAACTCAAAGATGCCATTGCAATGACTCAGGACATTTGTTTGGCTTCTACATAATTCTATACTGGTTCTCTTTACTTACTTAAGATTATATGAGAAAAGGTATCATGTAGTCCAGGATGGTCTCAAACTATGCAGCTGGGACTACCTTAAACTCCTGATCTCCCTGCCTTTCACCTCCTGAGCCCTGGGATTACAGGTGTGCACTATCTCATCCAGCTCTTCTGCTGAGTCTACTGAATATGAGACTTGCATAATGAAGTCTCCAGCCTTTCCGGGTGAGTAGCAATGTTCTCTAATTTGGGTACTTTACGTCTTCCTAGCCACAGCGCCTTAGTGCTGTCTGTTCTGGCCATCCTGACTCTGCACACACACAGGATTCTTAGGAAGAGTGACTTGTTTTGTGCATTCTAGGAACCCTAGAATTCATCCTGTTTCCAGGTCTGACTCTAGAGAGTCGAAGGACGATTTCTAAGATCTTCCTGCCTCCCCTCACTTCAAGAAAGATTATTTTCTCACTCTATAACCTCTAAATCCGAGACTTAGGGCTCAGAGGTGGGGTAACTTTTACTGAGTATCCAAAGACTTTCTGAGTGATCCAGAAAAATCTCTTTACCTTGTGATTGAGACACAGCACCAATGACTCTTCTCCTTGGCAGAATTTATGGCAATATATACCATTTTTGGTTTTGTCGTCATTTTTGTTGTTGTTTTGTAGATGTCTGTATGTGTACGCTATGTCCATGTATGTTCAGGTGTGTACACCAGTGCACATGTAAAACCCAGAGGAAAATATTGGGTGTTCTGTTTTATCACTGGGTCTCACATAACCGAGAGGTAGGTCCAACCATCCACCTATCCCTTCCTGCCAGGGTGCTGGGGGTTCCAGGGGAGTGGCCATGCCTGGCTTTTCATATGGGTACAGGTATCAGAACTGAGGTTCTTAGACTTGCTCTTTTATCCACTGAGACAGTTTTAAAAGATAAGGCTTGAGATGAACACAGGAATTGCCCTGTATCTGCTTCCTGGGCAGTAGTATAGATTAAACCTCTCCATTATCTTTGCCTTCCCCACCATGATAGACTGCATTCCTCTGAACTGTGCAACAAAATAGTGTGACACACACACACACACACACACACACACACACACACACACAGTTTTTGTTAGATAATTGGTCAGTGATGAGAAATGTTGTCAATTCAAAAAACTAGTAATAGGAGTGAGGACATTCATTGTGATCCCACAAGTCCTAAATGTTAGACATGCAGCTGTCTTGTGCTCTACTAGGTTTTGTTCCCATATTTTCTTCCTATGCCCATATTTATCCATTTTGGGATGAAAATGTGCTATGTATGCTTTTTAAAAATTGTTGTGTCTGTTTGTGAGTGTGAGGGTGCAGGTACCATCGAATGTGTATGGAAGTCAGAAGACAGCCTTCAATGTCTGTCCTCACCTCTCAGCTGGTTTGAGGTAGGGTCCCTTGTTGTTTGTCCCTGTGTATGGCAGGCTAACTGGCCCCATGAGCTTCCAGGGACTCCTCTCCCTGCCTCCAGTTTGCCTGAGGAGCAGAGGGATTACAGATATACACTATCACATCCCAACTTACCTGGGTTCTGTAGGTCAGGTTTCCCTAGCCAATACACTGTTTCTTGGTTTTATACATATTTACAGTTTAAAAAGTGCCTTGGATTTTAAAGCAAATGAACTATTCATACATTGGAGGATCTTACAGGAGAATAATTATGGGGTGGGGTAGAGAATTTTACCAAAAATGATGATGAAAACTTGTAATCACAGCACCCAGGCAGAAGCAAAAAGACCAGCCTGAATATATAGTGCAAGACTCTTTCTCAACAAAAATAAAATAAAAGGGGGCTACAGACAGAGCTTAGTGGCAGAACATTTGCCTGGAATGAGACAGGCCCTGGGTTCTGTCTCCAGTACCACTCACCCTCACCCCACACAGGCCTTTCTGTATATTAAATGATTTAAAAACAATTATTCACACAGTCACTCTGATACCTAAACCACACAACGACTCATTTAAGAAAGAGAATTTCAGGTCAATTTCCCTTATGAACATTGATGCAAAAATACTCAATAAAATGCTCACAAGCCAAATCCATGAACCCATCGAAAACATTATCCACCCTGATCAAGTAGGCTTCATCCCAGGGATACAGGGATGGTTCAATATATGAAAATCCATCAATGTAAATCCATCATATAAACAAACTGAAAGAAAAAAAACCATATGATCATCTCATTAGATGCAGAAAGAGCTTCTGACAGAATCCAACACTCCTTCATGTTGAGTCTTGAAGAAACCAGGAATCACGGTGCATATCTAAACACAATAAAGGCAATACACAGCAAGCCAGTAGCCAACATCATTGCTTTAAGTTAAATGGAAAGAAACTTAAAGCAATCCCACTAAAATCAGGGACAAAACAAAGATACCCACTCTCTACCTATTCAACACAGTACTTGAAGTTCTAGCTATAGCAATACAACAACTGAAAGATCAAGAGGATACAAATTGACAAGGAAGAAGTCAAAATATTCACAGATGATATGATAGCATGCATAAGCAATCCTGTAAGTTCTACCAGAGAACTCATATAGCTGAAAAACACCTTCAGCAAAGTTGCTGGATACCAAATTAACTAAACTAAAAAAAAAATCAGTAGCTCTCCTTTATACAAACAATAAACTGACTGAGGAAAAAAATCAGAGAAACAATGCCCTTTATAATACCCACAAATAATACAATCTAACCAAGCTGATGTGACTCTAACCAAGCAAGTAAAGACTTCTATTACAAGAACTTTAAGTCTCTAAGGAAAGAAATTGAGGAAGAAATCAGAAGATGGAAAGACCTCCTATGCTCATGGATTGGTAGGATTATCATAGTGAAAATGGCCATCTTATCAATCTATAGATTCAATGCAATTCCCATCAAAATTCTAATACAGTTCTTTATAGACCTTGAAAGAACAATTTTTAACTACATGTGGAAAACCCAAAACTCAAGATAGCTAAAATAATCATGTATAATAAAAGAACTTCTGGAGGAATCACCGCCCCTGACTTCAAACTGTAGCACAGAGCAATAGCAATAAAAATTACATGGAATAGGCATAAAAACAGACAGGTTGATCAATGGAATAGAAGCAAAGATCTAGGAGTAAACCCATATTCCTAGAGGCACTTAATTTTTGACAAAGAAGCCAAAACCATACAATGGAAAAAAGAAAGCATCTTCAACAAATGGTACTGGTCTAAATGATGTCTCCATGTAGAAGAATGCAAATAGATCTGTATCTATCACCTTTCACAAAACCCAAGTCCAAGTGGATCAAAGACTTCAATGTAAAACCAGATACATTAAATCTAATAGAACAGAAAGTGGGGAATAGGCTTAAATTCATTGGCACAGGAGACAACTTCCTGAACGGAACACCAATGGCTCAGGCTCTAAGATAAACAATTAATAAATGGGACCTTATGAAACTGAAAAGCTTCCGTAAGGCAAAGGACACTGACAATAGGACAAAATAGGATTCTACAGATTTGGAAAGAATCTTTACCAAACCTTTATCTAACAGAGGGCTAATATCTAAAATTTATAAAGAACTCAAGAAATTAGACTAAAAAAAAAAAAAAAACAAATAACCCAATCAAAAAATGGGATACAGAGCTGAACTGAGGAATCTCTAATAGCTGAGAAACACTTATTACTGAATACTACTCAGCTATTAAAAACAATGGCATTATGAAATTTACAGGCAAATGGATGGAACTAGAAAAGATCATCCTGAGTGAGGTAACCCAGACCCAGAAGGACAAATGTGGTATGCACTCACTGATAAGTGGATATTAGTCATAAAGTACAGGATAACCACTCTACAATCCACAGACCCAAAGAAGCTAAGTAACAAGGAGGGCTTAAGGGAGGATGTTTGAATCTTAATCAGAAGGGGATGTAAGACATCAGAGGGGGATGGAAAGAAGGAACTTGTTGGGAGATGGGGTGGGATAGGGCTGGGAGTGAGGTCAGAATTCAATGGGGGGGAGGTAATCTCTGGGATGATAAGGAGACCTAGGACTAGGGAGGATCCTGGAAGTCTATGAGGGAGTCAAGCTAAGACTCCTAGCAGCTGGAGATATGGAAACTAAAGTGGCCACCTCCTATAGCCAGGCAGGACTTTCAGTGGGGGGAGAGGGACATCAACACATGCACAAAATTTTCAACCCAAAATTGTCCTGCCTTCAAGATATGCAGGGATAAAGATGGAGCATAGATTGAAGGAAGCCAACCAATGACTGGTCCAACCTGAGACACATCCCAAGGGAGAAAGCCAATCTGTGACACTATTAATGATACTCTGCTATGCTTGTAGACAGGAGCCTAGCATAACTGCCTTTTGAGAGGCTTCATCCAACAGTTGATGCAAACAGATGCAGTCAGCTAAATATTAGGTAGAAACTGGGGAATCTTGTGGAAGAGTATGAGGAGGATTGAGGGAGATGGGAGTGGTCAAGGACACAAGAAGATCTACAGTCAACTAACTTGGGCTCATGGGAGCTCATAGAGCCACCAACCAAAGAGAATGCATTTGTAGCAGATGTTTGTCTTCATGTGAGCCCCCGAACAATTGGAGTAGCAACTATCTCTGCCTCTGTTGCCTGTCTTTGGATACCCTTGACCTAGCTGGGCTGTCTTGACTGGCCTGTGGGTGAGAATGTGCTTTGTCCTGCAGCAACTTGATGTGTCAGGGTGGGTTGGTACCCATAGGGTCTTCTTATCTTAGGAAAAGAGGAGGAGGTAGTGGAGAAAGGGGTTTGTGAGGGTGGGACTGGGAGGAAAGTGAGAAGGGCCTGCAATCAGGAAATAAAGTGAATAAATTAATGAAAAAACAATGATTCAATATTGAGCCAACAGAATAGAGTTAGAGCCCCAAAAGACATTGTTTAGTGTTACTTATAAACTCCCAAAAAGGCTCTATATCTACCTCCCAAGCTGGCCTTTGCTTAAGGGCCCAGCCTAGCCTAGGCCTGACCAGTCTAAACTACTGCTGACAAGAGTCCCACTTGGTCCCAGTTGGTGGCACTGTTTTTTTTTTTTGGGGGGGGGTGCTGCCACTGGAGGTAGACTTTGAGAGTTCAAAGCCTTGTCACTTCCAGTATGCTCTCTGTTTCATTCCAGAAGTCATACCTCCTTGCCATGATGGACTCTTATCTCTCTCTGGAACAGTAAGCAAAATAAACTCTTCCTTCTAGAAATTGTTTTTGCTTATGGTATTTTAACACAGCCAACAGAAAAATAACTAATACACTTAACTCACCTACTATATTTAAATGTGTATGTAATGTACAAAATGAGGGAATATTAACATACCATAATTATTTTATTTATAAGTTTATTTTTTAAATTATAATGCATCATTTACAAGTTATTTTTAAAACAGTATGTTTCAAAAACAGCCATATAGCCCAGGCTGGCCTCAAATTTGTGGTCTCCTAATTCAGCTTCACTGGTGCTGGGATTACAAGTATGTGGCACCACACCTAGCTTGAAAGGAAAATAATTAAATGACAAAGATCCCCAAACTTTTGGACTAATGTGACTCTCAGGATCTGTTACCACAGTATACTGGCTGGTTTTATGTGACAATTTGACACAAGCTAGAGTCATCAGAGAGGAAGAAGCCTCAATTATGGAAATGCTTTCATAAGATCCAATTGTAAGGCATTTTCCCAATTAGTAATCAATGTAGGAGGGCCCAGCCTATAGTGGGTAGTGCCATCCCTGGGCTGGTGGTCCTGGGTTCTATAAGAAAGTAGGCTGAACAAGCCAGTAAACAGTGTCCTTTCATGGCCTCTGCATCAGCTTGTAGCCCTATTTGGGTTCCTTCCTGACTTCCATCAATGGACTACGATTAGTAATAATGTAAATGTAAGCCATCTGAAAAGCAAGTTGGAGAAGAAAGGGTGTTTTATCACTGCAATAGAAACCCTAAGATATAGCCCACATTTAAATGGAAGATGGCCCAATCTCCCAACACAGTGACAAAAAAAAAATGTGATATGAGGGGTAGGGGATCTAACACATCTCCAGATTCTGAGGCCAAGGATTGATCAATCCACCATACTGTGTTATCTGGATGTTCACATTTACAAAGTCTCCAAGTTTCTCTTTTCATTTCTGAAGTATCCTTAACTTGGATGGTATTTAAATAATTCAGGGATCTTTTCCCACCTGCATTCTTCAACCTCATATTCCCTGCATATTTTCACCTCAGTGTTCAAAACTGCTTCCAGATTCCACAGATCCCTCAATCTGTTGCACTAGGAAAGCACCAGGCTGCCTTCCAAAAGGAGACTCACACCCCAAGTCTTCTTTTATCTGGGATAGGAGAGGAAATGGGGCATGACCAGCAAGGTGGAGACAGGTAGAAATGGTTTGGCTGGGTGGCCTGATCATTAGAAGACTGTTCTTTCCATACTACACTGGCTGGATGGTGGTGCTCAGAAAGGATCTACAATAAAGGGTGCAAAAAGAACTTGAATCATATCTCTGAAGAGCTGCTGAAGTGCTCCATAAGCCCCAGAAAAAAAGTGACATCAGAAAGCCACCCAGTTGTCTTGTTTGTGACAGCCTATCTGGTAATAGTACAGAGGTCCTATGCTGCTGCAAGAGGCAGAGCAAGAATTAATAAGTCCTGTTTACAGACGGCAGGTCTCTTGAGGCAATTTTGTGGCAATCAGGTGAGAGATACAGTAGAGAACAGAACAGAAGAGATGGGTGTCAGAGAACACTACAACAGGACTTGTGAGGCTAGGGAAGGACTGGTAAGTTACTTTCCTCCAGTTCTTATATTTGGGTTAGATATGTGCAGTAACTTCTGTATTCTTCTGCTCTCAGGTACTCTGAGTCTGAAAACTTTCACATCTTTGGGATAAGCATATGAACTACTCTGAAAAGAACCATTGGATGACAGACACCATCCCATGCTCCATGGGCTAGGGAGGTAGAACAACAATTTTCCAGAAGTTTCGACTTCACTTGCCCATCGGTGTCATCTTTTCACTTTGGCCTTCACTATCGCCATCAGTGCAACTGCTCAGAGACAGCTCAGCTCTCCTCAGCCATCTGTCCCACTCATCTCACTGACAGATCCATCCATATCTGAGGGCATGTAGGCAATTAAACAGGGGCCATGTGCCAAAGAACCCAATCTCCATTGGCAAGACAATCTCAAGCCACACCTTTGAAATAGCTGATGTGAACATGTTTATTGAGAGCTTGGCAGTGTTTGGGGATGAAATATCAAATAGGCTTACTAAACTTCAGTGCTGAGGTTAAGCCCCCCTACCCAACTCCCACCACTGCAAACAGGCAAAAGCATAAAGCTATGGTGCATTAAGGATGACAGGACTCATGGCATCTATATACAGCACCCACTTCAGAAAGAAATGGAGATTTGAAAAATAAGGCAATTTCTCTTTTCCTTTAAAGTACTTGGCTGGGACCCAAAGAAGGCTTCATTTTACTCCTTCCTTCTGCTCACTCACGGTGGAGAAGGGGAGAGGCCTAAAGTCCCATCAGAAATCCTGCAACAAGAAGGAGAATGGAAGAAATGGAGTTATGGGGGGAAACACAAATAGTAAGCAGAACACTGTGTTTTTAAGGGTAGCCACTCTAGTTCTCCAACATAGGCTCCTGAAGACCAGAGAGCAAGCTGCCTGTGGGTTCTGGTCTTTCTATTAGAATGATAGACAGCTGGCCACCCTCACTTCCAAGGACACACAACACACTAGCCCTGAAACACTCACCTCCATGTTCAGTTCTGTTGTATCTAATAGGTCCAGCCCATGCTCGCTGGGAGAAGAAGGGCTATGAAGTAGCTAGAGCAAACAAGAGTCAAAAGTTAGGAAGACTATTCTAAAAATCTACCCACCAACAGAAAGAAAAATGGTTCCTTCTAAGTCCAAATGAACAAATTAAAGAACTGACTCTTTTGACCTCCAACCTAGCCCTTTACATGCATTCAGCTCTGGAAACAGAATGGGATTACCCTAGCCCTCTGGACAGGTTATTTGAACAGAACTATGAAGGTGCTATTTGAATTTCCTTCCCCTACCCAGAGAAGACAATAAAATAATAGCAGACAGTTATTAGCTTAGTGTGGATTGAATGTCTGCAGCCTCACCTCCCCTCTACCTCCTGCAAGAGGTACCTGATATGCATACCTACCTGATATGCATGTTGAGATCCTAACCCTTAGAGCCCGTAAAAGAGGTGACCTTTGGAACATGTTAAGGTGAGAGAGTAGAGCCCTTAGAACTTTTTAGTGCCTTCACAAGAGGCCAGCATTGGCTTGTTCTTGCCTGCATGTGAGACAGCATGCAACTAGCACTGGGCCCTTACCAGAACCCATCTGTGTTTACCAAAACTCTAGATGTCTAGCTTCCAGAGCTGAAGGAATGGCTGTCTGCCATTTATAAGCCTATAGCCATGCTTCTGAGCTAAGGTGCTTCGTACTCTACATTGTGTAAATTCTCCATTGTAAGGATGGGGAAATGGAAGTTAGACAAGCAACAGCTAACTTTATATAAAACTAAGGACTCATATTCAGGTGACCTCACTTCAAGATCCCTGTTTTGTTCACTAGATAAGATCATCTAAAATTCAGGTATCCAGGGAAGAGAAAGGGCTGAGTGGAGGGACATGGATAGAAAGCCTTGTCAGGAAAGAGGAAGGAAGGAAGGAAGGAAGGAAGGAAGGAAGGAAGGAAGGAAGGAAGGAAGGAAAAGGAAAGGAAGAGAAGGAAGGAAGGAAAGGAAAGGGAAGGTATGGGAAGAAAAGGAAGGGAAGAGAAGGGAAGGAGAGAGAGAAGGAGGGAGGGAAGGAGTAGCTTGGATAGACTATGAGTGTTCTATTCCTGGCTCTAGGCAATTCTTCCAACTGTTGGGAGATTCAGTGACAATATTCATTTGGAGACTGTGAAGTAATGTGCTATTCTATTTCTTTTCCTTTTTAAAAAAAATTTATGTATGTATGTGTGTGTGTGTGTGTGTGTGTATAGAACATACTATAGAACAAGATGAGTTGGGGAATAATTTCTTGCCTTCTACCACATGGCTCTGGGACTGGGACTGAGCTCAGGCCTTCAGCCTTAGCAGCAGGCACCTTTATCAACTAAACTATCTGGCCTTTGTATTTTTAACTTCTTTTCCTACCAATTTTCAAAAGCAAGGTCTCACTGTCTAGACCTGGCTGGCCTGGAACTTACTATGTAGCCTTGAACTCATAGCAATCCTCTTGCCTCAGTCTCCTAAGTGCTGAGATTATGAGTGTAAATGACTACCTCTGCTCATTCCTAAGCTCCTTAAAAATAAAGTCTGAACTAAGTCTATAATCTTTCCTTTCCTTATATGATTCTAACAACCTTTAGCACCTTTCAAAAAAAAAAAGGTCATCATGAAGACTGAGAACAGGTGTCTCAGCCTCTAAGTTCTCCGAGAAGGTACTGCTGGGTCCACACCTTGTCTCCACGTTGCCATTCCTCATCCAGAAGTCTTAGCTCTTCTTCCTCATCTTCTTCCATAAGGCTGAGTCTGTGGCAGTGGCAAAGAGTAGAGGTGTTGTTCAGATGGCCCTTTGAGCCCCCCCTCCCTGCAGCAGCGTCCTCTCACAGGCACGGGGAAGAGGGTCTGGCAGCAGGAGGGCAGCACTTAGGCTTGAGTCCCCACTCCTGCTTCTGGAGGAACAGCCCTCTGCATACTGCAGACATGCTATGCTGGAAAGAATGTTCTGGGATCAAGACAACCCAAGAAGCACTGGCTCAGGGAGAAGTCAGAGTGGGTAACACCAGCATGAAAAGGGAAGCCTCACCGGGTCAGCTGCTTGCCCAGGCCAGAGCCCGAAGGATCACATCGAATCTGGAAGCATGGTGCACTCGACATCTTCAACCTCTGGGTGCCTGACAGTTGCTGACTATTGAGAATAAAGCAGTGACAGGGTTTGATAAAAAAGCAAAGGGTGAAAAGAGAGAGGAGCACAGAGTGTGGAGGAGACATTGTAGCTATAAAAGCACCAGAAGTACCCAGAGATCAGAGGGTACTGCAGGGGGAAGAACAGAAGCACCAAGGTTTCCCTTGCCCTCACCTGCAGATCAGTTCTGGTCCTGGTCCTGGTCCTGGTCCTGGTCTACCTTTTTGCCTCTTGCCCACTGTCCTCAGAGACTGCCTTCTCTTCACTGCTGTGGATGTGAGGGTAGGTGTTGTGGGGCCACTGTTCAACTGAAGGCTTTCTTCCTGGGATGAGGGCTCTTCTTCCTGAAGCCTGGAGGGGCCTGCAAAGAAGGAGACACACACATATCAAATACATCAGTGCTACTTTCATAAAGTTATCCCTTGTTTCTTAAGGGAAAGTTAAAGAGAAGAGAATGAAAAATTTATGTAGCCTTATTTTGTTCCATCTCAAGAATGAGCAGAACCCTCCATAATAATGTACCTGGGTGCTATAGTGGGATGCTGTATCATTATAAACAGCTCCTATCCTAAAAGAATACCACCTACCTAGTAAACAAGATAGACAGAGACAACTACCCACTTCACAGAGAACATAAACATCTGATGACAAATGTGGGAGATAAATGATTCCCTAAAATTAAGCAGTCTGTTAAGCAATGAATTCTGAAATCCTATCCATTCTAGATTGATGGTAATTGTTTTTGGGCCAGAGACCAGAGCAGATGTATAAAGGCGAGGGAGATAGGGTTTTCTGAAGTCAGAAGATAAAAGGATGGCAATTCTAGTGTCTTCCCACCAGAGAGTCTGAGTACAGGTGCTTTCTCTGCCAACTACAGAGGGAAAAGAAGGATGATGCCACCAACTGTGGTGTCCACACCTAAAGCTCTTTCCCTGAGCAAACTCAGGTGATGTGATTTTAAAACTGCAGCCAAATATACATCACCATTTGCCAGTGGTAAACATTCACACCTCTACTGGCCCTCTTCCTTTTCCGTGACCATGTATCTATACAGAAACAAACCCAAAGTTTGCTGCCATTAACCTATATATGAAGGTTTACAGACATCAGAGGCTGTAGTCATAGGTAAATCTTTGTGAATTTAGACCAGTGAATGGTTCCTTAAGACATGAAATGCACAAGTTAAAAAAATAAAAAATAGGTAAAGTGGAATTCATCATAATTAAGGGTACTAAAAACTAAGTAACAGAATTTAAAAGCATTTTTGTATCTCTTTACCTAATAAACATCTATCTAGAATGTGTAAAGAAAGCAATAACTCAACAATAAAAAGACAACTCAATGAATGAACAAAAGAAGACGAGCATGGTGGCCATGGTCTATAACCCTAATCAAAAGTTCAAGGTCATCTTCCCCTATATAGAGTTCAAGTCCTGCCTGGCCTACACAAGACCTTGTCTCAAAGTAAAATAGACAAAGGATTTTAATAAGCAATTCACCAAAGATCAACTGTCCATAAGAACATGAAGTAAAAAAACTCAATTTTGTTATTCAGTAGGGAAATACTAACTAAAAAGAATGAGATACCAATTCAGTCACTAGAAGAAAAACACAAGAAGCCCAGACGGTCAGATACTTAGAGAGGAAGAACAACTTGGGCCCCCAATTCTTCCCAATTCTGTGTGTGAATGTGTGGGTGTGAGCACAAGTGTCTGTGAAGTGAACTGAGATCTGTAAGAACAGAGCATGCTCTTAAATGGACTGTCTCTCCATTACTTTTTTTTTAATTTTAGTACTTAATTTTGGGTGTTTTTAGTTACTTATTTTTCCTTTGAGACAGGAACTCTGTTTAGCCCTGGCTGTTCTGAAACACACTTTGTAGAACAGTCTGGCCTTGAACTCACATAAATCCTTCTGCCTCTGCCTCTGAGTGCTGGGCATTAAACGTGTGTGCCACCACACCTGGCAAATGCATAATCTTTATGGAAGACTTTAACATTTTAATTTTATTAGTCTTAAAATTATTTTAAGTGTGTATAATATGTACAGCATGAACTTGCAATGCTGTGCATGAGGAGGCTAGAGAGCAGTGCTGTAATGTAGAGTTGACTCTCCTTTACATGGATTCTGTTGAACCCAGGTATGGAGTTTTTCCAGATAGCACTTTTACCTGCTGAGCCATCTCACTATCCCACCAGTCTTTAATATTCAGACGTTTTCACTGCTCCAAAAGAAGCCATGCCCCTGTTATACTCATGGTTCTCCCTGTCCTCCCAGCCCAAGGTAATAATAGTTCATCGTATGGTCATTGCTTGATCTACTCATAAGTTGATAAACATCTGAGTTGTTTCCATTGTTTTACTGATGTGTATGTCATCATTAAAATTTACATACAAGGTTTTGAGTGGACATACCTTTGAGATATATTTGGGAAAGAAATTTCTGGGTAGGGCATAAGGAAGCACTACATTTAACTTTATAAGGACCTACCAAACTGTTCTCCAAAGTGCCTACATCATTTTACATTCCCACCAGCAATGATTGGGTGCGGTTCTGTTTTTCCACTTTTTCCCTTGTGGTGTCCAGGCACCACTACACACCAAATGTGGAAGGATGAAGCAGAACCGTCCTGTGGTCCACTTCTTCTCTTGGAGTGTCCACGCTCCAGTACATACCAGTAGGGAAAGGATGAAGCAACGTCTGGAACTGGTGGGTCAGCAGGACACTGGTCCAGCAGTGAATGCCAGGGGCAAGGTTTTCTGAAGATTTCAGTATTACAGCTCTTTTAGATTACATTCAGTGAAGCAGCTCTCTTAGATGGTATTAAAGAAACGGCTTGTATGCATACACTTTATTTAGGGTAAATGAAGGGTCATATAGTTTTGGGGAAGGGGTGAGAATATCCAGGGTGGGCAAAGGTCATCGGCTAAAGGCTAAGGTACTTAGATGCCTCAGTAGCATGGGGAAATATTCCAGGAATTCTAGGTGCAGGCTACATGATGTTCCTCAGGTAGGTGAGGTGGGGTCTTAAATTCCCCAGGTAGAGAAAAGGAAGTCCTGGTGAAAAGGGAGTCTGCAATTTTGTATTGAGTTCAGGGCATTCCAGTAATGTCAGACTTCAACCTTAGCAGTCGAGTTTCACTGGGTTCAACATTCAGAATCCATGTAAAGGAGAGTCAACTCTACATTACAGCACTGCCCTCTAGCCTCCTCATGCACAACATTGCAAGTTCATGCTATACATATTATACATACTTAAAATAATTTTAAGACTAATAAAATTAAAATGTTAAAGTCTTCCATAAAGATTATGCATTTGCTAGGTGTGGTGGCACACACCTTTAGTGCCCAGCACTCAGAGGCAGAGGCAGAAGAATTTATGTGAGTTCAAGGCCACACTGGTCTACAAAGTGTGTTTCAGAACAGCCAGGGCTAAACAGAGTTCCTGTCTCAAAGGAAAAATAACAAAAAACACCCAAAATTAAGTACTAAATTAAAAAAAAAGTAGTGGAGAGACAGTCAGCAGCTAAGAGCATGCTCTGTTCTTACAGATCTCAGTTCACTTCACAGACACTTGTACTTTCTCACACACACACACACACACACACACACACACTCACTCGCGTGCATTAATTTGCACACTTCTGTCCACAATTAAAACTTGTCAAGGAAACATAAAAGCTATTGAAGTATACACTTTAAGAGGATAACTTTGACTTTTATGGTTTATAAATTATGTCTCATTAAAGCTGTGGCAGTTTCAAAATTACAATTTAAAGTACATATTAGCAAACACACATTAGCATGTGAATATTACTCGAGACAATGTAGAAAAGAAATTAGAGAATTAGGTAGACTTTAAGACAAGTGGTGATCAGAAAGTTATGAGTTTGCTGTTATGGAAACAAGAATGCTTGGTTCAGTCTTTGGCTTTATCATTAGTTTCTGTAACATTTTTCAAGTTTTCTATTTTAAGCTGGCTAGGTAAATGAAGAAAATGAATGCTAATGGGTACCTGATGAAATATTTGACAAAATACTACTTTGTGGACAATCAAAACCCATCTCCTGTTATTAGGGCAAAGGCATCTGGGATGTGGTGCTGAACTGATGCCAACCCAACCCTGAACCCTTACCTTCAAGACACCTCTTCTTTGAGTGGGGGGGTCCCTGAAGGCTGGCCTCTGCTGTGTTCTCTACAGGGTGGAGGGAATGGCAGTAGGTGGTGACTGGACTCCAGGGATGGCTAGGTGCCTTGGAGACACGCTGCAGACACTTTTCCAGGTATGATAGTCTACAGGGATGGTACAGAGAATGAACTGAGCCCTCTCTAGACTCTTCTGCAAATCCACATCTCTATTCAACCACTAACTTACAGTAGCTGCTTGTCCTGATGGAAGAGGCGAGGAGAGAACTCTGAAAGAAGCTCCAGGAATGCAAGATTTGGGGGCTCACGAGAAGATCCAGCAGGAGGAAGCTCAGACAATGAGAACTTGATGCCTTCCCTTGATTGGGGAAAATTAACTCAGTTAAGAGTCTGAAACACCCAAATGCACCATCCTTACATTCTTGTTGCCCAGGCACACGCATCACCAGCCTGCCTGCTACTTCTGCACATGGTTACACTTCCCATCAAGACCTTATTCCCTGCCCTCCCTGTAACCACCCTCCAACCAGCACTTCCTTACTTGTGCAGCATGACCACAAGATCTCGGTTATGGAGCTGCTGGGGTCCAAAGCTCAAGGCAAACCTCCGGGCCAGGTCTCTCATCTCAATGAAGGCTGGCAGTTCTGTCAGACCCTGGGGCCCCTGCTCCTGTAACAGCTCTGTGTAGAGCTGTGTGCAGGAGACAAGGCATATTTGGAAAAGGAGAAAAGGGAGCTCAAGAAAAGCTTAACTCTCTTCTCTATTCAAGACCCTACAAGGCTTGGCTGTGGAGTGCCATCGACTTATCTTCCCTACCCAGACACTGCCACATCCTGACCCCTCACAGCAGAGCACCTCAGCCCTGCTCCACGAGGGTTTTTAAAAATGTATCCATGGGGATCCAACACAGGAACTCATACATTGCAGGCAAGTACTTTACCACTAGCAGCCATCCCTGGCACTCCAGCTCTACAGAGATAAATATCTCTGATCAGGCTGGTGAAATGGGTCAGTGAGTAAAGGAGCTTACTACCAAGGCTGACTACCTGATTTCAATCCCCAGAACCCACAAGGTAGGAGAGAACAAATTTCTACCCCTTCCTCTGATCACCACGCTTACACAGTGATACATGCTTCCCTTCCACCCCAGCTACAAACACTAAATAAATGCAAAAAAAACTTTTAAATGTCTGTCATAAATAAAGGATGCTGTAAAAAAGTGTACTAAAAAAAATCAAGAATTCCCTAGAGGCTGGAGAGAGGGCTCAGTGGCTAAGAGCATTTGGTGCTCTTCCAGAGGACCTAGATTCAATTAGCACACACATGGTGGCTCACAACCATCTATAACTTCAGCCCCAGGGGATCTGACTCCCTCTTCTAGCTATGTAGGCACACAGTGTAGACATTCAGGTAAAACACCTACATACATAAACAAATTTTTAAAATTTTCCTATCACTTTATTATTGGTATTAACTGATTTCTATAAGGCTTAGGGAAGGAGGAAACTGTCCAGTTATCTTAAGGTCTGTGGTGGTTTAAATAAGAATGCCCCCGTAGGCTCACATATTTGAATGCTTAGTCACCAGGGATTAGAATGATTTGGAGGTGTGGCCTTGTTAGAGGAAATGTGTCACTGAGGTAAGCTCTGAGGTTTCAAAAAGCCAAGGCAAGTCCAGTGTCACTCTCGCTATTTCTGCCCTAAGGATCAGAATGTAGCTCCCAGCTGTTGTTCAGTGACTGCCAGCATGCTCCCATCCTCCTTGCCATGATGATAAAGACTAAAACCTCTAAAATTGAAAGCAAAGCCCTAATTTAAAATACTTCTAAGAGTTGCCTTGGTCATGGTGTTTCTTCAGAGCAATAAAATAATGACTAAGAGTTTATAAGGTGTGAAGAAACATGTCACAAGAAATGAGATTCAAGAAAATTTCTGTCCTTAAAAATTTTGCAGCAGCCAAGCAGTGGTGGTGTACACCTTTAATCCCAGCAATTGGGAGGCAGAGGCTAGCAGATCTCTGTGAGCTTGAAGCTACTCTGGTCTACACAGTGAGTTCCACATGAAAAGTACACACACACACACACACAAAAAAAAAAAAAAAAAACCCTGTCTTGAAAACAAAACAAAACAAAAAACCTTGCATCCCTAAGATGCTGGGGCTAGACAGTAAAATAGGAATCTAGGAAGAGTATGCTACAGTTATTAAGTCTCCAGGCAAAAGCACCTGCTTTAGGCTCAGGAGCAGGATCCGAGAGCACTGACAGCGGTCAATTTGTCTTGCCCGAGTTAATGTTTCCTTGATAATGTCACCATAGTCTTCATAGAACTGAGAGAGAGGAAGTGAAGAAGGCAAAGTTAACCACAGGAAAAAAAATCTTAGATGTATTCCTTCACATCCCGAATAACAACTTTCCAATGAGCCTTAGGTAGGAAAAACAGTTACCTGAGTATAAATAACTCAGACTAAACCTCATCTCTAAATATTGCAGTGTCAAAAAGAAACCAGATGTACTAAAAAAGAAGGAAGGAAGGAAGGAAGGAAGGAAGGAAGGAAGGAAGGAAGGAGAAAGAGAAAAACAAAGGAAGGAAGAAAGGAAGAAAGAAAGAGAGAAAGGAAGGAAGGAAGGAAGGAAGGAAGGAAGGAAAGAGAGAGAGAGAGAGAGAGAGAGAGAGAGAGAAAGAAAGAAAGAAAGAAAGAAAGAAAGAAAGAAAGAAAGAAAGAAAGAAAGAAAGAAAACAAACCTAGGAACAAAAATTGTTTGACTCTATCTACTGGAGAAAAGGATTCGGGTGCTAATACCTACCCTCAGACAACACTGGAGTCTAAACATACCTCCCCACCTGTCTAGGGTTTGTAGAACAAGAGTTTCTGTGTTGTTCATTGCTCTGTTCTTACTACCTGGCATGTCTGGTGTACTGCAGATGCTCAACTGAGGAAATGGAGAGAGGGGGGGAGGGAGGGAGGGAGGGAGGGAAGGGGGAGAGAGACGTGATTTTTCCCCGTTTTCTTTCTCCAATACTCCAACCTATAGATTAGGTTTAAAGCAGGAAAAACAGATTATCTGAATTGGAAAAATAGGGTTATTTCCCAGTCAAGGAAAATCTCAATAGCTTTATCTCCTTAAATATTTACACCCATATCTCTTTCCTTTGTCCTTTTTCTTTTTTTTATTTTCTATATTGTTTACACTCCAAATGATTTCCCCTTTCCCAGTTCCCCCCTGCCCATAAATCCCATAAGCCCTCTTCCCTCTGCCTGTTCCTCAATCAACCCCCTCCCACTTCTCTGTCCTGGTAATCCCCTATGTTGCTTCATCAAGCCTTTCCAGGACCAGGGCCCTCTCCTTCCTTCCTTCTTGGGAATGATTTGATATATGAATTGTGTCTTGGGTATTCAGAGCTTCTGGGCTAATATCCACTTATCAGTGACTACATTCCATGTGTGTTCTTTTGTGAATGAGTTACCTCACTTAGGATGTCCAACCATTTGCCTAAGAATTTCATGAATTCATTGTTTTTAATTGCTGAGAAGTATTCCATTGTGCAAATATACCACATTTTCTGTATCCATTCCTCCACTGAAGGACATCTGGGTTCTTTCCAGCTTCTAGCTATTATAAATAAGGCTGCTATGAACAACTCAAGCAAATCAGCAGCCTTCCTATACTCAAAGGATAAGCAGGCAGAGAAAGAAATTAGGGAAATGACATCCTTCACAACAGACACAAACAATATAAAGTGTCTTGGTGTGACTCTAACCAAATAAGTGAAAGATCTGTATGACAAGAACTTCAGGTCTCTGAAGAAGGAAATTGAAGAATACCTCAGAAAATGGAAAAATCTTCCATGTTCATGGATTGGCAGGACTAATATAGTAAAAATGGCCATCTTGCCAAAAGCAATATACAGATTCAATGCAATCCCCATCAAAAATCCCAACTCAGTTCTTTATAGAGTTAGAAAGAGCAATTCTCAAATTCATCTGGAATAACAAATAACCCAGGATAGCTAAAACTATCCTCAATAATAAAAGAACTTCTGGGGGAATAAGTATCCCAGACCTCAAGCAGTACTACAGAGCAATAGTGTTAAAAATTGCGTGGTATTGATACAGTGGCAGGCAGGTGGATCAATGGAATAGGATTGAAGACCCAGAAATGAACCCACACACCTATGGTCACTTGATCTTTGACAAAGGAGCTATAACCATCCAGTGGAAAAAAGAAAGCCTTTTCAACAAATGGTGCTGGTTCAACTGGAGGTCAGCATGCAGAAGAATGCAAATCAATCCATTCTTATCTCCTTGCACTAAGATTAACTCCAAATGGATCAAGCACCTCCACTTAAAACCAGACACACTGAAACTAATAGAAAATAAACTGGGGATCTTGTCTGCAGCTTACCATCCAGCCGGTAGCAGGTCAGCCAGACCTAGCCAGCTGCCAGGTGCTGAGACCCTGCCGGCGGAACCAGGTACCAGAGACAGCCCGAGTTTAAGACCTCCGGGGACTCAGGTCTGGGGCAGGAACTGCGCACAGACTAGCGGTTTGGAGTACAGTGGCCGTGCCTGCGCTCTGCGCTCGCAGGCCAGACCCCCGAACCCCCTGCAGGCAGCGCCATCTTGTCTGCAGCTCCCCATCCAGCCTGTAGCAGCTCAGCCAGACCTAGCCAGCTTGCCAGGTGCTGAGACCCTGCCGGCGGAACCAGGTACCAGAGACAGCCCCAGTTTAAGACCTCCCATCCAGCCTGTAGCAGCTCAGCCAGACCTAGCCAGCTTGCCAGGTGCTCAGACCCTGCCGGCGGAAACAGGTACCGAGACAGCCCGAGTTTAAGACCTCCGGGGACTCAGGTCTGGAGCAGGAACTGCGTGCAGACTAGCGGTTTGGAGTACCGTGGCCGTGCCTGCGCTCTGTGCTCGCAGGCCAGACCCCAAACCTTCTGCAGGCAATGCCATCTTGCCTGCAGCTTCCCATCCAGCTGGTAGCAGGGAAGCCAGACCTAGCCAGCTTGCCAGGTGCTCAGACCCTGCCCGCGGAACCAGGATAAGCAACAATTCTTGTTTATTAAGAAGAGTGAGGACCAGCGATAGCGGCAGGCCTCCATATTGCAACCAGGACACAGCTGGAAAGGTGCAGGTAGAGACTCCGTCTGGGGCTAGAGCAGGGAGAGCTGCTAAGCTCTTGCCCACAGGCGGGCCCAGGCGCCTAGGCTCTGCAGCACAGCCCTGCGAGCTTAGGCCGTGCACCGAGGCAGCCGGAACCACCCAGCTCCCCAGGACCCTGGACCAGCGATAGCGGCAGGCCTCCATATTGCAACCAGAACACAGCTGGAAAGGCACAGGTAGACAGATTCCATCAGGGGCTACCACGTGGGGGCATCTGCTAGGCTCTAGCTACTAGGCAGGCCCAGCAGCGCCTGCCGAGGCTCTGCTGCACTCCCCCACACTTCCCGGAGACCTCAGGCCGTGCACAAAGTCAGCGGGTGGCAGCCAGCTCGTGATCCCGTTGAGCAGCAATCACGCATAACCACCAGTAGAGAAACAACAGGTAAGCCCAGCCTCACAGGAGATTCAAACACCAGCCAGTGACAACAAGGTCAACTAACACCAGAAATAACCAGATGGCAAAAGGTAAACGTAGGAATGCCACTAACAGAAATCAAGGCAACATGACAGCATCTGAACCCAGTTCACCAACAACAGGAAGCCCTGGATACCCCAAAACACCAGAAAAACAAGACTTGGATATAAAATCACTGGTCAGGATGCTGGTAAATGAACACATAGAAAAATCTCGTAAAGAAATAGAAGAGAAAATGGATCAAAAGTTAGAAGCCTTTACAAGGCAAATACAAAAATCACTTCAAGAAATGCAGGAGAAGATGGATCAAAAAGAAGAAGACAATAAGGAGGAAAGACAAAACTCACTTAAAGAAATACAGAAGAAAGTGAGCCAACAAGTAGAAGCTATGAAAGAGGAAACACAAAAATCTATTAAAGAAATACATGAAAACACAATCAAGCAAGCGAAAGATCTGAGCACATCCATCCAGGCACTAAAAACAGAAGTAGAAACAACTAAGAAATCACAGAGGGAGACAACATTGGAGATAGAAAACCTTGGGAAGAAATCAGGAGCCATAGATGCAAATATCAACAATAGAATACAAGAGATAGAAGACAGAATATCAGAAGCCGAAGATACCATAGGAACCATTGATTCAACAGTCAAAGAAAATACTAAATGCAAAAAGGCTGTAACCCAAAACATCCAGGAAATCCAGGACACAATGAGAAGACCAAACCTAAGGATTATAGGGATAGACGAGAATGAAGATGTACAAGTTAAAGGGCCAGCAAATATCTTCTACAAAATTATGGAAGAAAACTTCCCCAACCTAAAGAGAGAGATGCCCATGAATATACAAGAAGCATACAGAACCCCAAACAGACTGGATCAGAACAGAAATACATCCCGTCACATAATAATCAAAACTCCAAATGTACTAAACAAAGAAAGAATATTAAAGGCAGCAAGAGAAAAAGGCCAAGTAACTTATAAAGGAAGACCTATCAGAATAACACCAGACTTCTCACCTGAGACCATGAAAGCTAGAAGATCCTGGGCAGATATAATGCAAACTCTAAGAGAACACAAACTTCAGCCAAAACTACTTTACCCAGCAAAGCTCTCAATCACCATAGATGGAGACATCAAGGTATTCCATGACAAAACCAAATTTGCACGATATCTTTCCACAAATCCAGCCCTACAAAGGATAATAGGGGGAAAACACCAAGACAAGGACGGAAACTACACCCGGGAAGAAGCAAGATAGAAACCTCCTCTCATCAAACCCCAAAAAAGGTAACCTCTCGAATATAAAAAATAAATAAATATAATTTCAAAAATGTCTGGAGGTAATAATTACTATTCCTTAATATCTCTTAACATCAATGGACTCAATTCCCCAATAAAAAGACATAGATTAACAGACTGGATACGGAAACAGGACCCTACATTTTGCTGCATACAGGAAACACATCTCAGCGTCAAAGACAAACACTGCCTTAGAGTAAAAGGCTGGAAGACAATTTTACAAGCAAATGGTCTCAGGAAACAAGCTGGAGTAGCCATTCTAATATCAGATAAAATTGACTTCCAACCTAAAATCATCAAAAGAGACTCAGAAGGCCACTTCTTGCTGGCCAAAGGGAAAATCCACCAAGAAGAGCTCTCAATACTGAACATCTATGCTCCAAATGCAAGGGCACCCTCCTTTGTAAAAGAAACCTTACTAAAGCTTAAAGCACACATTACACCTAACACAATAATTGTGGGTGACTTCAACACTCCACTCTCCTCAATGGACCGATCAGGAAAGCAGAAACTAAACAGGGACACAGTGAAACTAATTGAAACTCTGGACCAATTGGATTTAACAGATATATATAGAACATTTCATCCTAAAGCTAAGGAATATACCTTTTTCTCAGCTCCACATTGTACCTTCTCCAAAATAGACCATATAATTGGTCACAAGACAGATGTCAACAAATACAAGAAGATCGAGCTAATCCCATGCCTCCTATCAGATCACCGTGGAGTAAGAGTGGTCTTCAATAACAACAAAAACAACAGAAAGCCCACATACACATGGAAACTGAACAATACTCTACTCAATGACACCTTGGTCAAGGAAGAAATAAAAAAAGAAATCAAAGACTTTTTAGAATTCAATGAAAATGAAGGTACAACCTACCCAAATCTATGGGACACAATGAAAGCAGTGCTAAGAGGAAAACTCATAGCTTTAAGTGCATCCAAAAAGAAACTGGAGAGAGCATACACTAGCAGCTTAATGGCACACCTTAAAGCCCTGGAAGAAAAACAAGTTAATTCACCCAGGAGGAGTAGAAGACAAGAAATCATCAAACTCAGGGCTGAAATCAATCAAATAGAAACAAAGAGAACCATACAAAGAATCAACAAGACCAGGAGCTGGTTCTTTGAGAAAATCAACAAGATAGATAAACCCTTAGCCAGACTAACCAAAGGACACAGAGACAGTATACAAATTAACAAAATTAGAAATGAAAAGGGAGACATAACAACAGAAACCGAGGAAATTCAAAAGATCATCAGATCCTACTACAAAGGTCTATACTCAAAACAACTGGAGAATCTGGAGGAAATGGACAATTTCCTAGACAGATATCAAATACCAAAATTAAATCAGCATCAAGTAGATCAGCTAAATAGTCCCATAACCCCTAAAGAAATAGAAGGGGTTATAGAAAGCCTCCCAACCAAAAAAAGTACGGGACCAGATGGTTTTAGTGCAGAATTCTACCAGACCTTCCAGACCTTCAAAGAAGACTTAACACCAATATTTTTCAAACTATTCCACAAAATAGAGACAGAAGGGACGCTGCCCAACTCATTCTTCGAAGCCACAATTACGCTAATACCTAAACCACAAAAAGATCCAACAAAGAAAGAGAACTACAGGCCAATTTCTCTTATGAATATAGATGCAAAAATACTAAATAAAATTCTTGCTAACCGAATCCAAGAGCACATCAAAACGATCATCCACCATGATCAAGTAGGCTTCATCCCAGGGATGCAGGGATGGTTCAATATACGGAAATCCATCAATGTAATCCATTACATAAACAAACTGAAAGAAAAAAACCACATGGTCATCTCATTAGATGCTGAAAAAGCATTCGACAAAATTCAGCATCCTTTCATGCTAAAAGTCTTGGAAAGAGCAGGAATTCAAGGCCCATACCTAAACATAGTAAAAGCAATCTACAGCAAACCAGTAGCCAACATCAAAATAAATGGAGAGAAACTTGAAGCATTCCCACTAAAATCAGGGACTAGACAAGGCTGCCCTCTCTCTCCATATCTTTTCAATATAGTACTTGAAGTTCTAGCAAGAGCAATTAGACAACATAAGGAAGTCAAAGGGATACAAATTGGAAAGGAAGAAGTGAAACTATCATTTGCAGATGATATGATAGTTTACCTAAGCGACCCAAAAAACTCCACCAGAGAACTTCTACAGCTGATAAACAACTTCAGCAAAGTGGCAGGTTATAAAATTAACTCAAGCAAGTCAGTGGCCTTCTTGTACTCAAAGGACAAGCAGGCAGAGAAAGAAATTAGGGAAATAACACCCTTCACAATAGCCACAAACAACATAAAATATCTTGGCGTAACTCTAACCAAACAAGTGAAAGATCTGTACAACAGGAACTTCAAGTCCTTGAAGAAAGAAATCGAAGAAGACCTCAGAAGATGGAAAAATATTTCTTGCTCCTGGATTGGCAGGATCAATATAGTAAAAATGGCCATCTTGCCAAAAGCAATATACAGATTCAATGCAATCCCCATCAAAATCCCAACTCAATTCTTCATAGATCTAGAAAGAGCAATTTTCAAATTCATCTGGAGCAACAAAAAACCCAGGATAGCTAAAACTATTCTCAACAATAAAAGGACTTCTGGGGGAATCAATATCCCTGACCTCAAGCAGTACTACAGAGCAATTGTGTTAAAAACTGCATGGTATTGGTATAGCAACAGGCAAGCAGATCAATGGAACAGGATTGAAGACCCAGAGGTTAACCCACAGACTTATGGTCACTTGATCTTTGATAAAGGAGCCACAACCATCCGGTGGAATAAAGATAGCCTTTTCAACAAATGGTGCTGGTTCAACTGGAAGTCAACATGCAGAAAAATGCGAATTGACCCACTCTTATCTCTTTGCACTAAGATCAACTCCAAGTAGATCAAGTACCTCCACATAAAACCAGACACACTGAAACTATTAGAAAAGAAACTTGGGAAGACCCTGGAGGACTTGGGCACAGGGGAAAAGTTCCTGAACAGAACACCAATAGCTTATGCTCTAAGATCAAGAATTGACAAATGGGACCTCATAAAATTACAAAGTTTCTGTAAGGCAAAAGACACTGTCAGAAGGACAAAACGGCAACCAACAAAGTGGGAAAAGATCTTCACCAACTCCACATCCGACAGAGGGCTAATATCCAATATATACAAAGAACTCAAGAAGTTAGACCGCAAAGAAACAAATAACCCTATCAAAAAATGGGGCACAGAGCTAAACAAAGAATTTTCACCAGAAGAAATTCGGATGGCCGAGAAACACCTTAAAAGATGTTCAACATCATTAGTCATCAGGGAAATGCAAATCAAAACAACCCTGAGATTCCACCTCACACCAGTCAGAATGGCTAAGATTAAAAACTCAAGAGACAACAAGTGCTGGCGAGGATGTGGAGAAAGAGGAACACTCCTCCACTGTTGGTGGGAGTGCAAAATGGTAAAACCGCTCTGGAAATCAGTTTGGCGGTTCCTCAGAAAATTGGGCATGTCACTTCCAGAGGACCCTGGCATACCACTCCTGGGCATATACCCAGAGGATTCCCCTGCATGCAATAAGGACACATGCTCCACTATGTTTATAGCAGCCTTGTTTATAATAGCCAGAAATTGGAAGGAGCCCAAATATCCCTCAAAGGAGGAATGGATACAGAAAATGTGGTATATTTATACAATGGAATACTACTCAGCAATTAAAAATAATGAATTCATGCAATTTGTAGGTAAATGCTTAGACCTGGAAAATATCATCCTGAGTGAATTAACCCAATCACAAAAGAATGCACATGAAATGCAATCACTGATAAGTGGATATTAATGAGCCCAGAAGCCCTAAATACTCAAGACACAAATAGCAAGTCAAATGATTCCCAAGAAGAAGAAAGGAGAGGACCCTGGGCCTGTAAAGATTGCATCCAGTTTAGTAAAGAAACCGAGGGGGGAGGGGGAATGATTGGGGAACAGTTGGGGGGGAGAGGAACTATGGGAACTATGGTGGGTGGGAACAGGGAAAGGGGAAAGCCTTTGGAATGTAAACATAGAATATAGAAAATAAAAAAAAATTTTTAAAAAAAGAAAGAAAATAAACTGGGGAAGAGCTTTGTCCTTTTTCTAAACCCCTACTTCTGTTCTCTCCTACTTCTGTTTTAAGCCTAATCCTCTCAGACTGCGCCCAACCTGATTTCCTTTCTTAGGTGCTGCAGAGTTTGAAGCCAGGGCTGTGTTCAACCTGGTCTTTCACATCAGAGTCCTGCTGTACCTTGTTGTAGTGTTTGAAAACATCTGAGGCTGCATCCAGCTCCAACACTCCATAAAGCAGCAGCTTACAAAATCCTGCAAGCAGGCGGCGCCTCTGGTGCAGAAGCTCTATCTGGACGTGATCCTCCTGTGACTGACCTGCCCAGCAAAAGCAGAAACAGTCACAGGCTTAGTACTCTTGCCCAAGATTCTATCACCAGGCTCAATCCCAAACCCTTCCTAAACTCTAGGCCTATATTTCTTATACCATTGCCCAATTCTCCAGGCTGGAGAAAGACGTGGTCCATGAGGAAGCTGGCTAGTTCTGACTGGAGAGTAGCTTCCGGATAAAAGACAAGAGGCCTAAGGAAATCCCGTCCCCCTACAACCATCTGAGGGCTGAAGATGAGAAGCATGTCACTTAATAAGACAAAAGCCTGTTGTGGAGGGAAAAAAAGGGATGATTAAAAAATCAGAATACTACTTACAAAAATTATAATTACATATCTCATTTCCCTGGAGAGCAGTCTTCTCAAAGTGCAGGACACACATGCTCACCTGCTCCTGGATCTCTGGGTCCACGTCTGAGAGGCAGCTTTGGCAAAGTTCACAGAAGGTTACCATTCTTTTCTTCAGACTCATCAGCTGCTTCTGTAAAAAGAGAAGCTTGCTTCACAGAGGAATGAAGGCTCATGCTCCTCCAATCTCAGTCTCCTCCTCAAACCCACACTCACTTGGGAAGTAGACTCTGAAATGTGGGTTACTGCCCAGAGAATGGAAAAATACACCAGAGTCAAGGCCGGCGAAATCACCTGTAACCACAAAATGTCAGATTAGGTGGCTGGAGAGCAAGAGTGAGGGAGTGTTAGTGCTCACCCAGACGATAAGAAGGGAGGAGTTGGAGCGAGGTGGGGCATGCCTTTAAGCCCAGCACTCTGAAAGCAGAGACAGGAAGGGATCTGTGAGTCTGACACCAGCCTGGTCAACAATTACGTTCCAGGACTGACAGGGTTGCATGGAGAAACCCTGTGTCAAAAAACAAAACAAACAAATTTCATCCCAAATAAGAGAGAAGATGAGACC